>OV651822.1:21235347-21430347 GCA_927349885.1 Psylliodes chrysocephalus | reverse complement strand
CTTTCCAGTTAAGATATCGAGGCACAAGTCTTTTTATATCCGGATTCCTAAATTTGAAGTCAATTATATTCCAATACTCGTCGGCTCAAACAGAAAGGACGACAATCAATTGCACTAGAATAAATTTATTCCTTGGTTTACTTACTTTCTTTTCATTTTCACGTTTACTACAGACCGTAAGCAAAAATGTAACGCTAATGAACGAATGAATGAGTTTAGAAATTTATTCTAGTACAATTACATTGTCGTCCTTTCGTCAAGATATCACAAGGGTGGCTTTAAGAAGAATTGTGAGAACTGGGATGAGATTAGAATTTGTGTTTGCGCCGACAAGAGTCGGAATCTAATTGATTTAAAATCTACGAGTTCGGATGACGAAAGCCACGTGTCTCGATAGCTCAACTGATAAGAGGTTTTAAGTTTTATCTCTGGTCGATGTAATCTTTTTTTTTTTCTTTCCTTAATTATTTTAATTTTTTTTTGGTTTATTTTTACTTTGGGGATATCGGGGTGTATTTTTCATAATTTTGTAGAGGAAATTGGGAATTTTTCATTTTCATATTTCCAAAATTGCATTTCAGTTTATTTTTTTACTTCACTTTCTTTCATTTTAGTGCAAGAAATGGTGATAGTGCCTTCTAGAAATTTCAAGACAGGACTGGAGTGTACATTTGGGTATATAAATAGAATTGTTTTACCATTTGAGTTAGTTGAAGTCGAGATATTGTTGTATAAAGATAAATTATAAGAGTATGAGTATTTGAGAATAAAGTGTTTAAAATAAATAAAAGTTACACTAATTAACTGCGTACCTACCTACTTGTACAGGGATTAAATCTTAGTCACCTAGTAAACATAGTTTATTTTAAAGACTAGATAAAAACGCTTGAATACGTTAATTTTTATTTTATTCTAGAGACTATAACATAAAAAACTATTTCATTTCCTTCACGTGACATTTATCCCTCATTTTTTATTAAATAGCATGAAGAAATTTTAATAAAATGATAATTTTATGGTGAATTTAGTAATATGACTGTTCATTGAGTTATTTACTTCTAATTTTAGGAATCATGATAGAAAACAGTTACGTATTGTAAAGTATCATCTTAAAGCTACTTTTAATGCACTACATAATATTATTTTAACTATAAGATTGCATTATTAATAACTATATTTTGTTGAAAGTGCAACATGAAGATAATGAAGTTAATGTTATGTGGTGAATAAAATTGGCTCTCAAATAAAGTAACCCGGGTTCGATAACTGTCGGTGAAAGAAATTTCAATTATTGAATTAATTTATAATTTAGGAATGTATACGGATTTTACACTAAAAATAACCCATGTATATCGGCTTAACTATTTGATAAACTTATTTTTTCTTTTTTCGATATTTTTCATAATACAGTTTTCGAACTTCCGTTCATAGTTCGACATTCGGAGTTCCAAATGTATAAATATTGTGCACTCTACCGCCTATTAGACGTCCAACAGTGTTGCCACGTATTGTTGTTGTTTAGTTTCCTATGAAAAACTATGGTCACCCAGGTAGACCTGCTTTACAAGCTTTAAATTTAGTAATCGATCGATATCATAACATATTTTTTTCAGCTAGTATTGTATAGGGCGATTCATTACGGGCAGAGACCGGTCGTAGCGCAGGGGCAAAAATTGGAAAGGATTTTCGCAATTCTCCCACGTCATACACAGGATTTGACAGTTTTGCCGCAGAGTTAACCGAAGTAGTGAACGCTAAACATTGGCGTAGAAAATTATTTTATAGGTGCTAATAACAATTTCGTATAAATATTTTAATAAATTGTGAATAGCTGTAGAAATTTTGTAGAATTATGATTTTGTATATTATTTATTACATTAAGCCCATAAATAGATACGATTGCCCGATTCGGTAGCTAATTATTTAAAATGTGAGTTATTATTTTTATTTTATGATACAACACTGACAAATAAACATTACCGTAAAATTATTAAAGTCTTCCGAAGGGGTTTGACGTTTACTACCTCTCTACACGAAGGCCTTTCCAACTGTCTCTGCTCTATCTCGTAATATCTTGAAGTACATTGCAAAAAAAATCGGATTTTTTTTTCAAGGGAGACAACTTTCTAAAATATCATTAATTGTCATTTAATTCCCCTCCTCTTCACCACTCTGACTAGTACAATTAAAATATTGAAGAACTAAGCATAACACGTTTCGAAAAAGTAATTTTATGGGAAATTCAGCATCGATTCTTCATTGCGTTAATTTTTTATTTTAAAATGACATATTATAGTTAGGAATACTTTAAAAAATCTACTTTAAGATATTCTGAGATACGGCCGTGTATGAAAGCACAAGAAATCGTCTAGACTCAAAATAGCAGAAAATTTAATTTTGATGCATAACGTACCAAAACCTGAAAAATATTAAAAATATTTTTTTTAACTATCAGATTTTAACGGGTGTTTTCCAAAATTCTAATAAAAATATAATATAATTTGTGTTTTAGTTTCATTAAAAAATTCTCAGCAATCGAAATATTTAACTATAGTTTATTTGAAAATGCATGATAAATAAACTATAATATTTTTATTAGGCCGATATGGCCAATATACCGATACCGATATCTGTATTAGTCGATCCACATTTTAAATAATTGATCATAAACGATAAAACAATCCTTTTTTTTTCAACAAGTAATTTAAATTAATTGTTTTATTGTTTAATCATACTATTATTATTGTGTCAGTGTCATCGGCATAAACTACTAAGTTATCAGCCTCGTGGTCAGTGAACAATTTGTTACTGTTTTCCACAGCTACTTTACTACCATCTTTGTTAATTGGAACCTTACAGTGAATGGTCAAGTGGGGAATCCTACCTATGCATTAGAATTAATTATTAATTAATTCAATTAATGAAATTTCTTTCACCGACAGTTATCGAACCCGGGTTACTTTATTTGAAAGCCAATTTTATTCACCACATAACATTAACTTCATTATCTTCATGTTGCACTTTCAACAAAATATAGTTATTAATAATGCAATCTTATAGGTAAAATAATATTATGTAGTGCATTAAATGACTAATAAAATTAGCTTTAAGATGACACTTTACAAGACGTAACTGTTTTCTATCCCTATTCCTGAAATTAGAAGTAAATAACTCAATGAACAGTCATATTACTAAATTCACCATAAAATTATCATTTTATTAAAATTTCCCCATGCTATTTAGAAAAAAATGAGGGATAACTGTCACGTTAAGGAAATTAAATAGTTTTTTATGTTATAAAGTATCTAGAATAAAATAAAAGTTAACGTATCCAAGCGTTTTTATCTAGTCTTTAAAATAAACTATGTTTACTAGGTGACTAAGATTTAATCCCCGTACAAGTAGGTAGGTACGCAGTTAATTAGTGTAACTTTTATTTATTTTAAACACTTTATTCTCAAACTCTTATAATTTATCTTTATACAACAATATCTCGACTTCGACTAACTCAAATGGTAAAACAATCCTATTTATATACCCAAATGTACGCTCCAGTCCTGTCTTGAAATTTCTAGAAGGCACTATCACCATTTCTTGCACTAAAATGAAAGAAAGTGAAGTAAAAAAATAAACTGTAATGCAATTTTGGAAATATGAAAATGAAAAATTCCCAATTCACTCTACAAAATTATGAAAAATACACCCCGATATCCCCAAAGCAAAAATAAACCAAAAAAAATTAAAATAATTAAGGAAAGAAAAAAAATGAGTACATCGACCAGAGATGAAACTTAAAACCTCTTATCAGTTGAGCTATCGAGGCACGTGGCTTTCGACATCCGAACTCGTAGATTTTAAATCAATTAGATTTCGACTCTCGTCGGCGCAAACACAAATTCGAATCTCATCCCAGTTCTCACAATTCTTCTTAAAGCCACCCTTGTGATATCGTGAAGAAAGGACGACAATGTAATTGTACTAGAATAAATTTCTAAACTCATTCATTCGTTCATCAGTGTTAAATTTTTGCATACGGTCTGTAGTAAACGTGAAAATGAAAAGAAAGTAAGTAAACCAAGGAATACATTTATTCTAGTACAATTAGATTGTCATCCTTTCTGTTTGAGCCGACTATTATTGAAATACGATTGACTTCAGATTTAGGAATCAGGATATAGAAAGTTATGTGCCTCGATATCTTATCTGGAAAGGGCATGGACGGCTACGGTCCAAAGGTTCCAGGTTAGATCCCTGGTAGATGCACTTATTTTTTTCTTTCTTTCGTTTAATTTTTCTTTGGTTTGTTTTCACTTTGGGATGTCTTTTTCATAATTTCGTAGATGTAATTGTGGATTATTCATTCTTATATTTCCAAAATTACATTCAGTATATTCTACACTCCACCCAAACCTCTAGATTCCTCGTCATAGGCATCTTTATAGAGGGGGTTTAGGGGTGTCTTATTTCATTAAATATTCTAGGTAATCGGAAAAGTGAAACCGCAAGAGGCCTAAATAAGGCAGAGAGTGACTTAAGAAATTAGAGCAAAACCAGATTGTTTAAAAATGGGCCACAAGACATAAGGTCTATTGTAAATTTATTTTTAATGCCAGGAACTACATCCGAACTATTACGGTTTAATTAGATATTTTTTTATAAAACCAAAAAAACATTTTTGAAAACAATTTGTCAAAAAAATTGAAAACTGAAGCATGTATATAAAGAAATAGTTATGAGGACGAGAAGGTGAATTTTTTGATATGACTTTCATAATAATAGGAAAATATCCACACCAAGTTTGGTCCAAACTCTAAAATTCTCATCCATAGCTCAAACAGCCAGAACCTAATCTGGCTTTTTTAATTTTCCCTAATAACTCAAGAATGTCATTAGACCAGGTTGATTTGTTCGACCATCGTAATCTAAAACCAATATTAAAAAATCTTTTTCACTCAATCGTATCTGTTATGACAGCAATGTCTAGAAATGAATTTTAAACGAAAGCATAAGTAATGGGCAGATAAACAAGAGATGAGAGTAAGGCATCAAAAATTTGTGCAAAAAATTGGAAGATCTTTTGGAATTTCTAGATTTAATTGATAAAAATTAATATTGAAAAGATATTATACTATAAAGAATTTATTAAAACACAAAATTTCTACTTTGTTATATATGCTTTGCACGAAAAAAACTGTATGCGAAAAAACGTTAGTACCAAAAAATTGGTTAAACAATACTCATTTTGCCATTATACCGTCCAGCAGTTCCAGCCAGAAGAGAAATCAGTTATAAAATATAAGGGAACTCACATATTCGTAGAATAAACAAAACATATACAAATTGGACTTCACATGCTTGTAAGGTATATATAATATACGGACTTCATTTAACTGTATAACGTACCTACTGATTGTTACGGTATATATTTTCTTCGACTTCTTCATCGCACTAATAACAACATTCAATATTATTCCCAGCTGCTACTGCCACGTTGCCAAGTGGTCGGACGTCCGATTCGCTTAGCATGAAAATTATATACGTATATAAATCGAACTTAAAATCGATGTTAGCGCTGCATCTGTCAAACTCGGGAACTAAGATATACAAATTCGTTCATAACGCCGACATTGGACGTCTCCCTTAAAGTAGGTACGAATCGAATGGTACAACCCCATACATACCGTAAAATTAATATTAACGTTTTCGACATTCGACGTCCCTTATACGGACGTCCAATGAAAACCGGACCTCCGATTGATGGCAAATCCATAATGTACGGACGTCCGATGTTCGAAAACTGTAAATATATATATATATATATATATATATATATATATATATATATATATATATATATATATATATATATCATCAAACTAAATTAAATAATTAAATTCTGCATAATAAAATATTGTGTATTTGATACTTGTATATAGGCCTTGGAAGCCTAGACCTTACACTAAATTATATACAATTTAATCTATTACCTCCATATATAAAGTTAATTTCTTAAATTTCACAATCTATTCTTGAGTATCTCTTACACTATTCACCAAGAGTTGACATATCAATGAACCTGGGCTCTCTGGCTACAATCCAAACAGAAATGATTGCTATTGAATTGGGAGCGAGAAAGTTGATTAATTTTCTGCCCGCTAACAAGACTATAAAGATTTTTTCGCATACCCAGGTAGTCCTCAAGGGCCTGAGCTCCAATCAAATTGACTTAAAGCTGGTTTGGAATTGTATAAATGCCCTCGAGAGTCTCGTGCCTGGAGCAAAGTTACTTTAATCTGGGTTTCGGGACACAGCGGTGTAGAGGACAATGAAAAAGCCGACGCGCTCGCTAAAAGAGGAACCGAATCTGAGTTAATAGGACCAGAATCATTCCTGGGCATTGCAAAGAGTACTTCTAAAGGAATTATCTCAAGATGGACAGAGGATGTAACACAAATAAACTGGAGATATAAGCCTGAACTAACTCATTTAAAGCTGTTCGCGCAGTCTCACGGGACTGATGGCATAAGATTGTCGTATAAATAACCACATGCGATGGACAGGGCTGCAAGAAACATCGGACTATCGATTCTGCAGTGTGGAAGACGAATTCGCAAAACACATTCTATGTAACTCCTTTATTTTGGAAAAAATAGGTTTCAGATTTTCGGATTCATCCGACTACAGTCTACCGGCTTTAAAAATGTCTCACTTAATTCAACGATGGCCTTCATCAATAGGTATGGCTTGTTAGTAAACTATAAGTTAGACATGAGCCAGAATAATTTTATCTGTATTGCAGTCGAAGGCCATGAAATCATCCCACTCATTTTCAACCCAACCTAACCTACATAACACTATTCCTCACAATTCTCTGTCCACTGCTTTTTCTTTCCAGTTTCTAGTTTTTATTGCCTTTAGATCTTGTTTTCTGATATTGATTCATCTGTTTCTTTGCTTACTCTTTCTCTTTTTGCCTAATAGTTCTTACAGGACTAATTTTGAGGGTCTCTCTCCATTTAACCTTTCTAAATGTCCCAGTCAAAACTTGTAAAAAAGACTTTGCCCTACACAGAAACGCACAACATAATATGAATATTAATAATAGGAAAGAGTTTGCAAGCATCTTGTATTGCTTTCTACGTACCTTCACTAGGTAGCGATATAGTTGTTCCGTTTAGCCATTCAGCATTATTTTTCTCGAATCTTGCTGAGCTTTTGCTTTATATCAGCTAACCTTGTACCACCTTCAGAATATACTTTTAACAGTTCTTGCTCTATAAATTAAAGCTTTTCATCAAATGTTGACTCATTAAAGCGTTGCATGATGGTATACAACTCATTTCGAGTCATAATCCTTAATCCAGAGGGACCTGTTAATATAATAAAAAAAACTTACTTTACATCGAAAATTGTAGGTATCTACTACTAAAAAAATCGTTAAAAAAAGTGAGGCGTTTTCGGGCGGCCGATTTTTTTATAACTATCTTTAATACTAAGTACTTCATATTACACAGTATTTGTCATAGCTAAGAAAAGTTTATTATAAAGTGTCCATAGAATATCTAAACCTAAATACCGTCATCAAATAACTGAAATGCTGGGGTTTACCAAAAACGCATCATTTTGGTTTTTCGTGATTATTTCAAAAACCAAAAACAATTGATAAAATGTAATAGCAGTTCTGAAATGTTAATATAATTCTGAGAAACGTTGTCCATTTAATCGATTGTGTAGTTCTCATAATAAACCGAGATAGCAATACATGTGTCATCAATCTGGGACATAGACTAGAAACAGTGGCGTAGTGTGGGCCAAAGAGCGGATGAGGCGAACCTTTTTTGGAGCACCCAAACCTCTATGAGGGGCGCTAAATGTGCTTTGAATGCAAAGGGCGAAGGGGGGGGCATAGCTGACTAGAAACTCTATTTCTAGATTTCTGAGGGTGAGTTCATTTGAACAATAGTACCAGATAAAAATAAACACCTTTTGTAGGGACAAGGTCCATTCTTCTAATCGCCCTACCCCTCCACAGTTCGCCGAAAACTACCCTTACGTCAAAATTTTCAATGACATCCTGTATATTTTATGAAACATGATATAACATGATATAAAAAATTCTTAAAATCTGTTCTAGGATAGGAAGGAAGACCTAAAATGACATAAAAGAGAACTCACCCTCACCTACCCCCAAGGTCCACCTACCCCAACTAAAAAAGTTTAAATAGCAAACCCCTACTTGTGATACATCATTGAAAAGCCTATAAAAAAGGTTATCCAACTGGTATAAAGAATAATTGTACAGGGTGAATCAATAATTGTGAAACCTTGCCTTAAAAGGAAAAATTTAATGAAGTTTTTGTTAAACTACAAATTTGTGAGTTCTCTTTTATGTCATTTTAGTTCCCCCTTCCTATCCTAGAAACGGTTTTAAGCATTTTTGTGAGATATAACTCATTGTAAGTTTTTAAATTGTCACACTGTATATGTCTGTCATTTTCTAAACAAAGCATTTTACCGTTTTTAAAATGTTATTATTTTATTATGGTTTTTAATGAAATTTAATTTTTGTACAACATTAATTCACACATGATCTGATAGAACAAGAAATTTATCGTAGTTCTGAGTGACTTTTATGACTACTTAAGTATCAGTTCTGTCAAATAGATTAGTGACATTGTTTTAGGCTTACTACTGAAGCTATTAAAATCACTTTTAGCAAACTGTGTCACGTCACAGTATAAAGAAAAGTGTGATCACGTGCGATAAGGGTATTATTAAAGACTCTGTCAGAGATAAGGGAGATAAAGATAGGAAACGCTCATAAGAAGCCAATGCTAAACAACGACCAGCTTTATCGCAGTTAACATCTGACTCACTATGTGGCGCTTTCATCGATATCAAACAACACAGCGGGAAATTTAAAAACCTGATAATAAAGGTTGCATAAATATCGACTGCACTCTCATGTTCTTGTAAATAAACTTAAACAATGTAATTACGCTAAATTATTTATTAAAAAGAATACTACACTTATAGCCTATTATCGATTAATTATTGTAAATCTATATTCATGACAAATATTTTTAAATTATTGATTGTTATTTGTAACACTGCATTTTTGTTTTTATTTTGGTATCTTATTTAAAAATGTTGAGTGCAAATTCAATAATGGGAATTCAGATATTTTTCTTCCTATATCAAATCATCTTTCTAACGTTTTCAAGCCACATTGGGGCTGTTAAATTTGTTCATGTGGCATGTGTTACTAATGCAATACGTTCTCTGACTTATTGTAATATTACAAAATATAATTACTGTCTTTAAATTTCATACAAAAACAGCCACAACTATTTCGCTTAGTTCATCTAGAGGATGATAACACAATCATGAATTCAAAATTTTAAATTTAAATTCAGGATTCTTCGATATACATAAAACTGACATTTATATTTACAAACTGTCCACTGCTGTCCACGTCTACTCTCTGTCTCAGTGTTGCCAACCGTATGATTTAAATCGTATTTATATGATTTTTTTAGCTCTCTATACGATGGCGATGTACGATTGCATCAGTGAGATCGTACGTAAAAATACGATCTTCACTTTTTTAGTAGGTTTATTTAAATATCTGCAACAACTTCAGAACATAAAACAATAAAAATCAAAAACTACTTGCAAAGATTCATAGGCCGTTCGTAATTTCTTATCGTAATTTTGACCATGGTGATTTTGTACACCGACTATCACGGCATAAGAAAAACTTGCATTCAAAATTTCAATCACTTTCAAGTGACAGTCATTGATTACTTTAAATGTGTTAATTTAAAGTTTCATGTATTTTCTTTAGTTTTTTTTTATTTTTCAATCCATTTAAGTTATATTATGCTATGCATGTATTTATTGTACAATTTTTTTGTCGACATACTATTTTTCTACTCTACTTGTACGATCTCTCAAAAAAAATATTTGACAACACTGGTCTCTCTACAAACGACGTAGACCTGTAGTTAACATCTAATACGCTAGATGACGCCATCGTTGCTGGGGTCGTTGCGTTTCCAATCTTTATGTCCCTAATCTCTGGACTCTGTATTTAAAAATTTCTTACAATAAACTGAGGTTTTTAATTCTTAGTGTTTTAGTAAATATTGTACAACTGGTATAATACCTACGTCCTACGTATATTTAATTTCAAAACATAAATATTTTTACTGTTTTCTGAAAACTGGAAACATTAAAAAAAACATTAATGAAACAAATACACCACTGTTTTTCGGTCTGAAAATGATGTCAACATATCTGCATCGTTTCAAAAATTCCGGTCCCCAGTAAATCAGCAAAAGTATTTAGGCCAGTGCATTTTCTACGTCAAAATTTAACCTGTGAGGCTACTGGCAACTCTCTAACGAGACGTTGACCTTCGCTTTTACTGACTGGATCGTAATATATCTAGCCAAATATAAAAAAAAAATGTTATGTATTTCAAATATTCTAAAACATAATCTATAGCATTGAGAATATAATTCATGTGTCACGTGATGTTGTTTTGACCAATTGGGAATTGGATGGACTGAATTTTGTTCCTAATAAGTGACAATACTACAGTGTTGTATTATCGCTATGATCTATGGCTTACCATCAGTATTACCATGCGTACAAAAATATGTGGTTAGAAACTTTTATACGTTCTCCAAATAATATTAAAAAAAATAACGATAACAAAGGTGTAAAACAGAAAGTCAGTAAATTATAAACATTCAAGAAGGACGGTTAGTTTTCAGCGTTTTCTGCTTAGATAACGAAAAGGTGGACTATTTTTATTTGGTTGTTTTTCACAAAAAATATTGCATTTTTAGGAAACCTTTACCACAACTTCTCGGGCCTAAAAATTCTCATCCGCCTCGTTGGACTCGAAATTTAAAAAAAAGGGAAATCCTCAGAATCCTTAGGGACTTATAAATAATATTTTGGCATTACTTCGTTTGCCCATTTTTTATAACACATAAAGGTATATGGGGTCTCTACTATTTCTTAAACGGTAACCGATAGAAAGGTGGTTACATTCAACAAAGGTTGCGTAGTTTTGTGCTCATTAAAGTGGTGCCAAGAAACCTTTGATATCTATAAGGAGATTAGTAGATAAAATGATTTCTGGCGCAGTACTTCTAAAGTAGCCGCTATATGGTGCCACCTATCATTTGTAGACAATTGAAACTCGGCTAAGTGGTTTGCTACTCGGCTAAGCGATTCAAGATAGCAACCATCGCTTACGTGAACGTATATAGATTATTGATGAATAGAAAAATCCTGCGCAGTGACAATGCCAAAAGGGTCTCAGCGTGTATCTCCGCTATTATTGGTCTATTTTTTTTAACAGAATGATATCTGAACTAGACTTAACTTAGTTTATTTATATGCATATGTGGCGTTCTCTAATATTCCAGGCACCTCCGTCAGAACATTTTCGGGGATCCAACATATTCTAGACAGTTCACGTTCACCTTTTCTTTCATAATGTTGTATATTTGCCCTAGGATTAGTACTCATCAAACACCATAGCTTTTATGAACACTTTATTGAACATCTTACAGATACAAAGAAAAACCTCTATTCAATGACGTGCCAAGACTCGCCTTTTTTTCATATCTAACCTCCAACATCAATGTTGCCAATTGACATTTTTGGTGCGTTCGGTTGTTGCACAATATTTGTTCGTTTATACAACACATAACACTCCAAAAACTAATTTCAAGGGGGTTAAAGTATGGGCCTCTGAGTGGCAAATAAATAAATGCACCTGGGCCTATTCTAATCCAATATCCAGGGTACTGTCAAAAAATATATTCTCTTACTTGGTCACTGTAATGTGTTGCCGTTTTGTAGAAACTACATATTTTGTCGAATTAAAAAATGCATGTCTTTTAAGAAGCATAGCAAGCCTTTCTGTTAGAAATGTAATCTAAATTTTTAAAAATAACCATCTTAATATTTATTTTTGGTAAAAAATTATTACTTTACGCGTTTTGTGAGTACGGACTGAGAAAGTTGCAGTAATTCGAAAAAAATAATTTTTTTAAGAAATAACCAAGATCAAAAATATGTCAAAATCAATGTATTGACCAATGGCGTCACAAGAATAACCTAATAACCTATTTCTGCAGTTATATAAGTAGAGGATCTAGGGGATCACAAACCCAATAAAAATTCTATGGGATGTACTACTCTCGTAATTTTTTCTTGTAGAGTTGCGCTTAATATAAAAACAGATATCTATTTTCATGATAAATTGTTTAACAGCTTCCGAGTTATTGGAGAAAATATTATATATATGTAAACTATTTGTAAATCAAGAAATCCGATATCCAATTTTTAGTAAGATTTTATGGTAAAACGGCCACAGACTAAAAAGCAAAATGATCACATATAAACACAAACTGTCTCAACGAAGTCAGGCATGCGTGTCCCTTTTTCAAGTGTTAAAGACTAACATATCATCCTGAAATAATAAGGTCGTCTATTCTTCGACGCATTATTCCAGAAAACCATGACATCCACTTGTGATTTTTACGGTCAGCGGCGTACATAGCCGTTCACATTCGGCCATCCTGACTGAATAATGCTGTAACAAACAAAAACATTAGTAAACAAATATTGACTTTGCTAGAGACTTGTTTCGATGGCATTCAGAGCTATACTCGACGATACAATGATAGTACTTAGAGGTATACTCGACGGTACAATCATGGTACACATACTCAACAGTTTAATGGTGGTAAATAGTGTTATACTCGACGGTACAATTGTGATACACAGAGCTATATTCGACGGTACAATCATGATACACAGAGCTATACTCGACGGCACAATTAGGGTACACAGAGCTATACTCGACGGAACAATCATGGTACACAGAGCTATACTCGACGGTACAATCGTGGTAGACAGAGCTATACTCGATGGTACAATGATCGTACACGGAGCTATACTCGATGGTACAATCTTGGTACACCGAGCTATACTCGACGGTACAATCGTGGTACACAGAGCTATACTCGATGGTACAATCTTGGTACACAGAGATACACTCGACAGTACAATGATGGTACACAGAGCTGTACTCGACGGTACTTTCTAGCAAAGAGCATAATCTCGACGGTAGCCATTTTTTTTCCACAGAGATATTATCTCGACGGCCATAACAGAACTCAGAGACCAACCTATCTAGAGTGGTTAGTCTCGACGGTTCAGATTATAATCTTGATGCACTTATTGCGCAAGACTGTGGAAAACCTGAATAGCTTTTATTTCTTTTATAACACTGTTCAATAGTATGTCGCTTATTTCGACAATAATGACACTGCACACTTTTTAGCTAAATATTTACTGGAGAAAATGCTTGTTTGTGTCCTACTTGATTACAATTAAAACAAATAATCGGTTTATTTTGAGGCATAAAGTGTTCGACAGAACGTTAGGAAAAACGGGAATTTCTTGAATAGCCCGCAACATGTTCAGGACTAAAATCAACTTGGTTTTTGTCATCAGGTGCACTAACAGTGTAATATGTCTTTAAGTTTTGAGGGATTACATATATTCGCAGAGCGCACCGAAAATATAATAAATTGTTTATCTAAACCACCAACAATTGGATTTACTTCGTTAGAACCTCTCAAATTTAAATTTATTTTTCGAATTAAAGCTAACTTTTCGAAACAATATTCAAAGAGACTTTGTTTTGATTTGGGGCGTAATGCCAGCATTTTGGTCATTAGGGTGTGTAGATCGCGAGATGACGGAAAAGTATCTAATAACAAAGTTTTCCCCTCTGACCAATTTTTGGGACACGTTGGCAAGCTTTTGTACAGCAAAACCATATAATTTGTTTATTGCTAAATGACATATAATTAGTAACGTCCTATTTATAAATGCTAGAATATGTACATCAAGTTTTGACAGCCATTCATGAATATCATCGTGTAATGGATTAAAAGTTGTTACTATCTTTAAAGGACATCCCGAATTTTGAACGATGGTGATCAGATTTGAAGTTATTAAGAAAATTTATCAAACCTGCATTCTGCAAAGTTGGTGAGGGCGGAGGCAATGGAGGTATCATTGGTGACCTAGATCTCGAACCGAGAGATCTACAAATGGAAGAACTAGATCTAGAGGAACTAGAACTTGATCTAGACCTAACAGTAGAACGACGCTTTTTCGTATATTTCTTTGATACACCATCACTTTTCTTACAATTTCTTTTACCCATGGTATAATAATAACAATGAAGACACACAACAAAAAATAATGTTTTTTTTTACTCTCCCGATTTTTTAATATCCGACTTCTGATGTAAACTATTTCTCGGGGTTGATTTTGTAAATCAAGAAAATAAAACACTGATATCCAATTTTAAGCAAAATTTTATGGTAAAACGGCCACAGACCAAAAGCGAAATGATCACAATATTATACACAAAATGTCTCAACGAAGTCAGGTATGCGGTATGCATGTCCCTTTTTCAAGTGTTACAGACAAAATATCATCCTGACTCATCCTTCGAGACTCAGAATTATTCCAGAAAACCATAACATCCACTTGTGATTTTTACGGTCAGCGGCGTACATAGTCGTTCACAGTACCTATATAGGTCTTACTATTTTGGTATAACTTGTCCTACCCTTTTGTTACCTACTTGTTACATTATAAAAAAATACTTTTAAACGATATTACATGGAGAACAATTTGCAATTCGATCTGATTTGTTTTTAACCAGTTCGGCTCTGGCACTGAATGTGTAACATACTGTATTTTGAGAAGACGAGTAAAAATAACGACGATGGAAATTTTTATTATTTCAGGATTGAAGGCGGTGAGCTATTCGAGAGGGTCATCGACGACGATTTTATTTTGACTGAGAAAAGTTGCACCGTTTTTATGAGGCAGATATGCGAGGGAGTCGACTTTATACACAAACAGAGAATACTACATTTAGATATGAAGGTAAGAAGCACTGCGAGTTGAATCCGGATTCCATTTCGATTACAATTCGTAATAATTAGCGGTTCGAAGTTTGCATTAAATTCCAGTACCGTAGCTAGGAAAGTTAGGGTCTCGGGATATATTTATAATCAACATCCTCATCGAAAAAGGTTGTAACTCATTTGTCAGGAGAGCCAGATAACAAAATATGACTTGACACTCCAATACTTAAACAATAAGGTGAATGAAATACAGTTTAAAGGTAAATTTTACGGCTATATCGATTTAAAAACTTTTGTTATTTTATTACCTTCTAATTCGTATTAGTTGTTCCCACTTTACTTCTAAGCGACAAAATAAAATACTTATAAATGTTGAAAATTTTGGAAGGAGAAAAATTAACTTGATATAATATTCCTTCCTTATATTCGAAAGAGATATAAAATATTTTCTAAAATATTTAAGTTTTTTTATTAAGACGTTAAAGACTTAGGCCTCACTAGACCCATTGTGCATCCTCCTAAGTAGATAGGCACCTCCTTATATCGGCCGGTGTTAGCCAATTCTCGCCGAACACAAATCTTTTAATAAATGAGAGCATCGGGCAATCGTAGAGGATATGCTCGATGGTCTCATCTTCATGTTTGCATCCCCTGTAGAGTGCGGGTTCTACCAGCCCCATGCTATAGAGATGCTTCCGTAGTTGGCAAAACACATTTTTGTGACGTCGCGAGAGAACAACCATTCATTATTTTTGAAAAATTTTAGCTTTATATCCACAATTTAAGAACAAGCACAATCTTTAATAAAGTCAGTTCTAGAACGTAAACGATCTGCGCATGCTGAGATGTCAAAATAAGAGCGGCGCTTATAGTGACTGATCTTAAGTAAACTTGCAATATATCTCTAATATCATACTGTTTTTAAACACTACAACTATAACTAAATTGCTGTACTCTAGTGATATATGATCGACAACTTATCGATTAATCGAAAATAATCGATTAAACAAAAATAATCGATAAATAATCCATTAATAAAAAATAATCGATGAATTATCTATTAATAAAAAATAATCGATAGATATTTAAAAACATAAATAAATTTAGTTCAGAAATAAACCTACAGAAAAAGAACGCTATTCTGCAACCTCGGAAACTACCTGAATTCCCAGTAGCAATTTGATGAGCGGCACAATTAAGCGGCTCTTATCTTGACCCACAACAAACAAATTTTATGTCGGTAATAAATTTTTAATTAAATCGCATTATTTAAAATTACCCGACTTGCCCACAATGTGTACAAATAAAATCATCGTCGGTATCGATATGTATGCGCTCCGTGCGTGACAGCAGCGCCAATCAATTTATGTACTAATGGACTATTTTTGCGTATACTGACAATACAATTTTTAATAGAATTCGTAATTAAGAAGTATATATGTTAGTTTTAATAAAATTATATGGATTTGTAAAATAAGTAAAACATTAATTTATTATTATTACATATTTTTATTGCTTAAACTAAAAAAAAAATAAGTATAATCAATAAAAATCAATAATAAAATATAGGCAGGCAACAGTATTTACGGGAAAATGTATGAGAAGTTGCCTAGGTCTAATAAGTTGTATTTGAGGATTTAACTTATTCTGTCAAAATAAAAAAATACTATTAAATAATAGCGTGAAGTTAAACGTATGAACAGAAAGATTATTATTTATATTTTCATTTTTGTTCGAAAGAATAAATGATTAAAACTGGTTTCCTCAATAAGTCACAAAATCGCATTCCGGCCACATACAATAATCAAAGGCAGAAATCTAGTTCTTGCTAAACATTTAAGATTAAAGGGATGTTGAAGAACATCGTAAAATGATAATTTATTGTTTATTTAAAACCTTTCAAGTTTCTGATGTCTACTATTTCCAGTATTACTGTTATTATTACAAAAATAAAGGCAATTTTTCTTCTTATTGTAAACCTATCCATTTATTTCTTTGATTTAATTTCTACTTTGCTACTGAAAATTTCAATAATTTACACTCTTTTTTTTGGTACTATTTTTACAATTTACAATACAGCAACTCCGGTTGCTTATTGTATTGTTTTTACCTACTTTAAAAAAAAAAAATAAATAAATAAAATTTATACCTGTATTTGATATGCCAAAATTACAAAATATCGGCCTAAAATGCACGAATTAACCGCAGCTAGCGCAAGTATCACTTTTGCTTCCCCTATCATGACTTCGCACTGATCGAATACGCATTAAACGTCAGAACTACTCAGAACGCATTAGGCAATCGGGGTAGCGTCGCATCGCGATCCGTGTGCTAGTTTCGAGCGTACGCGGTCTCCTGAGATTCTATGGAAAAGCTAGAAGGAGATTGCAATGCGAGAGAGAACACAAAGTGGAAATGCATGCGTTATAAAATATGGGAAAGAACTTCACTGTGCGCACTCGAGACTAGCACAGCTCGCGTTGCGGCGAGACTGCAATTGCCTAATGTGTTCCCACCTTAACGATGCTAATCCAAGAAAAGTTTTCATGTTTAATATAGAAATTTTTAATATTAAATTCAACTCAACGAAGAATCTACAATTTATTTTTTTTTTCAATAAAAAAACGGGCTATTTTTTTATATAACAAAAAAGCCTACCTTATAGATTTTTTACGGCGGAACTGAAACGCTGGAAACTGATCTATTATTTTCACACGACTGCTGTTAATAGTGCCGGCCCCAGGAAAGATAATGATCCTTTTGATCTGTTAAAAAAGGTAGGTACTCTCTGGTTTTTGGAAATTATGGTGATAGTTCGCATTCTCGATTATTTTGAGTAGAGAGGGGTAAACATACTCGCTTCCCAACTATTCATACGAGTTGAACTTTTAATAATCAACCGTATATATTTATAGAAAATTAAATAAATTCCAAAAAATTTGTGACTAATTCAAACTTCGGACAGCGTATATATGTTTCCAAATAATTAATAAATTACTTCAATAAAATCTATTTTAAATCAAATATGTCTACTTAATAAATTATTTTTATTTTCAGCCTGAAAATATTCTATGTCTCACAAAGACAGGCAACAGGATCAAAATAATCGATTTTGGTCTTGCTAGAAAATTTGACCCAAGCAAAAAACTACAGGTTCTCTTCGGTACACCTGAATTTGTAGCTCCCGAAGTAGTAAATTTTGATGACATTGGATATGGGACTGATATGTGGTCTGTAGGAGTTATTTGTTATGTATTGTAAGTATAATGATTTTATTATAGTAATTATATATTTTTTTGAATAATCCATAGTAATTTTATAATTTACAAAGATGTTTGAATAGGACCATCCTATCGTATTTACTTAGGAATTCTAAAACATAAACCGTCCCTGTCGCATATTTTAAATTTAACAAAGTATTGATAATTTTCGAATCTCACGTAAATTTCCATCGCCTTTACAAAGCGAAGTCAGCATGAAACCAATAACGTTTAAGCACAGCTTATACAATACAGCTAAAACACTCTCTTGGCGGCAACGGTTTGCGTCGATTTCATCGCGCATCGCTTAAGCTCCGCCTTCGAAGGGAAAAGACGGTTTTGGCGTTCAGAAGTGTACTTAGGTAAGGTGTTGAGTCGTGCGTATAATTTCGTTGATTGTATAATTTCGTGGAGCCTATAATTTCGTAGATTTTGTTTGAGTTAAAGGTACTGTTATTATTTTGGTGACTCTTTAGCTGGGAGTAGAATGAATGAAAAAAAAGACATCATTCTGTTTGTGCAGTCAAAAGCTGTTTTAATAAGGGTTATACCTGCAAGAAAACATTCTTTAGTTTTCCCAAGGACCCAAACCGATAAGTACCACATTATAAGAAATTTTCATTGTTAAAAATATAATTTATACAGGGTGTCCCATTAGTGCGTTATTGTTCATTATTTTGTTGTAGACACGCAAGAAAGTTTTAAATAAAAGTTATATGGATTTGAAAAATACCTACATATTTTAAAAATATCTTTGGATATACACTGTGTCACGTTTTTGCCTGGCAAATTAAAATGTATGTTTTTTAAATGGAACACCTTGTATTTTATTTTATGATGAAATTATTAACACCCTAAATTATTGTAAAGACGAATTGCTACAGAAAATTTTTATCAGGTATGTGTGTGGTTACCTTTTAATAAAAGCCTTGCGGATCCACTCCTGCGATACCTGTCTTAAATATAACAAAGATCACGTTGAAATAGATGATTTTTCTTTTTATTGCTTTTTAAAGGCATATGATAACGCCAATTCAGATACATTTGGAAATCTGCAACTGTCAAATGATGAATTTGTAGAACTAATATTCAATATTGAAAAGATATTTTAAAATAATTTTGAAGAATTGGCTACAAAAAATAACATTTGTACCACACTTTTAGAATTAATTAACCCAATACCCTTTAGTCATCCATGCTAACGTTTTCCAAAAGAATAACTTATTTTATTGTATGTTTAATCTCAATAACTAAAAAATATACTGACAATTAGTTTGACAGAATTGTCATTTATTTAAAATTTTAAAAATAATAGCAGTCGGTTGATCAAAATATGAACGGTGATTGGCGAATTTATTTTTTTTGCAGTGTTCTCACTACCTAGAATGGATATGAAATATATTCGTTCAATTGAAGGCAATAGCATACTTTTTCGTTTTGTAATCTGTGCATGGATATTAGCCAATCTACGCACATACTACAAAACGAAAAAGTATGTTATTGTGTTCAACTACGAATATATTTCATATCCATTTTAGGTAGTAAGAACACTTTAACAAAATTAAATCTACAAATCACAGTTCATATTTTGGTCACCCAACTCCTATTATTTAAAATTTTTTAAATAAGTGACAATTCTGTTAAACTAATTGGCAATATATATTTTAGTTATTGATATTAAATATACATTAAAATTTTTGTGCAGACTCGATAAATAATAGCATTTTTGTTTCTATTGTGTCCACATTTAAAAAAAAATAAATTTTAATTAAACTACATGATATTAATTTAATTACGAGTATTAAAACTAAAGTCCTGAAAGTTTCGGTGAAGATGAAGACAGAGCATCTGCCTTCCACGCGAAAAGTCCGGGATCGAATCTAGGCCGAGGACTAATTAATTTTTCATGTTTATTTTATTTTATAAATTAGTCAACTTCGTAAATTATTTTAAAATTAGTTATTTTGTCTAAATAACCTAAAATAATTTTTTAAATTTGTAGATTTTCGTTAGTGGGTCGTAGAAAAAATATACTGACCATATCGAGTAGATTGTTCATATCACAATCAGACGATTGAGTTCTCCGCCTACGACGTCGTGCTCAAACTTCGTCTTTGTGTGATATGGCTATCATATCCACCCTTGTTGAACAAACTACAATTTATTTGTTTTCTTGGTTTAAGTTTTACATCAGAAATAGGAATTAAATTAATTTACTTTTCAAGTTTTCTTGTAAAAATCGATATTACTTTCTCCAAGTACAAATTTAGTACCTACCTAAAATAAGTACTAATTATGTTATATCTTGTAATATTGTAATTCAAATTTCACATTACTATAAAGTTTTAAAATTTCCTACTTCGGTATGGTCAGATAAAAATTGAATATATTATATTAATAAAAACTGTCAAAGTATAACTTCTACAAATCTGTATTTCAAATAATAAGAATACATCTAAATATTGTTAAAACAAAAGCACACATTCTTTATAATTCCAAAATACCATAGAGTTCCCAGTCGAAGCATTCGTTTATCTAGGTATAAACCCTTTGCGCGAAGAGTAACACTTGCCAGAGACACGGGGGTACCACTTGAATTGCATCCACGAGCGTGACACAATTCTTTAACAATTGAAGCCCTTGGTGTAAAATGGATCCAAGCCACAATTTGTCGTGAAGTGACTGTTTTAGCTCAAAACATTTGTTAACGAGGATTTTACTAGCCATATATAAATTATTTTACCTCTAATCCGAAAGATGTGCTATTTTTCGTAATATTTATATTTAAATAATTTTTTTAATTATATTTGAAAGATTTAAAACAAATTAAAAATGTAATTTCTCAAAACTTACTTAATATGGCATGTGACCAACCTTATTACGCCAAGGTTTTCAATTTTTTCAATAATAAAAAAATTGTTTAATCCGGGCCCGACTTTTCCCTTGAATCTAACAGAGATAGCACCATTCCGTCTTGCTTGGTTCTCGACCGCCAGATCAAAGACGCCGACACGGAGTTGTGGAGCTGTATTGTATAAGCTGTGGTTTAAGCATAACCGACGCTACTCTAAGCCGGCAATCGTGAAATAAAAATGGATGAGTTCGGGCTGCGCACTTCAGAGTAGAGAAGTAAATAGGCGTAAATGAAGTGCGCTAATGATTTTACCACATCCTTAACTAGCATTGTAAAAGTGTACTTGTTGTGAAGGCAAGACCCAAATCATTCCATCTCTGAATCTGAGTGAGAAAACCGATTCTGCTGGCAACACGGCAACAGCGCGTCATCGCCTGCTGACTGCATTGAACATATCCATAGGCGTAGGTATCAGTCGTAAAGGGGAATATTTAATAATTTATACTTGGTGTCCAAATAAGAAAGGAAGCCGGTTGTTATTGACTATAGGATATCTGAGAAACTATGCGCCGTAGAATTTGAGGAAAAATTGTCAATTTCGAAGTTTTGAGTTCACCGCTAGATTTCAAAATGCATATAACAATGATAAACGAGTGAATAGTCAAAACTGAGTAAAATTTTATTTCTGTATATGATTTTAAAATGTTCTTCATAAATTTGACTTTTTTGTAAACGAGTTTCTATCAGTGATAATGAGAGCTGCGCCCTCTAGCTGTAAACTTGAAAATAATTTCCAGATATATTATTATTTCTTAAAAGCAGTACCTACAGGTGTTGTTATATTTATACTCAGTATTTATTATTGAAAATATGAATAATTTGAATACCTACTAGCTTTATTATAAAACAAGTCAGTTTCACTTGCAATTTATTTGGCCGCCTGATTGAAGATATAAAATCTAATATTCCAATAATAATTGAAAATCTTTTAATGGCTACCTCTGCAAAAATAAATAAACAAGTTATGAAAGTAATTTTAAAAAACCGACTTCAAAATCGTACAGATGCCCTTAAAAATTGAGTTTTTTGATTTTCTCATAGATCATCAGATCCTGACCAATTGTTTATGGGACTCCACCCCTGAGGTCCCTTTCTAACAAAAAAGAATCATAAAAATCAGACATCGTTGTAAAAAAATTACCGCTGCTTGTCAGTTTCTTTACAATTATAATTTAACTTAACATTTTACCTATAAATCTGCAAATAAAACACTGTACCTAAATACGTTTTGAAATAATTTTTCTGCGCTTATGAGGTCTATAACAACATTCATATTCATAAACATAACCTAAAAAATCAACTTACCTGTGGAACGAAAGATTAACACATAAAGAGTCCGTTTTTTACAAAGAAAACACTGTTGAACCATGATGATAATAGATATGCCCTAGTTAATCACATAAATAATCAAAAAAACAGTTTTCACAAAATAATAGCTGCAATCAACCAAACACACTTTTATAAATGAAACAAATTTACAACTCTTTATACAAATATCGTCAAACGTAAATGCACTGTTGCCAGACATAAAATTTCTTCCGATGATTTAAAAACAAACATAATATATTTACATTACTATTGTTAAAAACACCGTTAACTTGGTATCAATATTCAATCAGAATATTGTATTTCTGTCACGGACGCCAACGTTTAGGCTTCAGAAATTTTGTAAACAATCCTATCTGTCTTGGTTATATATCTATGGATTTTACCCATTCCGTGACAGGTGACAGCACTAGCTGCGGTCTTTTATTCAAGCTCCATACACACTTTTAATTCCAATCGACTCTTTTAGCATTTCTTTATTAGGCATTCCAATGACCTGTCAAACAATAGCTGCCAGTGGGTAGGGCTCGTATATCTACAGGGGACGCGACATAGCCTTCCATCTTATATGCTATTTTTATTCGAAATAGTAGTCGCCAACCAAGGCCAATTTTCGAAAATTGTATAAAAGGTTTTTTATAATATTTTCATTATGTACGACATAAAATACTTAAATTTAATCCATTATTCATGATTTCACGTGTTGTAGATAGAATACATCGTACGTCACAACCCCTTAGATATACCAACACTTTTCACCGACGGTCATTTTGTTTAGACTGCCTAATTCCGATTAATGACAGTTTGACATGCTTACGGGTGTAAGTTAAAATCACCCTAAAAAGAATTTTAAAATGTAGGTACTTATTTTTATTTTACTTCTTAAAGACTGGCAATTGGTTTTAAAACACATTTTTGCTAAACTGATTCAAATTAATGAACACTTGCTCGCAAACGACCCGATATATAACTAATAACTATATATGTATCATTGACCCTGTCAATGACAACAGGCCCACAGGGTTGCCATATCTAAACTGTCAGTTCCCACTGGCAGCATTTTGACAGGTCGTTAAAATGCCTAATATGCATTTCAGTAAGGTAAATAAGTTTTTTTTTATAAAAAACTTAACTAATATATCTAACTTGTGCGATCTGGAGCCGCCGAGAGAAAAACTATACAAAAATTAGAAAAATTAAAAAATCTTAACTAATTTACCTAACCTATGCGACCTGGGGCCGCCGAGAGTTGGTTTACAAATAAATATATAAAAATGACAAAAGTAAAACTAAACCAATATACCAAAACTGTGCGGCATGGACTCATTTAAATTTAACTGATTGCTTTCGCACAGGTTGGGTAAATTAATTAAGTTTTCTTTTTATTTTTTTGCGAAGCAACCAGAGATAGCTCTAGTTTTTTTTAATTTTTTCTAATTGTATGTATATTTGGTTTTTCGATCAATTGCTGTTTCTATCAAATCTATTTTCAATAATTATTCTTTTCTATCATTTTTCTTTTCGGTCAATTGTTATTTGATAAAATGTTTTTTCGATCAAATTCATTCGCTTAAATGTTTTCGATCATATGTATTCGATCAATTTTGTGGTACCCATCCACCCCATCCCCCAGATTCCTCCAGTGCGGTCGAAGGGCCTAGAAAATCCTATAACGACCCGTTTCCCAAAGGGGAATTTAATATAATTTCAGCTTTCCCTGTAGTTAAAAAAAAACTGGTTTTTCTTGTTTTCAAACTCCCAACATCATCTCGAGCTTTTTCATTATAGACAGTTATGCGCATTTTCAATATAAATTCATTTACTTAATTTGTTAATACGTCCAAATAACTTGAATTATTCCTTAACTATTGGACCGTATTTGTTTCCATTCAGTGGCGTAGCTACTGGGACATCTGGGGTAACAATTGCTATCCGACGCCAGCAATGTTTTGAATTACACATAATATCCTCTTTATTTCCTACAATCCCGTTATTTTCTAAAATATAAAATACATACATGAATTAATTATATTTATTCAACAATCCCTCCTTAATCCCCTCACGGGCGCAAATCTACTACCCGGCGCCACTCAACCTAGTTAAGCCACTGTTTTTATTTATACTCGAAATATTCTTGTTTCTGTTAATAGATCAAAAGTGTTATACTTTGTATAATATCTATATATGAGAGACAGAAACCGTTTTGAAAATAAAGTTTTTGCATTTTGAATCAAACGCAGAATGTTAAATGTGGTGTTCGAAGCAACCGCTTGAATAGAATCTACACTGCTCACTGTTTCATAGAAATTATTGAAAAGGAATTAATTTCTAGAACCCGATTTCTAGTCATATTGTAACAGGTAATCAACGAAGTGTAGCATAATAGCGTGTATAACATATAAACGTATAGTTTATTCACCAGAATGAAGTTTGTAATATCTAGCTCAAATACATTTTCCCACATTCATAAACTTTGCATTTGAATAGTCTCAAATATATAAACTCTTGCAATGTGCATAAAATGAACATATTTTATATGTATATACATTTGTATACTTTATATAATATTAATTGAATATTTTAACAGAAACCGAATTTTATTTTAATCCCAAATAGCACAAATATGGACGTTCTAAAAACGTCCTGCTTGGACATTCAGGACATCCTTACAACGTCCATTTTACGGACGTGGACGTCTTTGGAACGTCCATTAATAATCAGGATGTCTTAAGAACGTCCATTTAAAAACATTCCATGGACATTTTCAAAAGCTCAAATGGGGAATACCAGGATATTTAAGGAAATTAGTGAAAATAATGAATAATTTCAAAAAAAATTATATAACCTATGAATAATAAAATTATTAAAACTTTTTCGTAAAATTTATCCCGTCTCTCCTCTACTTTGCCCTTTTCAACCATGCCTGGATTAACAGCAGTTCAGTTTTTTCTTGATTTGGCCATATTTGCTTTCTCAGCTGAACCTGAAAATAACTTAATCGCTTATTCAAAATGAAAGGCAGATCAATATGAAAATCCAATCTGTTTAAGTTTGCCCTGTTAGACATTCTGAATTCACTAACCTTTTAGCTTCGTAATATTCACTGAAAAACGTCCACCTTTCTCAGAGATAAAATAATACAAACTGCAAAAAAATAATATTAATCAACCACAAACTCACAGAGTCGAATCACAGTCAAATGACGGAATGATAGAACTTGTACTTGTATAATATATGCATACCATCGAATCATGAACATTGAACACCATGTTTTTTCTTTTTTTTTTTTAATAAAACCTGATCCCTGAAAATACTTCAGTGCTTGAATCTAAATAAAAAATAATAAAATATCACTTGTCAATAATGTGTGTTTCTTGTAATGACCTTCTTGGGGTTTTGTCAATTTGGGCTTCATTCAATTGGATATTGCGACAGGCTATCTTTAATAATTATTTATGTTGTTTATAATATAACCAAATAATAATACAATGGAATCTGAATTCATGGAAATATAATAATGCACTTAGAATTGACGTTCTACGGATATCTATTTCTTGACGTCCCGAGGATTTACTAAACTGGACATACTTAAAACGTCCATAATTGGTCCTGTACTATCTGGGAATTGGTATCAGTGGAATACCTTTTACCTACCACATGTGGCGCTTGGGATATCCCAAGGGAAGATGCTTCCCCATCAATATGTTGGCTAAGGCACTCCTTTTTCTTTTTCTCCTATTTTCCTTACTTCCCCCTTTTTCTCTGTCCTTTTTCCTCTTCTTTCCCTTTTACTCTCTATTTGATTTCCTCTTCATTATCCTCCTCCTTTATTTCTTTTCTGGTTTCTTGACCTACTCTTTTAACCATTCTTCATCCTTTGTTCCACCGCTTTTAGACTGCTTTCACCATATACTTGTCACAAATTTTGGCTTGTTGAGCAAGCACCCAAGCCTCTGTATCATCACTGGATATCCACTTTTTCGTATTTTCATCCCCTCCTATACTCTCACACCAATCTAACACACCACTTTAACACACCACTCTCATTCTTTCCCTTTACACTACCCTCTTTTCTCCACACTCTTCTCACCCTAATAGCTCATAGAACTGATTCTTGGTAGTCTTTTAATTTATTACTTTATTAGATAGTGCCTCCTCGAGGATATCAGGAATCGGTTTTATTCACTATTACCCACCTTTCCCTCCCCCTCTTTCTATAACTCGAGTTAATCCCTAATCCCTTAACCCCCCTTTACAACTTTAAGATAAACCCTTCTTTTTACCTGTGTTTCTGATTCAACTTTGATTTTATACTTTACCACATAATCAGACAATTTCTGAACTAGAACTTATTGGACATTTGATCTAGGACTTACTCTCCTCTTTTTTATATAACAATACGAGGTAAGTTTATAAACCATTTATAAAAAAGTTTTTGCCATTACGGGGTGTTCCTAAACATCTTTGTCTTAATTCATGACTAAAAGTTCATATAAACATAGATCCGCAAACGCTTCGTTACCGATCTACAGGTTGTTGAAATTTCAAGATTTTTCTTGTGTTTTTATTAGAGCTCCTGCAGTTTTTAAGATATTTAGCTCAAATTTTTTTATTTTAAAATAAATCATTTGTACAGAAAATCGTTTTTATTTTTTTTTCTCGATAACGGTCGCGCAAACGAAAAAAGTTTTGTAACAAAAAATTTTCTAAACAAAACAGAAAATTCATTTTGAATTTTAGAATCTACCAGCGGCACACAGCAAAAAAAGTTCAGTTTGAGAAAATGTATCATGACTCCTGAAAAAATATCACCCTCTAGATTCAACAACCATCTGATATACCTAATAAAGTATTCCCTTTAACGCAATCTAGCGTCCAAATTTGAGCTAAATATCTCAAAAACTGCAAGCGCTCTAAAGAAAAATCTGAAAATTTCAACACCCTGTAGATCAGTAACGAAGCGTTTGCGGACTTATGTTTATATGAACTTTTAGTCATAAAATAAGCCAAAGAATTACCCCCTTTCGTATGTGTACGATGTTTAGGAACACCCTGTATACTCTCCATCATGCTATCTACTATGTAACTTTAAAAAATGTTTAGACCTGATGATGGCCCATGGAGGCCGAAACTAGTAGCCAATTAAAATACAATTCTGTGATAAATGACTTAGAGTTTTCTTTCCTTAAAAAGGATTGCCACATTATACTCAGACAAAATATTGAAGAAGGTGATTCCTCCCTGTTCACGTACAACAATAATACTATACCAGAGCATAATGAATGGAATCACGCGCTTAAAACTGCAGAAGTTATCGGTATCACGTGCCAACTAGTCATAAATGCATATTTATTGCCAAAATAAATTACGCCAGTGGCGTATAAAAACTATTGGCAAATTAAATGCGGTAATAGTAAATAATATTATATGAAAGTAGGTTGGTTATCTATTTTTGTAGTAATAATCATTTATGTTTATAATTTTGTTTTGTTTATTGTTAAAATATATAAATATTATGCCAGTGGCGTAGAAACACTATTGGAAAATTAAATGGGGTATTATACTAGAACAAAATATTGAAGAAGGTGCGCCTTAAAACTGCAAAAGGTATCGTTATCATATCAAAATTCACTCTTCCAGTGTCGCAGAAATACTATATTGGCAAATTAAATGGGTATTTGTGAATATTACTAGATGAAAGTAGGTTGGTTATCTATTTTTGTTATAATAATTAATCTATGTTTATAATTGTATTTTGTTTATTATAAAAATATGTAAATTAAGCTTGGCATCACTGACTTGAATTCTAAATCTATGAAGTTTCGTAATCCATTGATTCTGCAGAACTATCACTGGGATGGTCTTTATCGTCGGAACTTAAAGTTATGACTAAAGGTTCAACTACCGTTTCGATCATACCGTCCAAGCGCCACATATTATTTTCTTCATTATTTACATGGGAAATAGCATTCTGCCAATCTTCAAGTTTTATACGTTCTATACCGGTTTTTAATAATCTTTGAAATTAGTTCACTAGGATTGAATTCGCAGTGATAAAGGGAAGTCTTAGTACCGTAATACCACGATCACGAGCCATTGTGTCGACAACATATTGAATATATTTATGGTGGTGTTCCTTTATTAGGTCCATTAATTCCACTTTAAGCATCTCCTCAGTAAATGTTATTGCTTTATCCCGCAGCCAGGTTTGCATATCGGCTTTCCTACTGGACATTATCGGAATGCGTTCAATTCGTCGACTGTGATAAGAAGCGTTATCTAGTACAATAACTGAATTTCGTTCTACACGCTGTAATACTTCAGTAAACCATTTTTCAAAGCATTCCGCATTCCTCGTGGTAGTCTCATGTTTTTTTCGATATAAACACAAGAGCGCTATTTTCCAAAAATCCACTGTCACTTCCGATTTGGGTAACAATTAGACGCTGTCCTTTACCTGATGGTGCTTTCAAACCTGTAGATAATCCCTCTATAAAAGCTTGGCGATGACTAGTTACAGAAGTATCTTGCCATATCTTAGATAATCGAGATGGTATATCTTTTTTTAGCGGCTCTAAACTCTTTAATATTTCGTAAATAACGCCGTCGCCAGGACACTATATATCTGATCAATTAAAATTGATTTCCTACACCGTTTGACAAAACGAAATTTTAGGCTCCATAAAATTTTTCGTAAAGTTTCACGGCTCATAAATGGAATTTCTTCGTTTTCCCTTAATTTCGTTAGAAAAACTTTAAGTGTTGAGGCTTTGTTTTCGAAAAAAAAAAAGAATGTACAGTTCTTCGAATGATTTGTTTTTGGTTATCGTCCAATTTCAACAATTTTCGACCACGGATATGCGTTTTAGGGGCTTCTAATAAGGGGCCTTTGTTTTGTCTTTTCGCGTACAATACGTTTAATTGTTGAAACAGATACTCTAGTTAAAAAAGAACTGTGGTTTACAGCTTCATTTGTAGGAAGTTTCTGTTTCAGCCCATCATACACTATTCATATAATGTTCTTTCCATCCTTTGATAAGGGCTTTCGCCGACGTAATTGGGTTTCACTTGGACCCGCCTCTAAATCCATTACTATTGTAACAATATAATTCTACTATTAAATTGTTTTTATTAAATTTATAAAGACACCAATATTTTACTATTTAATAAACTTTTAAAGTACCTACCTAATATACTACACAATAAATTTTACTCCTCGAATATGCACTAAGACTACCAAATTGTATGGCACAAACACCTACTCGTATATCAAAAAAGAGCACTTAAAAAAGTGTTTATAAAATATAAAATAATTATCGTAAATAGTTAAAGCGATACAAATCTAACTTCGTCGAAAGTTAGTTTTCAACTGTCTTTGTGCCTGTGCTGACAATATTCAATCTGTAACCCGTCTGTCGTTTATTTACTTGAAACACATTTTAAAACCATTAAACACAGATAACGAAGTCATTAGGGAATAAATGTATTTATTTCTTAAAAACGTATAGCATTATCTTTGTTTAAATAAAGATGTTGACAAACAAATTTAATAAAGTTTACTAACAAATACCTAATAAATAATAAATAATTATTTGGTATTTGATACGCGCCTATGCTAACTCTGTCGGAATTTCAATCATAGACAACAGTGTTGATCAAGCATATGACTCATCTTCTCCAATATTTTGTCCGAGTATAGCAGTTGATTTTGTCTGTTCTTGGATAGACCCTCTATGAATATTTTGTAGGGGGGATTGGGGTGGTCATTTTCAGAGTGCCAATAATTGTTAAGGACATGACATGACTTATTCTCTATAGGAATGCAATCTAAAACAAAAGAAAATATTATAAACGTGAAAATCAACTAAACTTAAAATACATTTTTAAATTAAAATCTCCACAATGTATAAAAAAATATTTATTAAAATATTTCTTGGATTCTTAGATCACACAGACTATTCAGACTATTTCTAACACATGTACTATGGGAGTATTTATCTATTTTCGTCTACTTCACATATCTCACGCCAATTGAGTGGTTTGTATATTTTTTAGAAAATGTTGTTGTTTTGCTGGCCAAAATATTCAATTCAGAAAAATATTGAGTCAAACTATTATTGGAAAAGTTAAATAGTTCTCAGAAATCTGAGTAATCTCTTTGATATTAAAAAAAAAAAAATTTATCTACCAGGTAAATTTTCCAATTAATTTATTTTCATTAAAACATATTTACGTAAATTTTTATATAAATTAAATAGTAGGTGATTTTGGTTTATCTTCATGATTATAAAAAAACAATATGAGGAAAGCTTGTTGAACATTATCTATGAGTGACGCATTTTTCGTAATCTAGATCAGCGGACCAAGATTTACTCTAAGGACTGGTAAAATATTTTTGTACGTTCTAGCGGACTTGAAAAATTGCATCGAGAATAAAACTACTAGAACTCCAAGAACATTATAATACGAATATTATAACATATTAGCAAAATCAACAACGTATCAAAAAGATACAAAATAAGCAAAAAATAATTTATCAAATCCAAGAAAATAGAAAATAAAATCAGTGAGATCGTTGCTGGTCTCTGTTGCTGACTAAAGTGTCAATCTTAGGCGTTAAACCAGTTACAGCAAAAGGTAAAGTAGGCGCGAGCAAGTCGTTTTCGATATTTCGTCATAACAGTCGTAACAGTCATAAACGAAAATGTAGTTTAAAGTTAGAGACACGACTCGAGAAATATTTTCCATGAGCCATATAAAGTTATAACAGAATAAATTGAAGATCCAGAAGTAGCAGTAACAATTCATATCTACACCGACAGTTCTAAAACAAAACAAGGCACAGATCCTTAAACCCAAACATTAAATGGGATGTGAGCAATAGTGCTAGTGTAATTCAAACTGAGCTCACGGAAATTCTTAAAGCAGCAAAAAAAGTTACAATATCATTGGGAAGAACATGCTCATCTATACAGATAGCAGACAACAGTAGTCATCCTGTACAGACAACAAATTTACTCAGGGTTAGTGCTAGAATGTCACGAAGCTTTGCCCGAAGTATCTATAAAAAATGTGATCACCTTAGGATGGTCGCGCCACATCGAAACGAAATAATTTTTAAACCTGTCCCATCCATTGGATTGACAACATTGGTAGTGACAAACCTAATTAAAGAACATTTTGTCTTGTAAAAATACAAGAAAAGATGGGATAAAATAAGCAGCTGCAAAGTTGCCAGGTGGATTTTAATTTATCCTGACAACCCTACATCAAACAAATACTTGATTATGAGTAGACAGGAAAAAGCAATACAATCTTCAACGCCTTTAAATAAAGATTGGGATATTCTGTTGTGTCATTATACATTACAATGTTTGACTGACATTACTAGTCAACTTGACCATTCACTTAATGCAGCCTTCTCTCTAAAGTAGGGAGGATGGGTTGCCCTTCGGCACTTAGGCTTCACTAAATACATTGTGCATCCTTATGACCCTATGAGGCTACTCTTAGCTCGTCTGCTTGCCCACAGATTTAATGTAGTTGACTACGACACTCTTATGCTGGCCGAGTGTTAACCAATACTCGCCGAATACAAATCTCCTGCGTCAGGCAATTGTAGAGGATGTACTCGATATTCTCATCTCCTTCGCACCCTTTGCACAGTGATGAGTCCGGTAGCCCCATGCTATGAATGTGTTTCCATAATTAAATCGGTCATTTTGAAACGAGGTCAACTATAGTTTTTCAAATTTTACCAGCCAATGAAAAAAACGATTTTTACTATTTCATTCTTTTAAATAATATTAACCGTAATTTTTATCTATAAAGAGCGATATTCCTAATTTGGAAATGTCAACGTAATCATTTTTGGCTCAACAGTTCTACATTTTTTCTTTGTAGAAATTACCCGTTTTCAAATTGAACGTAAAATCCACTTTTTTTATCAAAGAAAGAAAAATTGTAACGCATAAAAGGTACATTAATTTGGTAGCATTGTGAAAAAATAATATCATTATGGAAGCTAAAGGTCTTCAGCAGCCTCGCCCGTCCTAATTGTAGGCCATTCATGATTTCAGTACGATATGTCTATAAGGTGACCTATTTTCCAAATAAATACTCTAATATGATGTCTATTTACCCCAGTGGCGGCTCGTGGTTAAAGACATTGGGCGTTCTGCAATATTCTGCCTCCCCCCCAAAATTACAGCTTTTATTCACCTACTTTTTATACATTAATTCTATTCTGCGGTCCTTTTTAGCAGCAAACTTATACACAAACTAATAATCTACAAAACCAAATTCGAATCGCATCACATATGCGACAGACTGTTTGTTTACAGTCTGTCGCATATGTGATGCTTTGTTTAGCTTGCCGATATGGCAAAAATGATACGGAAATACTACACGTTTTGGCGTTATTTTTTAGAGAGACCGTTCTAAAGCGACCCAGCTAAAAGACGAATATGAACTGGCGAGAATTTGTTAAGTCTTCCACTGATCCGCTCTGGACTTATTCTCATGTATGAACTGAGAGTAGGATACGTTCGCGCGCTATAGATATTATTTAATTATTAAAATATAATTAAAATTAATGAGATTACCCATAAAATTTATTTTATGTATATTTTGGAATCTCTAAAATAATTTCTGTTAAATGTAAAACTTACAGTTTTTTGGCAGTTCTGCAGCTCAGAACCACTTATGCGCAAGCTGATCTATCCTCTTTAATGGATTATTTTTGACCCGTTTTCATAAGAAATATATGAATGATAGTTTAAAGAACATAAATTAGCCAAACATTAATTTGGTAATGTCGTCAGAGTGCCTGTGAACAGCCGCGCATTCTTTTTAGTCAAAGTTTATTTGTTTGCTTTAATGTTGTCATTGTAACTTAAGAGATCCTAAGCAACTCTGCATCATCTATGAATTTCACAACCGAACTTTCTGTAATTAGGTTTGTTGTTAGTCCAATGTATGGAGGGTAGAAAAAAGGAGGACAATCTTATATGGATCTTTATATTAAAAAGTGGCCACCAAAATGTATACAATTAAGATGGCGCTCGTGTAGCCAGGGGACAAAATCTAATGCTATATAGTCATATAGATTGCTCATTCATAAGAATTATTTATTGTTTATATTATTATTTTTCAATAAAATTTGACTATTGTCGTGTATTGTCAAAATTTATCTACGATCACAGAACACTTACTCTTCTACGACCAGTCACTTTTCACGGTGTAGTTTTTAGTTTTTTATGGTTGAGCAATATTTATTACTATATACATCATTGGTGTCATTGTGTGATCTGAATTATCGACTGTCGACGTCCCCTGGGCACAGAAGCGCCATCTTAATTGTATACATTTTGAGAGACACTTTTTGTATACAGAGATTGTTCTCCTTTCCTCTACCCTCCATAGTCCAATGGAAGGGACAGGCCCAAAAAGTATTTGTTTGGCTGCCTTCTTGCCTAGTGAATCGACAAGACGCTTACCTTTCGTTGTGGGGTGGAATTTGATCCATTTTATGGTTGCCACATTGTTGATGGATACTTCGAACAAGGCTTATTAGCATTCTAGTACTAACCCTACTACTAACTCTTTCTTCTGTAACGAGTAAATAAATAAACAACCTTATGGTCCGAGTCACAATTTATGGCTAAGCGAGCTTACCGAACAAAGACGAATCTATTTTTATTTAATGAAAACTTATCAAACTTTTTTTTTTAATCAGTATCTTACCTATTTTTTTTTTGTTACAGATTGTCCGGTCTTTCGCCATTCATGGGACATACTGATGTAGAAACAATGGCGAACGTAACTGTTGCAAAATACGACTTTGACGATGAAGCGTTTGACGAGATTTCCGATAATGCAAAAGACTTCATCAAAAAATTACTGGTCAAAGATATGAGGTAAGATTTTTTATCATTTACAAATAATATTTAAATTAATATTCACATGGTCAAGAAGCAAACAAAATTTGATTTTCCAAAAAATCTTTAAATATGACTCCCACGATGTGTTTATTAACTTGATATAACGTTCTAACTTTAAAATTGGTACATAATAGCGGCGGTCATCAAATCCATCGCCTGTTCTATGACAATGACCGTCATTGTTTTTAGATCATGCAATTAAAACTGAATAATAAACTATTATATTTGTTTAGCGAATTTGGCAAAAATAAATCTTTAATGTATGTGTTTTGGCAACATTGTAGTGTTGTATAAATACACTACTTTTTGATTAAATTTGGTTCATGTAATATGCAGTCGAGCTCAAAGATATGTAAACAGACACTTTAAAAAGGTAGCATTTGGGAAGGCGCGACCGAGACCGACCTCATGCGACGGGCAGCAAGCAGCAAATCCGAAAACGATCTCTCCACGTCTGAACACATGTAATTATTTGAAACACATTTGGGAAGGCGCGCCAGATGACTGTAGTTTTAGCACGGTAGGATTTGTCGCTTAATGGTAAATTACGCCTGCAATCCACCTTGCTTCGGAGAGCAAATGAGTAATCATATCATATAGGAAACGATAGTCGCTATTTGAAAATTTTTATACTGGAACAGAAGTAGCATCCTTTACACGACTCTACTTAAGCCGAATTCATTTCTAAATATCAGTCATGTGATCTTAGTTTCTACAACTTGATTGTTTATGATACCTATTCTCGAGTAGTGAACCCAAACCTATTCTATTCAAATTAATTGGTTTAATATGACGTATTTTCAAATATTTAATGTAAAGAGACTTATATAATACAATAATAATTAATGTGAAAAACAAATTTTATCATAATTTTTTTTTTTTTTATTAAAAGACCGATATTTTGAAAATCGGTGACATATTAGTAGAATCGCGTGGAATAGTAATTTTATTTGAGTGAGTTAGTATTAAATAGGTACACTCATTTACCACTGATAGACCGTCAGATAGTAACAGATTTAGGTGCCCCATTTTCGTATACAAGCCTCTAAGAGGGTTGAAAAGTACATCATATGGAAAATTCGATTTTCCTTAACGTCCATATTTTCACGCAAGTCGTGTTCACTAAACGATTAATTAATAGAACTTAAACTCGGAAAACCAAAGGCTTGCATGTTGGAAGTGGCTAAAGGGTTAAAATAAGGCGTAATCTTGTAAGGAAAAATCGAGATATAAACCGATTTTTCCACACAAGCCCATCGAAAGTATGAAAACCTACATCATCACTGTATGTTATCCCCAGGGGCCCACTAGTAAATATTCTTTCATTCAACTCAACATCCATGTTCTTTTCAATTATATGGACTACATAAGTGGCGAGTGCCGATGTGTTAAGAATTTAGGATTAGTTATTTTGATGCCTGTATTGTTATTAACTATTATAAAATATACACACTGGATACACTAGGAAGAAGCGAAAACACAAAATGACACAGTTAATACATTGAAAATCTCTCAATAGATGTTATTAAACCGCGAGTAAATTGAAGTTCATATCATTTAGACCAGAGGTTCCCAAACTTTTTGGTCCGCATGCCGAATGTCCTAATTATTTAACAAAAGAGTGGGTTGGCGGGCCGCACATTGTAAAAAAGTAGTAGCTAGTTATATATGTATTTTTATGAAGTAGGTTTAACCTACAGTCTGTTCGCTATACTTACGCGGGTTTCGAAATAAAAATTTTATGAGTATTTCCAGGTAAGTACCCGAAAGTTTGACCAGTTATTTGGGGAAATATCAACTGGTTAAATGAAATGAAAAATAATTTACAACTTTTTAATTAAATAATAATGGAGAATCTTTTGTATAATTGAGAGCAGAATTAAACTTCTTCATTAATGGAGTCTAATGTGGCTATTATAAACCTAATAATAATTTTATATTACACTTCACACAGAAAATATGGTCAGTGTATAATAAGAGGGTTATTTAGCTTAAATAAAATATTTTCTAACATAAAAATTTGTTCCATGTAGAGAATTTCAAATGAAAAATAATAATTGAACTTGCCAACAAAAATGAAAATCGGTCATTATCATCCAAAATATCATAATCGTCATCATCATTACTGTCATCACCATTAATTGTTATTATGAATTGACTTATTTCGTTTATTTTATTTTCATGAGTCCACCAATCTTCTATTAGTTTCTCGCATTTGGATATACAGTTCCGCCACACTTCTGGAGTTGCAATTGAAAGTGCTTTTCGCCAAGTTTTCCGAACTGCGTCGTCACTATAACCATTAGGCCCAATATGGTTGTCGTAATATTGTTTTGCTATTCCCCATATATATTCGATGGCATTAAACTGGCAATGATACGGTGGCAGACGTAAAACTTGATGACCGTAACTTTTAATAATATGATCCACAACAAAATGTTTTGGTTTTGCGTGTATATTTGCCAAGAATAATAATTCTGATTTTAAAATATATTGAGGAAATTGTATATGTTCCTTTGTCAACCATTCTTTAATTTTATCAATAGTCCAAGAATTCATTGGACTTTTGTTTAATACTTCAGAATGGTAAGGTGCATTGTATAAAATAATTACGCTGGGCTCACTTAAACCTGGGAGAAGTTTTTCATGCAACCATTATACAAACATTTCTGTGTTCATATTATCGTGTTAGTCACTGGATTTTGGTTTAGATGAAAATATTAAATCAGCACCTTCTATAAAACCTGAGTTCCCTCCTGCATGTAAAATTATGTGTCGCTTCCCTTCTCCATCGGTATGTTTGATGCACTTTACGTTATCATCTTGCCATATTCTCTTGGTTGCACCCCTAGAAAATATCTATGTTTCGTCTAAATATATAAAATTCGCCTCTTCTTTAAATTTAGAATATTTTCTTAAAAAGTTAATTGTCTTGTGCACGACAGAACTTCTTTCACAAAGGGCCTTTCTGTTATCCTCCTTTTAAAATTTGAAATCCAAGTTATGTATCACTTGCCATAGACTTGTTCTGCCAATGTCGTCAAATTTTCTATCTATTAATTCCGAGAGAATTGTATTTAAGGTCACATGTTCCTTGTTGGCGCTCATTCGATAAATGGTATCACGAATTTTAAATTTCTTTCCAGCTGGAATATCTTTCGTTTTCAATGATGGGCGAGTTTTGCGGTGATCTTCTTTCGGCAGTTCACTATTGTGATTTTGTAATACTCCTCTTAAATTGGTTTCACTAGTTTCTAGAGCATCGCCTATGCGTTGTTGTACAGACATTACCAATTTTAAAGGACCACCATTTTCTTGTTCATCTGTAAAATACACTACAAATTAGACTATCTACATCTAACACACGTCTAGGCATTTTTAAAATTTCCACTAAATATACAATATACATACAATGTCAACACTTGCAAAGAATCAATTCAACTGCAATATTTGTAACAAATTTAGTACCTACCCTAATGTTATTTTAATTTAAATCTGCATGACCATTAGGGCAATTTTACCTAATTTCTTGTGACGAGGCTTATTGGAACTGGTTGTCAATGACTAATTTGCATAATTTTGTTAATCCAAAACCCTTGTAAGTATAGCGAACAGACTGTAATATTCCTACATACACTTTTATTTTATATAAACTTTTTAATACAAAACAAAAATATTTTTATGTAATACAATTCAAAACTCTCTTTGTTTTTTAACATTTATGACAACTTTTTCTTACAAATTAGGATCATTCTGGATATTGTCACGAACTTGATTGACCAAGTTTCGGAGTTGGAAAATAATAAAAAATATTTATATAATATAGTTTATTATCAGTCACACATCATTAAATAATTTAACAAAATTTTAGCAGCTCGCTAATTTACAAACAATTGTTTGAAACTTACATATTATATTCAGCTATAAGGGCACGTAAAAATCTCCCAAAAACGTTTATCTATATATCTATACCTATATTATCTTGATTTTGCCAATTTCCCCATATCTAGCCAGCAGTTGGAGTATCTTTCTGAGTCCACTTTTTTCTTTGGAGAGGATTTTGTTGAGTGAAATTTTGCATAATTTGTAAAGAAACATCAAAACGTTCTTAAAAAAAATCACCTTGCGTGGTATTTGGAAAGATTATTTAACAATGTGAACAGAACTTTTATAAACAATATTGGCTTGGTTTTTATAAGATAAATGGTTTCTGTAATTAAAATGCATATTTTAACAATAATAACAATGTTTGTCCATTTTTTTCTCACTTTTTAACAAACTTCACATTGACCTTTCGCATAAATTGATACGTTACTCTGGTAACGAATAAAATTTTTTAAAACCAATCGGGGTTAAGATACAGTTTGTAATGATTGGCGTGTGTTGGAATAAAAGATAACTGTCATTGGTTGGTTGAGATGTTAAATAGTCTGGTAAATCCACTGGTCTTTTTTCATTCTTGCCGATTCTCGATTTTCGTAATTATTAAAGTTACTGTAGTTTATGACCTGACTTTCTTTTTCATGTTTAAATTAAGCAATATAATTTCGTTTATTTAACCAAGTTATTGTTCGTGGGCCACACAAAACGATCTCGCGGGCCGCAAATGTCCCGCAGGCCGCACTTTGGGAACCCCTGCAGACTTATCACAATCTCAAAGTTTATCGGGCCTATATATTTTATTGAACGTTGTTGCATCCGACTAGGAATACTATCTTTCAGTTGAGATATAATTAGAACAATTGCATTGAGTATCATCAGACAAATTAACGAGATTTTCTCATTAGTACGGTGAAACGGATTGGCAAAGTAGACCCTTCCTTCGGAATACGTTTAATCAGCGATAATAAAGAATTGCAAACTCTACATGTACGTAACCAATTCCGGAGGTAGTGTGTGTAGGGCAAAGAGAAAACTAATTTAATTAAACATTTCAAAAACTCTTTCCATTTATAAATAAAAAACTTTTGAACTAATTTTATTTTTCACGTTAGAACAAGTCATGTCATGGATCTTAGTTTATTTGGACGTTCTTCTTTATTATTTTCATTTTCATTGTTTTTGTTCATTTTTAACCCTTCATGACCGCTTAATATTTTTCTTTTTATCTTTATCTCTGTTGGTTATATGAAGGCAGGGTTAGATTTTGCCTCTTGAGTCTAGTGTATTCCCCTACTTTGTAACAAAAACAGGTTCTTGTGAGTGTAAGTGAAAGCATCAAGTAACAAGCTGTGAGATACTTAAAATAAAAGTTATAAATAAAAATAAAAAAAAAGCGCAAAGCGTAATGATTAAAAAAGACAAATATTGGGTACCAGGTGAAGTGGTTCAGAAACATCGCACTCATCTTTCTTAAAATCAAATCCAAATCCTGTGTCTATCAGATCCAATTTTGAGGATCTAATACCTGTTGGTAGTGAAAATGTTACAACACCTGAGAGTTAAATCAGCTGTGACAATAAAGTTGAACCCTCCTATAGTAATGAGTTACCAAGCATGATTCAAAATAATAATGAACCAGCAAAAGATTACTTTAAAACTCGTTCTGGTCGTAGCATTGCAAAACCAGTCCGATATAGAAATTAATTTTGCTAGCTGTCAGTTGAGTTATTATAAGTTAGGTAAGTTTCGTAAAAGAGGAAGATGTAACATAAACAGGTTGTGAACCAATCTTAAAAAGTTGGTAACACCTGTTGATGTTAGACCTGCCTGTCACTTGTCAAATCACTAGGTGACATGTAAGCGAAAGCATCAAGTAACAAGCTGTGAGATACTTAAAATAAAAGGTGTAATCATTCATAAAAGACCAAAACAATACATAGTTTACCCAAATTCCGGTACTACATCTGAATATTTTTGTTCTCTTCGTTAATTTAACTAGGTTTCTTACAAAGTGTTCCTGGGGCGTTCTTTCTAGTTCTGGACCAAAAAAGGTGTGTCGCCGCCTAGCAAAAGCTTCGCATCCGAAGATGACATAGTAAGAGGTTTCTTCCTCTTCCATGCAAATTCTACAAATGGTGGAATCATTGTGTAGTCTCACCAATCAAAGTATGTGAGTCTCACCACATGAAGGTCTTTTAGCAAGCAGTGTCCCTTTAGATAATCCCACAATGGTGGAAAGCTGTGGACTTGCAAGCTGTAGTACCTCAGCAGCCATGCTTGTGTTTTGTCTCCTTATGAGCTTACCTATTATGTGTCCTCTTATCTGTTGCAAATAAATTTGGTGTTTAATGCTTATCCACCTGTTCACTGCCTATCGATCAGAAGATTTGCTTATTCCAAATGCAAGTTCGGATCATGTAAATGATAGATCCTTTTGCGAGTGGTATGTTTTTACAAGGAGACGGTGATTTCGTATTTAGGTTTAACTCCATATACGCCAGAGTGCCAGAGACTGTCACCTTGCTGGTTTTAAATTCATCCGTATACTATACCTAAGCAGTGCTTTCTCTACCTCTTGATTTACTTCGTTCCAGTTGTGGTGAACTTGGAAAAGTCTGAGCAAGGTTAGGCGGGGTGTCCTGTGGTCCAATCTTATGTATTATTCTGATATGTTTTATATTTCTAAATGGGTTCCAATTATTGGAGATATCCAGTCTCTATACACTTATTATTACCTTTTCCTTGGTGGAAGGTTTAGAATGTTTTCCATAGAGGCTGTCATTGTACTTCTCAGTACTCCTCTAATACAAAGGCATGCCAGCCTCTGTACTCCTGAGAGGGTATTGGGGATTGTTTTCTAGTTTACTTTTGGCCAGCAAACAACCGCTCCACCATCATGGCCAGTAGACCATTTTCGGTTTTAATCCCCATGTTTTCCCAAATTCACTTCTCCGTACAATTATATATATTTTACATTTATTGTCCATGTTTTGTAAGTGTTGTTTCTCACTTTATCATCTAGCATTCGCCCCACATATTTCACTTCATTATTTGTTCTTTTCAGCCTTCCTCCAAAAAGTGTCCAAAAAGTGTTTCTCACATTATGTAACATTGATTTTGAGTTAATTTTATTCTTTTGAGGACGACTGCATTGTTTGACATGGAGATATTGCCTCAAAACTTGAACGATCCTTGAACTGTTGTTCACTTTCAGTTCTCGCATGTTCAAATAAGAAACCTCATTTATAAATAATTGTTTAGTACTTTCGGTGTAAGTGTAGGGATTTCCCCAAAATGCTTGCAAAGGGATTTTTTATTGTTATAGACGTCTAGAAGCAAATTATTTCATTGTCAGCAAAAACAAAAAAGCCCATAGATAAGAAACATTATTTTGAATTTGAAAGGTTACACGACAGCTTCCATCACCGAGACATAGTGCACGTTGTTCACCTCCTCCTTCCCTTCTCTGTACGGAACGGATGAGGGACTAATATGCATAAAATTAGCTGTTACGTCGTATGTGTAAAAACCGCTAATTAGTCTAATAATTAAAAAAATCAATTGCCAGTTGTCTAATGCAAACATTGTTTTCCATTCATAAAACTGGAATATGGGCGAATGTATTACTCGATCAAGTGTTGAAAGAAAAATAACACTGTATACGCATTATTCATTGATAATTATCGGTGTACCTTTATTATTATTTTTGTTCGTGTGTTACATCCAAAAATAAAAGTTAGTCCTCCAAAATGTCACATTGATGAACTTGACTAATTGATAGAATTTGCCATTGACATTGAAAGCTATTGGCTAAAAATTAACACGAAATAAAATTCAAATTTAGAAATTTCGATTTCTAACTTTTATAACACGTTGTATGTGGGTTCTAAAATTACATGGTAGGTTAGTGTTTTGAAAGTAGAACGCGTTGTCAAGTTTTTCATAAATAATAGGAGATGAGTTATTTTTATAAGCTCACATAAGTTAAATGCACGAAATTCAAAATTTATTGTAATTTACTCGTAATAATTCTATTAGTTTGACATCTATACTCAGTGTAAAACGTGGAATAAGTCAATACTTTCTATTAGGGACGCTATTGAACTTGGATAATATAAATTACAAAAATACCTTTTTTTGATGGGAAAATCAGTATAAGTCGACTTATAAGACATATAACATAGATTTACTCAGCTTCTAAATGTTTGACTTCTACTCCTTTGCCTATCCACGATAGAATTAATAATGAGAAAAGGCCAAAGGAAATCTGTGATGATGTACATACTTAGAAAGTATTTAAGAAAAAAGAACATTTCAAAATAGAGAGGTTATATTCCAAACTTTGTCTTAAATAAAACTACCAATTTTAAAGTCGTCTGACCGAGCGAAATCTGCTTACAGTGTTGAATACATATAGAGGGTGTCTGTAAAAGGTCTATACAAAAACATACCTACCACATATTCCTTAAACCAAAATAAGCCGATTTAAGTTGATTTTTTAGATAATTCACATTTGAAATTTCTCCGCCAATGAAAGAATTAGGGATTTGAGCATGAAATTTGGATTGTGTAACTAATTTACTACAAAATGTACTCTTAATAAGATTTGATTGTTTTCATGGTTTTAACGAATTTTTATTTTAATAATTTTGAGTGGTAAGTTTCACAAAAAAATGTATTTACTGAAACACGAATTTCGCCAAAACCATGGGAGTAATTGTGTCTTATAAAGAGTATCTTTTTGGTAGTAAATCAGCTAGGCAACCCAATTTTCCTACTAAAACTCGCAAGTTTTTTAAAAACAAAATAGAAATTGTGAATATTCAGTTCATTTCACATTAAAAAGATACTTGTCGCTGTATGACCGATATACAGGTTTCTATTTGAGTATTCGCGCTATATACAAGATAGGACCGACATTCGGTCCTTGACTAATTCATGAACAGTAGAAATAATAAAGTTTGAATTACCTGTGCGATCCATAGGCCTGGGAGATGCAGAACTTGGATTATAAGATTATTTTCTGAACACTTTATTTTAAACACTAAAGACTAAAGGAATGATTTAATTTACATGATTTACTTAAGACTAAACACTTTTTGCATTATTTACAGTATTTCTCTAGAAAATATGTTACTTTAAGCCATGTTATTATAAAGAAAAAGTTTATGCTACATAATGGCGGGCAGAGCGTCGCCTTTTTATCACTGCAAAACGCTGTAATATGTTTGACGATATCGGAAGCTTTGGTTCCAAGATAAATCGCTAAGCACGCTTGACAGTCATGCTTGTGACGTTGACCAATGAGAAGTGCATGACGCCTGTGGCGCTAACCAATGAGTAGTGGATGACACCTGTGATATAGTTATTTTTCGGAGACCTTTCTTATTGGCCAAGACAGTGCCGATTTCAGAGACGTCTGCAGTAGTAATAAAAATCGAGAATGAAAGCTTAATGTATATTGGATGCAATATTTAGTATAACGATGAATGTAATTTGTTGAATGTAATTCAACAATACTTGTAGCAAATTTCCAAAAAACGAACCGTTCAGTGAGAATTTGCTTATTTCTTTAAAAAAAGTCAACTTTGAGAAATAAATAATCATTTTTTAGAAGAAAACATCTGAAAGACAAACTAAAATAACAGCAATATTTTAAACAATCAAGAAATCTACAATAAATATTGTCTATTTTGACGAATAGGCAAGTTTGTTCTTTTTCTTGGTGAAAACATTCTTTAAAGCGAAGAGATATTTTGTAGTTCATTAAAAATATTTATTATCCTTTTCCTTATATTTCTAATGTATTCACTTCTGTAGCATAAACATTTTGTTTCACATAATTCCATAATATGAAATCTAAAGGTATCAAGTCTAGTGAACTAGAAGGCTATTGTATTGGAGCCTCTACGCCTTGTCCAATCCAACGAGTAAAATATGTATTCAATCACTGTCTTGGTAAACGATTATAACGTGACAGAGCTCCATCGTGCATAATAGTATATTACATTACAAGTGTGGAAAGTGACATTTTTCACATGAGTGGTAAATATTGTCGCACGAAGCATAAGCCAAGTGCGATAATCACGCGAGTGTAAAAAATCAGTATCACACAAGTACAATATTTTTCTTACGACCACAAAATAATTTTTTGAAAAAATGTGATACTAGAAAGGTTCCAATTAGATGTAGCTAGTTTTAGATTTGTTTTTTATATGCCTTATTAAATAATTTTTAAAGCGTTTTGCAGATAGTGTTGTGTCAAAAATTAAAAATATTGTGGTTCCATTTACAAAAAATTTCATAGGATGATAAAGATAAAATAATATTAATTACAAAAAATATTAGAATATTTTTTAGACAAATAAGTGAACACTTTTTTATTATTAATGGTTACCCACTTCTTTGCTCACAATTGTTTTCTAAACAGTAATTAAATTAGTACAATACGATAAATAATATGTATTTTAAATAAATAACAAGTCTCAATTTCAAAAATCTGATATTTTTTCAAAACGAAGCAAAACAAAAATGAAAAATGATAATTAATCGGGAATTGAACCAGCGTCACGAAATGGTCACGAAATGCCAAGTTGAAAAAGTCAGATGCTAAACCATTTACGCTATCACGTAGGATTACCACCTGTTCGTTTTTGAAAAGGACAGTCCCTTATCAAACAAATTGTCTTTGTGACTTTTTAAAGCTTAAAATGTCCTTTTTGACGGCACGTCGTTTTTTACAGCACATGTCCTTTAAAAGGACCTGGTTTTTCTAAAAATATAAGCTGATGATCTAATTCGGTACCTGTTTATAGATTATTATATAATAAATAAACTGGGTTGTTTTGTTTTTTTTTTAAGTAAATTATACATTTCATACACATCAAATGACTAAAGACTGGCAAAATATATTTTTTTATTTTCTGTCTGAAAGCAACGATGATGGCTTGCGGGCATCTTACAATATCTCGTTACTTATCGCAAAATCTGGAAAACCGCACACCATTGGAGAACAGTTAATTTTACCTGTTGTTGAAGAGGTTTTAAAAACTGTTCTACACAAATCTTCATTTGACATACTCAAAAGAATTCCTTTGAGTAACAACACTGTACAAAGACGTATTGATTAAATGAGCTCTGATGTTGAAAGTTTCTTGTGTGATTAATCTACGAACAACTCATTTTTCTATTCAACTGGACGAGTCAACTTTACCTGGCAGTGAAGCATTATTATTGGCATATGTTCGATTTGTTATGGGCGAAGAAATTCATGAAGAGCTACTATTTGCGAAAACTTTGAAGACGGACACTAAAGGTGAATCAATATTTAATGTTTTAAAGAAAAATCGATTCCATTTACAAACGTTTTTTCGGTGGCAACAGATAGAGCTCCTGCCATGGTCGGGCGATATCGTGGGTTAGATTGCACCAATCGCTTCAATTTGTGATTAATGCAGTTAATAAAATAAGAAGCAATGCATTGAATACGCGTTTATTTGCACAATTGTGCGATGAAAATGAAAACGATTGCTGTTACATACCGAAGTACGCTGGTTGTCGAAAGGTGCATGTTTATCAAAATTTTATTTTCTTTTTGACTCAGTTTTAGAGTTTTTGGAAAGTAAAGATCCTAATTTAAAAAAAAAACTTGATCAATTTTAAAGCAGACATCGCGTATTTGACAGATTTGTTCAAAAAGTTTAATGACCTCAACTTACAATTACAAGGGGACAGCCTCAATTTAATAAAAACAAAGAGTGTAATTTCAGCTTTTCTTGGTAAATTGAAATTTATGAAGAAAATTATTGGTCGGCGAGAATTTTCACAGTTTTCAAACTTGTCGCAGGTAGAATGCCTTGATGAAGATATTCAGACATACGTTCAACATTTGATTGCCCTGCATGTGCAATATTCCTTTGTCCCGTTAGGCTACAATTTGCAATATTATTTGTTACCTTTTTGATAAATGTTAATTTCAAAACACTTATAGAGATTTTTACTAGCTCAGTGAAATTTAATATCAAACGTTACTTACCTTTAAAAATTAAAAAAAAAATAAATGAGCACATACTCTTCTCTGTCGTGAATTCGGCTTTTCAAATAGACAATTTTAAGGGTAGTAATCTTTCTAGGAAATGTTGGGCACCAATAATTATCTTTTTTATTTTTAAAAGCTAGTGAGAATTATAAATTCTAGCTTTATCAATAAAAAGAAGTTAAATAAAAATTATACAGAATTTAGTGAATGAAAGAGAATTTTTGTGGCCATTAAAAATAAGATTCAACATATATACTTATAAAAATCAACGATTTTATTTAAAAAAAAGAAACCTTTTCGAAAACAAATTATTCACAGTTATCAGATATCATTAAAATTGTGATTCGTACATAAATAATTCTAGTCACTAGTAATTACCAATTGTTTTATTGCTAGTCACTTGTAGATAACCATACGTAGTTTCTGTCCCTCGGAAACCAACGCCATTGTCTGTTAATCTTCCTTCTATGAAGCTTCGAATTGTAGCTGTCGCCTTTCCAAATCAAACAACTTTTCACAAGAGATCTCTGCTCCTCGGGAACCAACGTTCAGATTACAGCAGTAGGATGGTTTTACGGCTTTATAACGTTCGGCTTATGACGTTATGGCTTATGGATTTATGTGGCTCATGGATTATGTATTATGGATAATGGATTATGGCTGTTTCCATTCGTTCGCTAGACAAAAATAGATTTTGTTTTCCACGTGGTTCTGTACGATATATAAATTTGAAACATCTACTTTTTTTTAAAAAATGAACTATACATATTGTGCCGTTCTAGCAATCAGAATTAATCATAAAAATATATTTAACTTTACTATTAAAAAACTAATAATTAACAAAAGGTTTGAATAATATTTCTACTGAGATATTTAATAAAGACATTATATACTTTTTATGCTTACCACTTTAACAGCCAAATGCACCACCGATACAATCGAAAGGTAATAATAAAATGAAATTTACAAATCTAATTTGAGATCGTTTGGTTAGTGGTACTCCCACTTCAAGAAATTTCCCTTTCTTTAGAATATTGTGTGTTGGCGATAATTAAATTATACCGGATGGCACACATTTAAAATAACATTTTATAATTAGACTTTTAAAATGTTACACATGATGATTTTAAATTCAGATTTGAAGATATTCTGTCGATGGAAATACCACCATTGATCATAAATCCATTTGATAAAACGGAAGTGGAGAATGTGATATTACAAGAGGAGCTACTCGAGCTTAGCACTAATGAGGGGCTGAAAGTAACATTTAAAAGAGGGTATCAAAAATTTTGGCTACACGCAGAAATACCCGAAAAATATCCTGGACTGTGGGGAATTGTGCAAAAGCTTCTGATAGCGTTTCCCTCGTCATATTTCGTCGAAAAAAGTTTTAGTGCCGTTACAAACTTATTAACAAAAAAAGGAGCAAATTTAATATCACAGAAAGGGGAGATTTACGGTTATTCCTTACAAAACTCAAGACAAATATTGATAATTTGCTGTCAAGTACATCCCCCTCATTAAAATTATATTTTTTTTTGTAATTACCATTGTAGAAATTACATTACGTTATAAGTGTTTAATTTTAATTATATCACGACGGTTATAACAATAATAATAGTGTAATAATTTATATATTTAAATTTAAATAAATACCTATAAATATACTATATTTCTTTTTACCACTCCGAATGGGACGTTTTCTAAATAAAATTTGTGAGAATTGATTGGTTCTTGTGATGTGAGTCACTGTAGATTTCAAAAAAGTAAAGTTGGATGGAGTCACTTTTTCGTTTGGCCAACTTTGCTTTTTTGACATCCACTCACAGCACAATCAATTAAAATTTAATTGAAAATTTGTTTAGTCGACTTTATTATCAAATAATTAACCCTATCAAGCAATCAATTCTAACCTTTTTTTTTTTTTTTTTTTTTCGAAAACTGTTAATTCGTCGTTAAAACTCAGCCTTGTCGTTTTGTAGTTTGTCTTTCAAAAAATCAAACTACACCGATATTATAAAAACTCTAACATAAATACCACTAAATAACAATAAAATATTAGATTTTTTCATTTCGTGACATTACTGCATCCTTAGCAACCGTAATGAGGCCACCGTGTTGTCTACGAACCGTGACTAACGTCACTATAAAATATTTTCACAGCCTACTAAGAATGTAATTTACTTTAAACGACATTGGAGTATCTTTTTAATGTAAAAATAACTGAAAAATCATATTTTAAATTTAGTTTTTCAAAAAATTTGAAAATAGACAAAAGGGGAGGAAATAATTCACCCCTTATTTATCCATTCACAGAAATATCGTTGAGAAAGTGGTAATATTTAACTCCCTTCGAAAGAGTGTAGGTACAACTCTGGTTATGCGTTTTCGGACATATGCCTATTAGCTAAACTGACATTATTTGTTGACGTACAATTAGCCGTAGAGAATTAGTAACGTCTTTATGAAACACCCTGTATATTAATATTAATCATAATTTTTTTACATAAAGACGTTTTAAATTTATAATGGAGAAACGATTTAAAAATTGTAATTTCATGGCCGTCTAGCGCCCAAAATGAGCAACTTTGTGCTGAAGTTTTCTTAAACTGGCTTATTTTGATATAGACACTATATATATAGAAACGCGGTGTTAGATATTTCACATATAACAGTTTTAAACAACAATCAAGATGTAGAAATATAAGTACAGACATTTTTAGACGTTTGATACTTAATCTTATTTCACCATTCCATGAAATAGAATAATTGTTATGGGTGTTGTGTAAGTTTATAAAAGATAAAAGTAATAGTTAACTGAACTGGAGTTTTAAAAATCTCTTTTATAAGTCTGAAATCAGTCCCAAATCGTATAACATTCTATAGTTTTCATGGAAATGAAAAATAAAACGTAATTTACACTTTTGGCCGCCATATAATATTGTGTGTATTTGGTCTGTTTACTTATTTCATATGATATGTTGAGTGATAACGTTTACCTACGCTCAAATTCTAAAAATAACTATAATATCAAAATATCCTTAGAACGATTCAAAAATCTTTTGAAATAATTCAAAATATCTCACAGTTTGTTGAAAACGGAGTCCATGTCATAAAATAAACTGAAATTCGATTTTGATTTAATGATTTGTAATTATTAAACTTTGATAAGTCATTTTAGGTATTTAAATATTGTTAAACTATTTTATTCTAGACGTGAAAAATGTTAATAGAAAATAGTTTGACCCGGCAACAATGTCGGTGGCTAGAAATTTTAAAAATATTGTTTGCTCTTTGGCCGTGAATACAAATTTAAATTTGGCATGAGCGCTGCATTTCCAAAGTAACAAGATCTTGGATCTGAGACATCCAGTGAGGTTATGTAAGGCAACTAGAATATTTTATATTATATTGCAGTTTTATATGTGTTTTATGGGTTGTTATGCTGTCGACATAAAAATACAATAATTACTAAATTGAAAGTTATTAAGTATGTTTTTTTTTAATTCTTCTAATTTCATCCAAGAATTAATGAGAAGGCGTGTTCGAGAATTCTCATTAAATAAAATAAAATTTTTTTCGATCCTAAGTAGTCCTAATCTAGTATTTTTTATGGTTGTATCATAATTAACTATTGTAGCTATAAAAAATAATGAAAAATATATTCTCGAAGTCAAATATGTCACGAAATAATTCAAGCAACTACTCCTTTGGCTAATACCGCAAGAGGCATTGAATTAAAACCAAAGAAAAATAGCAGAGATAAAAAATTATTTTCAACACTCAAACTTTGATTTTGCTTACCAGGGACAACTTTATTCTTTGACTGGTTACCGGTTTTGTCCTTATTGGTATTAATCAATAAGTAATAGACATTTTCGAATCCAGTGTCTGTATTAGAATATATAGAATTGTAACGTGTATTTGTTTAAAACAATTTATTTATAATTTATTTACACTAAATACTAATTTATTTATACTAAAATACTTAGATCAGCACTATTTATATTTCACACGATAATCTAATTTATAATATATAATAATTCGAATGTTTATCTTCAACTCTATCTCGGCTTCAAATGAACTTTTTTATAGTGAGCAGTGTTAATGTTCGATTGTAAATTCTAGTGAAATCACGAACATCCGTATAGCGCATTCGCCATAAATTCTAGAAGGTTCACCACAGCTCCAGTACTTGTGATGATGTTTCTAGAAGCTCCGCTATGTCATAGAATATGCATTTACCAAGTTCGTCATCGTTCTCGTGATTTTTATGAATAGTTCACTACGACTAGCCATAGGCGTAACACCAAGGAAGTTAATTTATTTCTTTAAATATTCTTTGGTAATCGGAATAGTGGGGTCTTAAAAGCCCAAACAAGTCAGAGAGAGACTTAAAGGATTATGGCATGACCAGATCGGACGAAAATGGCTCACATTATAATTTCCCCCTCCTCAAGAGATAAATCCTGCTGAACCTCTTACGAAACTAAAACGGAGTGGTTGTATCTTCAACTGGGCCCTCCTTTGCAATTTCCTGCATGAACGTAACAAAGTAGCTCTTCGCTATGAGCTGATCATTGGGCGAATGACAACAGGCCAGTATTTGAACTCCGGTATCTTGGAATATTACTTCCATCATGTTTCTAAATGATCCTCCAATCTAGCTGGTAGCACTCAATCTTTAACATGGCTAGTTTCTATTTATTGGATGCCATTACGTACTCCCACAGACTAAGTAATGCTTCTCATACATCATGATGTGGATCGATCTCGGAAGGTGTTCTATGTTACCAGGTAGAAAGGTTAACGTGATCCATTTTGAAGTTTCAAGTCTTTTCTAGGAGCCGGTAACTGCCTTCTACTAATCGACAAAACTTCCTTCGGAATACAGATGCTAGTCCTCGTGAATCGTTGATGCTGGTGGAAGTAATATGGACCAGCGAGTATTTCTTTGGAACCTTGAACAGATCCTGTTGTTGCTCGGTTATAATACCGTATCTTGCTATTCCGGTACCTTCATAAATTTTTCAAAGACAAGGTCAGGTGTTTGTTCGGCACTATCACCCTCAAATGGCGCCAGCCAGTTTTGGTGCACTACCTTTAGTTTACTGTTTGGGATCTTACTTATACGGTAAATGACATCATATGTTTTCCTTGATGAGGTACGGGCCTTCCGAAGACCTTTGGAGAAAAAACCTTCTGTCTTTTTGGGTTATGGAGCTGGAGTTTTTCATCTTCCTTGAAATATCCTGTCGCTAGAGATTTAAATATGCGAGTGAACCAACTCATGCATATCGTCCATTTTTCTTCGTAGCTGGATCACATAATCTTCACCGGCTGTCTTCTCCAGGTCGGCATCCAAATTCGAGGTATTACGGTAGTATTATATTGTTTCATGGAGGCATTCCTTTTCCGTTGAGTCCATTACTCATAGCACAGGTGGTACATTTCTTATACCAGTCCTTTACATAATTGGAATTGTTCATTCAATGAAACGTTTGACGAATTCTCTGACGAGTTTCCTTAACACCGAGATGTCCTTCTGATGGAATATCGTGTTACTGACGAAGTCTTTTGGATTGATACAAATGTTCCAAGTGTTCGTGGCCATATCGTATGTTTAGTCCCTTTTTAAGTTCCTTAAATTCATCTGTTTCTTCCACAGGTATAGTCTGAAGAACATCTAAAGCGTCTTCTCTGAGGGCGATGGTCAAATTTACCTTCCCTTCTTTTTCAGGTCATTCTTTCGCTCTGGCAGCTTTTTTGAACTATATAAGGTAGTTCGTCCATGACATCTTTCCGTCGAAAGTTGGGGCTTTAACACGGGCAGAATGTACAACTCCTTCCAATTTCAACTTTGACTCCACCTCATGGCACTTTATTTCACTGTCGTTGGCCTGTTCTGGTTTCTCTATTTCTTCTATGTTCTTTTTTATCTCTTCTCAACAGAAGGCATCTTATTTTCCATAAAAACAATTTTACTTTCTAAGTCGGAAAAAATTTTATCTTTTAAAAAAAGACATTTCATTTCTTATAGAAGAGATATTAGAGGTTACTTTAATTTCCATAAAAAACATCTTTTCTTCTAAAGAAGAAATATAATTTTTTATAGAAAAAACATCATCAGTAAATTCAGTTTTCATAGAAGATATATCAGACAAAACTTAAATTTCTAAGGAAAATACTTTATTGTCTAAAGAACAAGAATTTTCTAAGGATGGGATCTTATATCGGAAGAAATTGAAGAAATTATGGTAAAATACATATCATCACAAAATAGATACCGTTTCCCGATCTAAACCCACACTTTCTATTGCTTATTAAAGACGCTCTGCCAACTCTGGTTTCTTTACTAATGTCTCCAACTCACGATCCACCAGTTTCCGTTTCCGTTACTTTTTCAAATCACACAGTTTTTTAGCCATTTTTATCCACTATTTATTTACAGCACTCCACACCTGACACCAACGTATCGCTTGTTTATTTTAAAACATTATTTATAATTTATTTACACTAAACACTAATTAATTTATTTATAAATAACACTTCAACAACTGTTGGTTGAGTAATAGCGTGAGATGGTCCAAAATCATCCTCTGTAAATTTATTTGACTGAAAAGGATGGATAAATTCCCAAAGCAACCTAACAATCCTTTGTTGAAGATAGGGTATAATTTTCTGATAGATATAAGTCTTCATAAAATAATCACACTCCTTGCTGGAAGCATTTTTTAAAGACTATAAAATGCCACGTCCAATGGTTGCAATCTATACGGTATTTATATAACATGAATGTCTTTTTCGTTACAAAATGTGTACCTGTCCAAAGTAATATGGGTTCAGTGGTTATTCAACACCAACAACAATGAGTCGTCCTCAGTTGTACATTTTGCAACATTTTTAAAGTGTTGATACCACTTAAACAAATTTTTTTCGTTGGACCATTGTGCCGGCATTTATAAATTACCTCTGTCATTCGTTGTATCTGTATATGTAACGTATGGACGATGGATTATCCTACGGCACTTATGCCTCATTAGGTCCATTGTGCATCCTCCTAAGATGAGCCAGCTCATAGATAGTTGACAACGTCGCCAAGAGGTTCTTCTCTTATATCGGCCGGTGTTAGCCGATACTCGCCGAACACAAATTTTCTAATAAATGAGAGCGTCGAGAAATGGTAACGGATATGCTCGATGGTCTGATCTTCTTGTTCGCACCCCCTGCAGAGTGCGGATTCTGACAGCCCCATGATATGGAGATGCTACCGTACCAGACATAATGCCTGTGATCAGTCGCAGAATCTGTTAAGTCGTAGTCAAGTATGTGTTTGTTGTAGTGTTGTCAGGATAACTTAAAAGCTCCCTGGAAACCCTGCAGTTTCTTGTTTCGTCCTATCTTTCCTTGAATTTTACTCGGTGATATGTAATTAATTGCAGCACTCATTGCCCTTCCCCAGCTTGTTATTCCCCCAATCTGTTTCTGGCCTTAAGGTGCTATAATTTTTCCTGGCTTTTAAATCGACAAAATGCCTGTCTCGTCCATGTTGTTCGCAAGAAATTTATACTTAATCAAAACTGTGTCAGGATTTTTATAAAAAATGTCAACTTAGTCTTTATTGAATGCCATGGCCCTGCCACGGCTAGTCGCCTCGGGTCTTCTTAAGCTACGGTTTGTTAGAACAGTGCGTGACACTCGTCGTACGCGTATGGTAGAATCTGTCTCGTTCGACTAACGTCAGTTTTAGTAGTGCTTTTCACTTGATAAAGTGTGGGATGCTCCTTTACCATATCAATTAATATTTCATCCTTTTCAGAAGAACATTTATTAATTTAATTATAACACAAATTCCATCCTAATTTCATTTGACAGTCTACTGTATGCTTAGCTGAACGAGTGCTTCCAAATTAAACTCAAATTGATATCGATGTGTGTCGCGCACTGTTCTAACTAACCGTAGCGTAAATCTATTTTATGTCTTCACTTTAACTAATTTACTTCAGCCATTTTACTGTCTTTATTAAAACCATGCTTCAGGTTGTTTTTCTCAACGTCATCGAAAGCTAACCTTCTTAATTCAGTTGCGGAAATTCCATAACAGTACCACGTGGTCTTCTATTTGTTTCTCTCGTCCAGAGGATCTATTTTCAAACTATAGGGGTACTCATTTCCATCAAAATTTCATGAGAAATGTCTTACGTCAACGTGGAGTATTTTGGCTGCATTAGGTCAGCGGTCAAGTTGACTAGTATGGTCGGTCCGACCATACTAGTCCATCCGATTATATACTTGAAAACTTTCCAGTCTAATATTCCATCTTTAAACGTAAATGAAAAGTTGGTTATTCTGGTCAAAAGTCGATAAATAATGGTAATCCGCTATATTTACAATGAAGTCATAAATTTTAATAAAACTACCTAAGACCAATTTAATTATACATGTTAAGTGAAAATAAAATGTAAGGTGTTGGCACAAAAGTTTGAGTGATGACAAACCTGTCTGAAGCCAAATAATTTTTAAAGTTTATTTCATTTTATAAATGGGTCAAATTCATCAATTTAATTCTTTATGTTAATTATTTTTAAAATAGTTATAAAATCCAAATAACATCTAAATATTTTTTTTTAACCTTGCAGATTTTCTTTAGTGGGTCGTAGAAATAATATACGGACAATTCTCAATTCTCAGACGTCGTATCTTTTGAAAAGTTCGATTTTGTAAACATCTTTTAAGGCTTTTTCAGGATTTCTTGTACTGAATAGTAGCCTCATTCTTAAGAATGTGTTTAAAATTAAACCACACATATATTACAGCGTTGTGGAGCCATAATAAACTTGTACTCAAAAGATACTAAATTATAAACTATTTTTAAAAGTTTTAAATTTTATTTAGTCTACATGTCAATTTTAAACGAAATAAACATATATTATGTTACCTACATAACAATTCACAAAACAAAATACAATACATATGTAAATTGCATTACATGCCTCACAAAAAGAGCTTAACCATTACAAAACTATACGAGATCAGACAAAGACCCAAATTAGTCGACACAAAATACTTTTTTGCACTAACTTAATTTTGTACTGTCCTTTCTACTAATTTGGGTTCAATTTGCATGCTCTCGCATATGCACAATTAATATTACTAACAGGGTCTTTGTCTAAATCTTTTCAGCAAACGGCTATCAGCAGCAGAATGCTTAAAGCACGAATGGTTCACGAGGAAGAAGGCTCCAAAGACTTCAAAGGTACCTCTACCAAAAACACCGAGCATGGACGTCACTAAAGATAACTTAAAGCAGTTTGTGGAGAGGTGGAATGAGCATCCAAATTCTCCTTATATTTTTGAGATTAGTAATCACACTATTTCTCCATCTATGCTTCCTACTGGAGGAGAGAGCCTATCAGGCTCTAGTCAAAGTCTAATCGGTGAGTCTCCTTCACCCTGCGGATCTTTAGCATCATCACCAGGTTCAGACAACGCTTTTATGCCTGTAGACCAAGAAACATATCACCACTTGCTGCCAGCCCCAGTAGATCATTTTAGAAGAGCTTCGGATAGTACCTGCGTTATGAAATCTAATGATATAGCTGAAAGAAACAATTTAGCCGAAGAAATAAGAAAACTGTCAGATAAATTGTTCCAGCTATCTAATTTTAATACAAGTCTTACTAATAGTGAGTCTCCATTTAAGTCTGAAATTTCGCAAGCTAAAGAAGAGACAGTAGTGAGAAGTGTTCCTATAACTATAACAGGAACGAAACATAAAAATAACTTTCAAAATGAAACTATTCAAAATGAAAATCTAGGTATCCCTTGGAGAAAAACCAAGTTTAAAGTTAATAATATGTCTAGAGACGTTCCTTTACCGGTACAGACTATCCATAAATCACAAAATTCTCTTTTTACAACCAAAACGAACTCCATAAATAGCCCAAATGGTACTAAGGATCTTCTTCTTCAACTGTTAGAACAATGGGATGGTCATAAAGGACGTACTAGAAATACTATGCGTCACGGATCAATTTCCACGGATTCTGAAAATGACTCTTTAGGGCAAAAAACCATAAGCTCTCTTAACAGTTTTTTCCAATCGAGAGCTACAAATAAGTTAACGCCACTGAAATTAGATAAGAATTAAATTAATTTTTTTATAATTTTTCCAGTCTATATCTATCAATCAATAACGCTTCCAGATTGAATACTGTACTATGAAATTTTGTGTTTTTAACGGAACATATATTTAAAATAAGCTCTGCCAAAAAAATTGATTGTTAGATATCGATTTTAATATAGTTATTTATATCAGCATTTTTTATTATTGTATTTTCACAATGTACATATGGGACCATTTTTAGTTTTGACAGATTATATTGATGTTTGTGAAATCGTTGTTGTTTCAAAATCTAAATAAAGGAAATTATTTGATGTTTTATTTTTGGTTTCCCTGAAATAACAAGAACAATGTTTTTTTGTTCATCAAAAGATTGTTTATATAATTATAAAAATTCTTGGATACGGTTTTAAAAATATTCGCGAAAAAAAAAAATAGGTTAGGATATTTTTAAATACACTTCAAAGATACAGGTTATTGCAAATATTTGAAAAATATATTTGTAATATTAAACGCTTTCCTATTTGTATATATACAGGGTGTCCCAAATTATTTTACGCAGGCTATAACTTCTAAACCATGCAAGATAATCGAACCGGACAAAAGTCATCCATTATAATTGGCGGTGTACTTTGAAACAAATAAAAATTTGACGACCCACCCTCAAAAACTGCCCTCCTGGAACAACCACCTCAAAATTTATTAACGACACCCTAATTTTTTTCTGCTTATTTTAGTAGTCGCTATTTTACTCCTTAAAATTTCTCTTCAAAATTTTAAAAACGCTCCATGAGAAATTAAATAATACTGTTGATAATAGAAAATACTTTATTAGGTGACATACAATTAAAAAAATACATTGAAACAAGAGAAGGAGAAGACAAGAAATAAATATCAACAAACAAAGAGTAGTAATAACATATATAATAAGTGCTCAAATTACCCACCTCCCCCTTCCACACATTTGTCAAACCTTAACAATAAATTTCTAGTACAGGCAGCTCAAATCATGGCTGGTGTAAATCTATTACAAGCATGTCTGATTCTATTTTTTTAATCTTCTAAGTCCTCTGGTTTTGTTTCGTACACTATGTCCTTTCAGGAGGGGATATCGCGCATGGTGTCATGGCGGTGCTGACGTCATGCGTAGAGTTAGGTTGAGTCGGCTCGAAATAAATATCATATGACAGACGCACGTCGCAGTAGTTTGTAAGACGTTTATAGTGATTTATAACATTTTAAGCAAATATTTGTATTATATTATGTTGTAAACTTTGTTCTTTGTAAGTGGTGAAAAACATTTAAAAAATCCGGTACGCAATTTACGGATGTAACAGTAACAATCAAAGCAATTGATTTAAGAAAGATATTGTTTTCTTCGTTTTCCTTGAAAGTAAGTGAGTAATGGCCCAAGGGCGGCTCCAGTGGGGGACCCAGGAAGCCATAGATTAAAATCTTAGCAACCATGAGCCTTTTATTAAGAAAAATATACAAAAAAGAGAATTATATGGTCAATGCTACCTACCCCCTTCTCACAAAAACTCGACCCGAAACCACCCCTGCAGTGGCTTGTGACTTGTGACCGTGCAGATAAATTTAAAACCGAAAATTATCATCTGTGTTCCAAGCACTTTTAACCTTCTTAACCAAGAGGCTTTGAAGGCTGAAAATTTCGTAACATAAGCAAAGGTGAAATTCTAAATGTCGCCAAAAAAAATTATATTGCATTATATTTTTGTTATCTTATTTATACATAAATCCCATCTTTTTCATAAAAAAAATAGCTAAGTACATTCAATTGGGTAATATAATGCAGCTAAATGAGTCCCAGTTGCGAATCCTAATCAGGTTGAAATTTCCGGCGTTCCCAGATGCGTAATTTTTACCCAAGGTCCCCAGTTGAGAAGTTCCAAGTTGCGAAGATACTCTTCTTATTATCCTGATTAAAAAAACTATTTTTTAGAAGTGGAATGTCCCTCAAAATTTAAAACCAGAATTTGAATTTGTATAACAAAAATAAATCATTTAAAAGAAAAAGTAGAAGAACTTACTTAAATATGTTTTATGTATGTATTTGCATTTATTTTCCTTCATAGTTCTTTCTCATAATAATAATAATCTTAGAAATGTCATGAAAGTTCTATAATATTATCCTTTAATATTTATGAAATTTCTGTAAATAGCATATATTTTTCTCGCACTTCGTCAGTATTTTTAAATTCGCGCCTATACAAACTACCTTTTATTTTTATACCATGATGTCCTTTATAGTACCTCAGAAAAAAGAGCGACAAATCAGGTGACCTAGTCGGCCACTGGATTATTGGAGAATGCGTGGATATAACACGGTTTCCATAAGTGTTTGCCAAATATTGGCTCACAATTTGTGCATTATGAGCTGGTGCACTATCTTGCTGCCACCACATATCACGTATTTGATTAAGAGGAACACCTTCCAACAAATCAAGAACGGTATTGATTAAAAAATCACGATATCCTATTCCCGTTATAGTGTTTTCATAAAAATGAGAACCTATAATCCTACCATTTAACAAACCACACCATACGTTTATGCCCCAAATATTTTGAAACCTTGTTTCTCTTACCCAGTGGAGATTTGTTGGGGACCATATTATTTTTTCTAAGAATGTGGCATCGTCATTTAGTTTTACCTGCATTCTACCGAGGAAGTCTAAGCGTTTAAGATCATTAGGGTGCAAACCTTGGACCAAGTGTATTTTATAAGGATGATATTTATTGTCTTTTAATGTTCTTTGGATGCTAATTTTGCTTATTCCAATTTCGAGTGCCAAATCTGTGATAGAAATATGTGGATTTACATGAACGTAAGCCAAAACGTGTATATTTTCTTCATTTCTAATCATTCTGTTGTGTCCTCTATGTTTACCGTCAGGAAAATGTCCTTGTCTAAGACTTCTTTCTAAATTGGAAAACGTTCTAACTGAGGGAATTGTTCTATTCGGAGAATGTTCATAGTATGATTGTCTAGCTTGTGTTGAATTCTTGCGATATTCGCCGTAAATAATTATCATATCGGTGTACTCGTTGGAACTAAACACATAGTAGGCATTTTAAAATAATTTGTTTGGACTTGACAAACTCTAAATTATTGCAAACTTTATCAAGTAAAAACTGCTAATTTTATCGAGTATTTAAGCTGCACTTCTGTTTGACAAGAGACAGATTAATATTGGAGTGCGTTTAGAAACCCCGCACGGCGCGTCTGGGCCCTATTCTAATGCATGTGGTCAGACGCGCCGTGCGGGGTTTCTAAACGCACTCTAGTATTGTTTATAATGCGCTAGAAAATTACCATGAATTTGACAGCAAGCAACTTGATGAAAATAAAAAAAAAACGAATCTCACTTATTTATGGAGCGATTTCAAAATTTTAAAAACAGTTACACAGAGAAAAGTAGCGACTACAAAGATAAGGGGGTTGTTCCAGGGGGGTAGTTTTTGAGGGTGGGTCATAAAATTTTTATTTGTTTCTAAGTACACGGCCAATTATAATGGATGACTTTTGTCCGGTTCGATTATTTTGTATGGTTTAGAAGTTATAGGATAGGTAAAAAAATTTGGGACACCCTGTATATTAGTTACAGGCTTATTATTTTGATGATGCTTGTTTCAAAAATCTAAATCACACGAAAATAAGTTTCTTAATGCCTTATATCGTTCTCTTTTTTGGTCATATGGCTCCTTGTTTTTCCTTATTAATTCTCTTAATTCATGTTGGCTATATCAGTTTATTGAACAGATATAAAATACACCAATCTGCCGGGAAATAATTATGCCTTTTGATATATCAAATTAGTGACCAATCTTTATCTTGTGGAGCTGGGCATTTACCATCGGGGCGGTAGAAACCCATCAGATGACCACTTCCAAAAATGGAGCATCTAGAGACACCTCTCATTGACGTTATTAACCTGCAGGGCTTTGACCATAGAGGCTGGATATCCCTTGACACCCCCCAGCGGTTCTACATGCCCCTGGAGGTTGCACAAGTACTGTGGAGCAATTTACCTCTCTTATAGATATAGAGATAGTGACAAACTAATTGTCAGTAGGTATAGTTTTAATTATTATCAATGTAAAAAGTAAATTAAAAACGAGTAATTCTAGTGAAGAATCGATAAACACCAATTTCGTGTGCAACTTTTTGAAATTATAATAGCCACATTGCAACAATTTTAATGGTTAAACTGCCTGAAATTGTCTGGAAAAAATTACTGCTTCATAATAATTGAGATTATTAGCGATTTAAATTAATTTTACCGCGCCTGTCATTTGTCACGTAGGCGAATTTATCACATTGTGTGTGGCGGGCTTGAGTATTTAAATAGATAGATAAATATATTTTAAATTTTACTATCAAATTATATACAGCTTAAGAAAAAATGTTGACGAATTAAAAGTATTTCTTAGCCAAACATTTTTTGAGTATGATTGCATTTTATTCAAAGCATCTTGTTCTACTGTAGCGGGTCTTACATTATATTTAATAACTTCATTGCAGTTTTTCATTTCCAAGAATTGAAATCCACAAGATATTTTTCTATATTTATAAAAGAGTCGTGATTTTTAATAAAATTATCCAAAATAAATTAAATTGTAAATGTTAAGTGAAAATTAAATGTTGACGCAAATGTTTGAATGATAACTTCCCGCGCAAAAGGTGCGTGGTTTAAACCGTGGCTGCTGAAGCCAAATTGTTATTTTTTGTTTCTAAATAATTTTTAAATTACTCTTATTTTTAACTGTGTGTAGAAGACATTAAAATAAACAACTTTTACTAAAAACTCAAAAATAAGAAACTTACATTAATCTTTTCAAAAATATATCCAATACGGCCCAGTATAACTGAATAGTTTTCGTCCAAAGATGTTATACACTCATGATGTTGTAAGAACCATTCACAAAACTGAATTCTACAGGGGAAATGTTACAAGTTGAACGTGAAAGCGATGTAATTGATTTTCCAGCAGTTATCTACACTTTTCTTTCAATACTCTTAACGAATGGCAAAGTTCCCAGAATAAAGATTGCTTGCCAAATTTATTTTAGATTGGAAGAAAGGCAAATTGATAGTATGATAACTACAAAGAAGAGACGTAATATAGTCTTCATTAGAAAGCAAACTAATCCTTTCAAATTGCCTCAGTTATCTTAAGGGCCGCCGAGAGCCATGGTGGGGCCCCGGGCATTTTGATAAAAAATCAAGTCCTCTCTGTTACATTTCTAAAACAAGCAAAAAATCAATCAGGTCCTTTCTTAGTGAAATCTAAAAAAAAGGTCCTCACCTTCTATTTTTGTATATTTTTGTGGCAAACTTCTAAAAAAATAACATGTCCTCAGCTAACGCTGCCGGGCCCCGGGAATTTGTCCCCCCTGCCCCATCCCCCTCTCGTCGGGCCTGGTTATCATATTTTTTAACACATCATAATTGTCAATTAGGCAAGGAATTTCATTTTATCTAACATTGTCCTAAATTTTTATTATTACAATTGAATGACAAGTTTGATATAATTAAAGAATTCAAATAGTGTAGTAATTGTCTTCGCTACGTACATTTTAAACTCCGGTGCAATTCTGTAAGGTAAAGAGTATGTGGAAAAAACAATACGGTCTTACATATTTAACCCTTCATTACTTGAATATTTAACCACAATTGTCAAGGACTCGTACTCTAGATTCTATAGTGAATAATGTTACTACCGAAGTCGAAACTCAAACCAAATCAAGCAGGATTGTTTGCCTGGTATTGAAAATATTAATTTAAAATCTGTTAGTTTGAATAACGTTACCGATAATACCAATAATGTCGATAAGAATGTAAATTACGATAATAAATTATTCGGCATAAACTATGTTAATAAGTAATAATTCGGGTGAGTGTATCGAGGCTACAGTTTTATTGGTTTGAGGGAGTTGGTTAAATTTTATAACTGAAGAATTGTCATATTTTGAATTTACCTAAAACTCGGATATGAGATTCCAATAATTGGTATTAATTAAATTTAAAACTTATGCTAGCATTAAATCTCTATTGAATGGGTTCCAAGTTAGTTCTTAGTTTTATCAACTATAACCGAAAAGTGCCACTTATTGGTTTCAGTCCATATTTAATTTCTATTTCAAATCTAGCATATAAAGATTATAATGTACCAAAGGTAGTAGATTTATTGCTAGGTGCCATATACTATACTTTATTTGAAAATGCATGATAGCACAGTTTTTATGGCAAAGACTATATACAGGATTGTTTAAAGCAGAAAAAAGAAAATATTGATGTAATGAAAATACCTTCTGAAATTAGGCTTAATATTATGATCCTCAATAAGGTAGCCTAGAATTTTGATCGAACGTTTTGAAAAGTGGCATTTTTCATAGTTTGTAAGGTTGCATTTTTCTGCAGAAGCTAAACATTTTTTAAGGTTCTCGTCGTGTTCGACTTACTGGTTCCACACACTGTGACATCGTCTAAGTATGCATAGACTCCAGGTAGATTTTCTCGTTTGATAATACTGTCAATAACTCTCTGAAAGCATGCTACACCATTGGTTACACCAAACGGGATTCTTCGGTATTGATAGAGCGTATCATTAGCTTCGAAAACAGTATATAGTTTTTCTTCTTCCCGGATAGGCACTTGATGGTAAGCACTTCTAAGATCGATAGTACTAAAGAAATAATTGTATTTTGAAATGATAACGATAAGTTCTTCAATATTAGGTAAGGGTTATGCATCCAAAAATGTAAAGCGATTAATTGTCTGTGAGTAATCTACTACCATTCTTTTTTTATGATGTTCATTTTTAGTAATTAGGACTTAAGCTCTCTAAGGTAAGGTGTAAGGTATTTTCCACTATTATTCCTTAACCAAGGAGTTTTTGGATTTTTTCATGTATACATTTTTTATCGTCATAAGAATGTTTTCTGGATCTTGTAGCTATTGGCGTACAGTTAGGAGTAAGATTATTAAAAAGATTTGGTGGTTCGACTTTGGCTAAAGCCAAACCACAGATTGTTAATGCTGGTCTAGGACCACCAAAGTCGAGTTCGACCTTAGAATAGTTTTTAAGGATATCATGTCCAATTTTGACGTCAGCACAGATTTTTAAGTACAGATAGCTTTTTATTTTTATCGTAATATTCCATTAAATCCAAGTTAACGTAACAGTGAACCAGTTATATCTGAACTTAGGGCAGTAGAAGCTATTGAAATATTACCGTTTCTTGGTAGTATTTGAAATATTGTTTTTCATTACAATTAATTGTTACCTTCTGTGGTGTTCACTTGCGAAACTACCTGTATATATTTTACCTTCTTGTTGTTTCTATAGTTTTAAGTTGTTATGGTTTTGTGAAGTTTGTTATATGAATATTTTTTGATGATCTGTATGTATCAAGTTTGAAAATACATCATCTCTAACAGAAGCCTTGCATATTATTAAAAAATCAAAAACTTTATATTTTATGGTATGGCGCACCGCCACCATACCTTCTTATCTGAATTTTACTAGATTTTAGTATGACTACCCCAAAAAAATAGTAAACTGTCAATATTAAGTACCCACACTTTTTTTATAAAAATAGTATACTAGATATTAGGTTCGGACATTTCCTTAAAATTTAATAATACATATACACAACCAAATTTATATAATATACTAAAAAGAAATTTGCAAAAAAATCTTCTCTCATAAAATACTCGTTTTTAGAAATATGGAGTGATTCCCTATAAATTTGTTTGTTTGTATTTCGGGTACTAGCGTCATATAAACTTATTATAATTAATATGAATATAGAATTACATACCTAAATAAATAAGTCGTTTTCTCCCGATAAGTAGTCATCAACTCATCATCATCAGTTTCCTCACTTCCCACATAAATAATAATTGGTTCTTTCGTTTCCAGAATTTCTCTTCTTCTGCTATGTCATGTTTTATAGCGTTTTGCCAATTTTTGATATGGAGTCACATAATAGTTGACGAACATTTTGAAATTTAAATGTTGTATTGTTTCTCGCGACATATCCTTTCATGTGCGCCCAGATTTATTCAATCGGCTTAAGTTCACAGTGATAAGGTGGTGACTGCAACACTTTAACTCCATGTTCTTTTGCTATTTCATCTACACTATACTTATTAAATTTTGGTGAATGTTGTTTACATAACTGCAATAGCTCTTTTTTAAGTAATCCCTCTTCTGCCACTATTTCTTTGGTTATTAGCCAATCGGAGAGTTCTTGCTTTTACCATTTAGTGTTAGGTAACGGTTCCTTCAATCTTGAATGGTAACTGGCATTTTCGATAACTCTTACAGAATTCTTGGGACCAGAAGGGGATATGCCACAATTAGGGCCAAATAACAGCTAGACGGAAAACTTGCCAAACTTTTTTTACAAAATGTCTTTCATTTATCCTTGTTTCATCCAAATAAAAAATATTTTTGTCTTCTCTTTTTAATTTTCTAATTTCCCTTAAATATCTTCTCCTCCAACAAATAATTTCATCTTCCTCTATGAGCGCAGATTTTCTATCATCCTTCTCCTTTTCACAATTTGTCTCTTTTAACGTTTGGCAAAGTTTCGTCTCCATTAATGTCCACTAAAAGTTTATCCAAAGTAGGTATCTTTTTTGTAAATAAAACAAATGCAATTTTCTTCGGCAGTTGTTTCATAGTACCGTATATTTGAATGAAATTTCTCCCAGTTGACGTTTTAGGTGCTACTGTAATACTTATATCCTTTCGTTGCTTCAAAAGTCTATAAATGGTTGCTTCTCCAACTCCGGTAAAATTTGAACACTTCGAAACTATACTCCGAACAGTACTATTAAAATGTTCATGTACAAGAGCGTCATGTACATTTAACACATATGCACGGTTAAATTGCACTTTAATTTCACAGGAGTATAATTAGACGTTTGTGCCATTTTTATTGCACAAATTTAATTGATCAATATTGCCTTTTATCGCCTATTATTACAGAACTAACAATTCTGCGTGTTACAATCACAGGACTATACAAACAGAAATGTAAATCTTAACTAAAATAATTTACAATCTGCATAACACTTTCTAACGATTAGAAATTTTAATCCTTTCTAAGAAAGTTGAGGGCTACTTAAATTGATCTTGAGTTGTAAATATTTTCTACCTGTATAGATTACATACCTTATTTTTGTTGATTAAAATGACTAGAAAAGACAAAAATTGAAATAAATTGGTAATTTGAAAAATTCAAGGAAGAAAACCAAAGATTTTATTTTGGAACAAACATTTTATTTTAGAAATTCTCCGTCACTTATTTATGATGTTATATTGGGGTGTATCTCCTAGGTCATAAACATTTTCAATCGAACTATAAATGAAAAAATTTGGCTGTGAAAAATATGCCCATGTAAAAGAAACCGGTCTTTGGTTGGATTTTTACAGGTTGTGTAAATTTGCCAAACATGTCATGTAAAAGTATTTGTAATCTAAGCAGAGATAACATGAATCTAAGTCTTAATATGTCAAACCAAGATTTAAATAATAGCTTAATAACATTTTGGGAATCAGTAGAAATACCTACCTGAAAGAATTTACTTTCGGGAAAAGAAATTTTGAAAGGAATTTTTAAAGGAACTACCACTCAGATTTGTCGTCAGGTTGCCATTTAAACATGTTTTGAATCAGAATGTTCAATTAAAATTAGGAAATTCACTAGGTATAGACAAAAATAGATTTTACGGTTTAAAGTGTAGATTTAGGAAGAACCTTTAGTTGAAGTCAGATTACGTTACCTTTTTGAAAGAATGTAAGACCCTTAACCCAAAAGTATGACCTAAACGATTTTGATCCAGCTGGGAAAGTTGCTCTTTTTTGCTACATCATCTTGTAGTTTTATTACTAAAAATGTAGATTAGTTTTTCATGCATCGCTAAGTCGATCACCAATATTTCATTGAACCAATTAAATGATCTGTTATTAGTATACTTTAATATCAGTTGAAGGAGTGAGTGGATGAAGGATGTATGTAACAAAAAGTAAGTTTTACCCTAAAGTTTTCATTGTAGTATTTTTTTGTACTATTTTTTTTAAATACTTAGCAAACCATACTTTGCCTATGAGTGGTGAAATTGTTATGAAGGTTGAGAAAACATAAACAAACCTATTAATTCGTTTAATTTTTCGTACACAAGTTAGGACTGGATTTAGATTTTTAATTCTGTATTTTTTTTATTTTTGAGTTTTTTGAAAAATGTATTTGAATAAGATGTTACTTTTAACGAATTTTATACACAGTTAAAAAAATATAAAATTACTTACGTCTTCGTGTGATATGGCAATCATGTCAACTCTTGTTGCACAAACTACTATTTCTTTATCATATTATTTATATCTATTAAATATAGAAACACACGACAGGCTAGAAAAATGCGTAATATATCAATAACTTTAATGTAAAAGCTACATTTATTCAATAAGTTAATTTAATTTCAAAAAAACATCTTAAGAATCATTTTTGTCGGCCAATATAATCAACTGCCCCAGATATATAATAGAAAAAGTTATTATAGAATCTCACTAGTGATTCCTAGCCAAAAAGCTCAAGAATAATACATTTTCAACATATTTCTGCCGGACAAGATTTTCTGTAACAAATTATTGTTAGGATGAAGTAAATTTACGTACCTATATTTTATTATGAAAAAGCCAAGCTAGCATCTGCTGATGTCTGTTCAAATTATAACAATTTTTGAAACAAGCATCGTCGTCCTTGTTTTATATTGTTGGAACTGTGACAAAAGAATGTTTAATATGTGGGTCTTAACGGTCAAAATAAATAAAAATAAAAACAAATTATTCAACGTTTATATTGCCAGCATTTTAAGAATAATGTACTGTTTTAATAGTCTTTAAAAAAGCAGATTTAAAAAAAATACAATGTAAGCTTATGTTTTTAATCATTAATCATTAATCATTAATTAATAACTGTTACATTTCAATTATTACTATAATATTGAACTACTTCTTACACGTCCCAGTATATGTAAAAGAATTATTTTGAAATGTCTTTAATCTAAAACCATTTGCTTTGCTATATTTATACATAAACAGATGGCAACATCCGTTTATTAATTTGTTTCTATCATGTGTCAATTGTTCACTTTATTTTAGTACCTACTGTATTGTGTGGCGTAATAGTAAGCTAAAAAAAAAATCGAATGTTATATGTGTAAGAAATAATCCAAATTACATTTAATGGTTTGCTTTAATTGATGTATAGCAAATCTGTTACATTGCGTATTCAGGTTATTTAATGCTGTTGCGTATCTGCTACAATAATCAGTCAATAGATATTTTTGGCAATGGTGAGTTTTCCCAAAATTAATAATAAAAAAGTTTTCCATATGATTCCAACTTAAGCAGTACACAGTGTATGTGGAAAATAAAGGAATTACCGATAGAATGTCTAGGGGTGGAAAATTCCTGGATGGAAAAGGATGAGAAAATAGGTTTAAATTTGTATTTTCTGGTCAATAAACATGTTTTTCTTATGTTTGTTATATATAAGTTGAATCCTTAGTTGATACTTTTTTTACCTGGAAGACATTAAAATAGCCTTTTCAAATAACTTTTCCAAATAACTTTTTTAAATAACTTATACAAATAACTTCAAACAACTATTCCAAATAACTTTTTCAAAAAAAAAACTATAAAATAAAAATAGTTTATTCTAAAATGTATGCAATATGGTCCTGTATAATTTAAATAATGAGTAGAACTTTCGTCAAAAAACTCTTTAACGATCTGCAACCCATTAATTGTATACTGTACTGATATAATTCGTATATCGGCCGATTTAATATTAATACACCATTGTAATCATAAAATAGTCTCTTTCAAACTGTGATGTAAAAAAGGAGGCTACAATTTAAAGAAAGTTATTCCTAAGTTGGCAATGTCACCATAAAATTAAAAATCTGATGTGTCCAACACATGACTTTCCTATCTAGTTATTATAGGCATTTTCCGGTTATTTTGTACAACCTATTGCAGCATCTCTATAAATGTTTAGAGGATAACCTAAATATATACATTTTACACATACATCTACCTCGAAACATTTTTCTATAGATTTGCATTGAAAACGAAAATACAGAAAAATTATAGAGAATTATATTACAAACAACTTTTATTTGAACAATTTTTATAAAAAATTATGTTTTTTACATTTTGTCAAATTTCTCGAATACGGACCATTTTAGGAAAATTTTGCATAAAACAAAAATTATAGATAATTATATTAGAAGTAACTTTTATTTGAAGAATTTTCTTCTCCAAACGTAAATAACAGATATATTCCATGAAATATAAAAATGACCACCTATAAAGTACCCCCCCAGATGTTCCGACACTGCCCAAAATCTAATCAGCTCATTGGACGCTGAAACAAAGCTTAAGTTTAAAATTTGGTGTTTTTCTGTGTATCGGTTCATGAGTTATGCGTTATACAGACACACACACACACAGACACACACACACACAGACACACACACACACAGACACACACACACACACACACACACACACACACACACACACACACACACACACACACACACACACACACACACACACACACAGACATCATCGCGAAAATAGTCAAAACGGATTCAGGGGACCTCAAAACGTAAAAATCCGTCGAAAACTCGAGGTCGAAAAAAATCATGATTCCTATACTTTCCTTATATCTGTATACAGATAGGAAAGTAAAAATGAACATCACGTCTTATTTAAACATTTTCGATATTTCAAAAGTTACACTAATTATTCCACACATTTTCAGCCACACCCAGTTGCGTAGCCACGGGGGAAAGGGGGAGGGGGGGGGGGGGGGGGTTTGGGGGGCAGAACCCCCATGGAGGGTTCTCGCGTCACCTTTTCCGCTATAGTATTGGCGCTGATAGCTTTTTTTTATTTTATTATCGATTTTTTCATAAGTGTTTTACATTTTCTAGGACATTTTATTTTCCTATTTCCATGCTATAGGAGTTATCCTCCTTTTCAGGGTGGTCTACAAAAGTAACCTAGCTAGCTATTTCCTAATGGTGTCGTGTGCGCGTGTAGGACCTGTGTGGCAGGTTGTGTTCCCAAAATATCGCCAATTTTGCAATTTCCAACACCATAAATGGACAGGTCCAAGTATAGGGTGGGGAATATGATTTAGGAAAACCACAAAATCTAAATCTCGATATCGTACATATTATATTGTGAATTTCTAATTATATGATTGGGAAGGGTTTATCTAATACTTAGGGGGGCCGATTCCAGCAGATCCTGGAGTTCAGCGGCGAGGGGGAGGTCTTGGGAGTCTGAGAGAAGTTTCAGATTTGGTTATGGCATTTTTCTTTTCGGTTTTCGAAAACGTGGAAGTTGGTTTGGGCGCCATGGGGTTCGTAGAGTGTCTTGAGAGTGTGCGTTGGTGCACAAAGCCTCAAGAAGACTGGCTCGTTTTCGCATCTTGTCAAGAGTGCGTTGGAGATCAGAGGACCAGTTAAGTGTACGAGAAAACCGTACCCCCAAATAGTCAACTTCAGTCTGTTGAGCGACCCTGACTCCCAGGAGATTTACATTTACGAGTTGGGGGTTATTATGGGAGGGTCTTTGGGAATTTGGGTGTTTGAAGACGATAAATTTTGTTTTCTGTGGATTTAATGAGACCCTCCACCTGCTACACCAGTGAGAGTACAGGTTCAACAGATTTTGGGTTCGAGTATTTAGTTGGTTATACTTTTTGGCTACCGAGATTAGAGCTGTATCGTCGGCGTATAGGAGGATGTAGGGTGGTTTGGGGGGGAATGTCGTGGGTGTAGATGAGGTAGAGGGGGAGGGGCCAGGACAGAGCCCTGTGGAACACCTGCGAGTGGGGTTAATGTGTCTGATAGGAAGTTTCCCACTTTGACGGTGATTTTTCTGTCTGAGAGGTAGGAGTGTATGAGTTTGGAGATTTGGGGGGAGACCTATGTTCATAAGCTTTTTGACTAGTCCGGCATGCCTGACTTGGTCGAAGGCTATTTGAACATCTAATAGAACGGTTGAAGAGATTTGTTGAGAGTTGACTGCTGTGACCGCAGTAGTGTGAAGGGAAGAGATTGAGTCCTGAGTGGAGTGGTGGGGTCTGAAACCTTGTTGGAATTGAGGTATGATATTTCTTTCTTCACAAAATTCCCAGATTCTTTCCTTGAGCAGAAAGCTCGAGGAGTTTCCCTAGGACTGATATGAGAGAGATGGGTCTGTAAGAATTTACGGATTTGGGGTCTTTGCCTGGTTTGAGGATCAAAAGGCAGGAGTTTAGGATAAGGGTGAGGATGGGAAAGATGGTTTAAGGAAGATGCTTCAGTGTTCTTCTGTGTATGGAGTCTGGCCCGGAGGCATATTGGATGTCTTGGAGGGTGAATGGGGAGGTGAGGGGGTTTTCGACATCCATAGGTGGGATTGGGGTGGCGAGTGTCTGAAGGACGTATTGTTCGGTCTCGTTTTTAAATTGTTCGTCAAAGTGGGGGTTGTCGGGGGTTCTGAAGGAGGCTTTAAGGTGGGTTTTGTGGGCTAAGGCTTTTTCGTCGGGGGTTGAGTGGATTTGACCGTCGATTTGGAGGTGGGAGTGTGATTTAGTTTTTTTACCTGATAGCTATTGAGTGTTTGTTTTTATTCACTTTCTTGATGGAACCCCCCCCCCCCCATAGTTCTCAAAAACCCCTCCCATGAAAAATGCCTGGCTACGCCACTGGCCACACCCTTTATATTAAATCGGTGTTGCCCTTATTTTGTAGTATATTTGGAAAAAGTACATATGTATTCAATATAATTATAATTATTAATTTTAATATGAATTTTTACTTTCCTATCTGTATACAGATATAAGGAAAGTATAGGAATCATGATTTTTTTCGACCTCGAGTTTTCGACGGATTTTTACGTTTTGAGGTCCCCTGAATCCGTTTTGACTATTTTCGCGATGATGTCTGTGTGTGTGTGTGTGTGTGTGTGTGTGTGTGTGTGTGTGTGTGTGTGTGTGTGTGTGTGTGTGTGTGTGTGTGTGTGTGTGTGTGTGTGTGTGTGTGTGTGTGTGTGTCTGTGTGTGTGTGTGTGTGTGTGTCTGTATAACGCATAACTCATGAACCGATGCACAGAAAAACACCAAATTTTAAACTTAAGCTTTGTTTCAGCGTCCAATGAGCTGATTTGATTTTGGGCAGAGTCGGAACATCTGGGGGGGGTACTTTATAGGTGGTCATTTTTATATTTTATGGAATATATCTGTTATTTACGTTTGGAGAAGAAAATTCTTCAAATAAAAGTTACTTCTAATTATCTATAATTTTTGTTTCATGCAAAATTTTCTTAAAATGGTCCGTATTCGAGAAATTTGACAAAATGTAAAAAAAATATTTTTTTTAAAAATTGTTCAAATAAAAGTTGTTTGTAATATAATTCTCTATAATTTTTGTCCTATACATAATTTCTCTAAAATGGACCGTATTCGAGATATTTGAGAAAATGTGTAAATTTCGAAATTTGAAGAAAACTCAAAAACGGATAAAGGAAAAAACATTAAATTTTAAACTTAAGGTTTATTTCGGCCTGACGTGAAATGATTAGATTTTGGACAAAGTCGGAACATCTGGGGGGGTACTTTATGGGAGGCCGTTTTTATATTTTATGGAATATATCTGTTATTTATGTTTGGAGAAGAAAATTGTTCAAATAAAAGTTACTTCTAATATTTTTATCTATAATTTTTGCCTTATGTCAAAATTTTCTGAAATGGCCCGTATTCGAGAAATTTGACAAAATGTGCAAAATTCTGATTTTTATGAAAATTGTTGAACTAAAAGTTGTTTGCGATATCGATTTCTATAATTTTTGTTTATATATGATTTTTCTAAAATGGACCGTAATGGAAAAGTGCTAAATTTAAATTTTTCTGTATTTTCGTTTTCAATGAATATCTATAAAAAAATGTTTCGAGGTAGATGTATGTGTAAAATGTATATATTTAGTTTATCCTCTAAACATTTATAGAGATGCTGCAATAGGTTGTACAAAATAACCGGAAAATGCCTATAATAACTAGATAGGAAAGTCATGTGTTGGACACATCAGATTTTTAGTTAACGCATCAAAATTTAACAAAATTGCACAATCCGTTTAAAAATGTATTAAATAACGATCCATATATTTAAATGAATGGACTTTTTAGGAAAGTAAGTTTTAGTTAAATCTGCTTATTTTGATTAATCAATGTTGTATTTTAATATCAAAGTGTACTTCTTTCTACTTATGTTTTTAAACTCGTTTAACTTTTAAGAATAAAAAAACAGTTTTTATGGTGTTTTAAAAAATAATCTGTCAGACTTAATGTAATTTTTCTAATTTTTACATATAAAGAGACATCTTCTGTAATCGCAGAAAGTGTCAAAACGATCTACTTTATGCAACCAGTTATATAAAGTTGAACATTATGAAACTGGTTACGAAAACGAAATGTCTTCAGTTAAAATAAATAAGAACAAAGCTTTTTTGGTTTTAAAATCAATTTGAAAGTTTATATCGAAGAAATACAGGTTACCTTTATAAAAGGAGAGTTCTGTTAATGAACTATAACAACCTAGTAAGAATTGTGCTTCGGTTCCTTTTTTCCATCCTACATCTGCACAAAATAATCGAAAACACTGATCTGTTCTCACTCAATACACGACAAAGTAACTCACTTTCTTGAAAACTAACAAGCTAGGGGTGAGATTACAGAACGTCTGCAACTTTGCAGATCTGCAAATATGGCGACAACTTTGCAGATCTGCAAATATGGCGGACTTACATATGCAAGTATCACGATTTCGTATTCCAAAAAATATCTGCAAATTTGCAACATTTATTGTGATTTCTACCCCCAACAACACTAAATCCAAATCCACCTTTAAGAAAGGTTAGGGTCGATTCCACCGTTGTGTTAAACGGAGATTAAAATGACTGCTAATGTAAAAATGTCATTTTAAACTTTGTTTAACACAACGGAGTGGAATCGGTCCTTAGAACATCCTACAAACTTGGAGATTGTCAATTTTTACTTTATTTTTTTTTAATAATCAAGAAGTCTTCTGTTCCTTTTGATTGAATACTGTTCAAGGTGTCAGATTATCGAGTTTTTAAACATAGTAATGGATTTGGGTTTAGTGTTGCAAGTCCGCCATATTTGCAGATCTGCAAAGTTGCCGCCATATTTGCAGATCTGCAAAGTTACAGACGTTCTGTAATCTCACCCTAGGTATAACAAGAAAACCACTCGACGAGTAAGTAGTGGTTGAGTTGAGAAAAATTATTTGTTTTTCTAAATAATATATGACAATAATATGCCGATGTAAGTTATAAGTTATGCAACTATGGGTGAGATTACAGAACGTCTGCAACTTTGCAGATCTGCAAATATGGCGGACTTACAAATGCAAGTATTCCAAAAAATATCTACAAATTCGCAATATTTATTGTGGTTTATTACCCCCAACAACACTAAACCCAAATTTGGAATACGAAAACTTGATACTTGCATGTGTAAGTCAGTCATATTTGCAGATTTTCAAAGTTGCCGCCATATTTGCAGATCTGCAAAGTTGCAGACGTTCTGTAATCTCACCCTAAGAATACAAAAGTAATATTGGTTGCATAGGTAATATAATAATTATAATTCTTTTTTTAAGACCGACCAGAAAGTATACCTTTTCTGAACAATTTATTTTCGTCCAGAACGTAACGTTTTGCCGATCAAGTTCGGAAAATAGACTTTAGGGAACGGTAAATGTTTTACCGGTCCCTCTTTTTCATTTTTCCAATCGCTGTTTGATAACAGTATGCCTTGATTTCGTTACTATGGTAACAACGTTCCGATTTATTGCCAAGTGACAGTTCGTTGATTTTAATTTGTTGTTTATGTAAAAATTATTTTCGCAAATTTAAAAATATGGGTTCAGATTTTGAATTATCTGACATAGAAAATGAAATTCCAGAAGAAATTTTGGAAGCATCAAAAATGTACATTTAACATAAATATTGAAAAATAATGTATTTGGTTAGTTTATGCAGTTGTATCCATTATCTAGTTTTAGTATTTGTTAATCACTTTATTAAATACAATTAATAATTGAGTTTACATCGAAGTCTCGGTCTTAAAAAAATATTGCACGTTGCACGTCAGGCGACTGAAAATTAGTGTTAAGCAGGTCTCTCCAAGCTTTCTGGTCTCACCTACGGCTCGCCCTGTTTGTCTTGACCTGCAAAACCCTACTTTCCGGTCTTGTAACCTAAATTACTATTAACTGAGCTACAGCTATACATCATTGATACTTTTTTTTTAATATTTACAATTACTATTTGTGTTATATAAAATTTAATCAAAATTAGAAAATTCTTGTATGTAACTTGTCACGAAATGCCGTTTTGTATAACTCGTTTTATTCGTTCCGCAAATATTCACTCTTTACATAAAATAAGGCATTTCGTAACTGGTTGCATAAATATAGCTATTATAAAAAGTCACAGATCTAAAGTAATAGGTTTTGTGCTATTACTCGTATTAAGGAACACCATTTTAATTACTATGTTATTATTATGCATATAATATTTCCAAAAGGTCTTTAGAGAAGGAGAAAGGGCGAATCGTATATAAAGGTATGTCAATATTTTTTTGAAGGGGTTTTTGCTTTGGCTGGATATTTTTGCTTTGGCTGGAAATTTTTGCTTTGAATGTATATATGTTTGCTTTGGGTGGATATTTTTGCTTATTATTTTAAAAACAGAGTGAATTCATGAACTTTATTTAAAAAATACCTCGATGCGTAAATATTATATTCAATTTATAAATAATTAGTAATTGTCCTCTTATTTTGACCTAATAAAATCTAGTACCTAACAAATAAAATATGAGGAAGGGAAATCTATAGGGTTTGGTGATTCTGGGTTAAGTAATAAAGATCGTAGATCGTTATCTCTTATTATGTTCCCCCTTATCACAAAATGGGTTCATTTAAAACAAAAAATAACTCAAAATCAAGAATTTGGAATATGAAAATATTCCCATCAAATATCTTCGAAAATGTTGTAATTTTATTTCCTTTCATTTTACCGAGTGGCACTTTTCCCACAACTAAAACTCGGGTTCACTTTTTTCTCATGTTTTTCAAATAGGGTTTGCCTACTTGATTTCCATTGGAAATGTATCTAATTCTTAAGAAAAGATGTTTAAACAATATCTTACTTGAAGTTATGCACAAATTAAGACAATCTACAGTTGCTCTTCGAATTCCAATTAAAGTCGATCTTGTAATGGAGCGAAAAACTTATCTAATTCTGTTCTTCATGTTTTCTTGGTGTCGTTAGTTTCTCGAGGTAGACATCTCCATAAGAGGGCGATTTACCTAACTTGAAGCCACTCCAAATCCTACACTTCCTTGAGAAGATAGGATTTGAAGGATCGTTATATGGACATCCAAGCATTTCCTTGCTGCATTAGCGATAGAATGAGGCATAATAGATATTTTAGGTCGCAGTGTATTAACACCCCATTCCCAACATAACATCTCCTTTTACGTATTCCCAGAGATAGAATTCTAGGGGCGTGATGTTGTAGCGTTTTAAAATAATTACTTTACATTAAACATCTTTTATTCATACTTTTGAGGTAATTAGGGCTAATTAGGGTAAGTAGGGCTACTGCTTATGCAACATTTATTACTAAGATAAATTTTTAAAAAAATAGAGTCATCGTTGATCGAGAAACGTCAATATCTGACAGGTCAGGTAGAAGGCAAGGCCACAGTTTATAGCCTAAAAGAATCAGTTCGCTCACGCGGACCAATTGGATGTTCCAAAATAATATCCACTCCAGGGATACAAATTCAGGATGCGCAGAAGAATGCTGTTTGAATATAGGCGGTTGTCATATATTGTATTGGTTATGAATTGATTCTGTATGCGCCACGGATACAAATCCGAGTTGCGCAGTGTATAAACTGGAACATTGAGATCAAAAGTGCCGACGCAGAGTGAGCGAACTGATTCATCTATAGCTATAAACTGTGGCAAGGCCTTTTTTTGGGTTTTGGGAGATAAACGTTGGTTAGCGTAAGTTACCAACTTGGGGTTCCCCATTTTTCCAATCCGTTACGATTTTGGTTAAATATCTTAATGATCGTTGCTTAGTATACTATTACTGTATTACTATTATCCCGTTTTATAAATAAATATATACTAGAGCTTATTTCATTAGTAATTTTATCGAGCTAAATTGCTTTCTTTCGCATGCCAACACAAGCCTATTAAAAGTCTACATCTACATGATCTAGTGGAAGAGACATTTTAAATATTGACCTACAAAATAAAACCTAAAAAAATGTTATAAGGTTGTAAAATATTAATACACTTATTCAAATATAGATTTTTCCATGTAGGTACCTGCCTATTTATTTAATCTTTGAAATCACTCTGTAACTGCTTTAACTCTGCTTCTGGTAATTAGGCATTAAACGCTTAAGCTTTTAAATTAATATTTCTTAATACATATATAATTTGTATAATCTTTTAGTGTTAAATATACAATAGTTTTATTTGACTATCCCGAAAAAATATCTAGAGCTGGCCATTACCCATAACGTTCGTAATAACTACATAGCTGTGAATGAAATTTAAATTACCATTTTGTCGCTGTAAGCTCCGACATAAGTGATTTATTTCGTGGCCAACTCTAGAGAAAAAAATTAGTGGCTCACTCCTTATGTACAAAACTGTTCGTTGAAAATAACTTAACTCTATACCCAGACAACACACCAAATCCCAAAGATATCCACAGAATATCTTTTGTGGATATCCAATATATCCACAGGATATCAGAAATATTCCGTGGATCTAATATGGATATCCAAATGTCCGTCTATATCCAGAATATAGAAGATATCCTATGGATATTCAGCAAAATATCTAATTAGTATCTTCCAGACAATACAAGAAATCCCAGAGATATCCACAGAATATAATTTGTGGATATCCAATATCCAAATCCAACCAAATGTCCGTCGTATATCCCAGGATATAGAATTCAGATATTCAGCAAAATATTTTATAGGTATCTTTAGTAGACATTCATAAGTAACCAAATGAATGATAACGTCGAAAGAAAATAGAGATAAAAAATATTTCCAACAATCTGTCTTTGAGTTTGCCCACTAAGGAAAAAGTCATCCTTATTAGGACTCTTCAGCAATAAATGGAAATTCTCGACTCCAATCTCTAATAGAGTCTTAATGCGAAAAAAATGTTCGATCAACTCAATTATGGCGGGTTGAGCATGAGTAGATACGAAAGTGGTATCGCCATCTATACTTAGGAAGCAAAATCAAAAATTACATCTAGTAGTTATCCACGATGGTTTGCGTCCGCGCTAAGACTTTGATATATTTATAGTGGATGTCCATGGGATATAGAATACACCTTAAAAAAATTAATTTTAAATATCTGAACGGTACTATTAGCCACAATGGCGTAATTTTTTAATAATTTGCTATATAATTACTATTATTTATGGACATTTGCATGTCTATAAATTACATTTTATGGATATAAAATAGATATCCACCATGGACTGGACATTCAGTGGATATTGGGATGTTCAGTAGATATCCAAAGGATTTGGTGTGCTGTCTGGGTAATAATGTTCTTCAATTTTAACAAGTTGTTCGACCAACCATTTAAAGGGGGATTTCTTATAAAATTTTGCAATTTCGACTTTTTTCACTGTTGTAATTTTTTCGTACATTCAACGTACAAAAAATAAAACTTTCTCTTGACGTTTTAATAAAATTTTCGTTGTCAGTTACTGCGATACGTATTAGGCCGCCATTTTTTGTTTTGTCAAGAAATCAGATTTATGTCGGTTACCTAAATGATTGGTAGACTATCCTGTTAAAATATTGGAACATAATTTCGGAACACCCTGTATAATTTTTTTTATTTTAGCACGTTTTTATGCTAAAACATTTTAGATCAATGATTCTTTTTATTACGTCCTCTAAAAAGATTATTGGTAGTTAATATGAATCTTTTTATTATTTTTCAGATCAAGACCATCAGCTGAAGAAACATTGAACCACCATTGGTTGAGAAGTGACACTGTTCATTCGGAATCCAAAATCGATACGTCAAAATTAAAGAGATATGTTATCAAGAAACGATGGATAAAAGCCGTTAATACTATCATAGCATTGAAGAGGATGGGAGCTAAGATAGATACGGAACTTATACACAATGATTTGAAAAGTGTGTGATATAAAAATGTATTCATTTCCTACAAAAGAATGTAAAATTTACTAAAATTAAGATGTATAACGAAAAAGTAAATGGCTAATATAAAGGTGGCCACGCACTTATTTTAGTATACCTACTTAAAATAATATTTAGAAAATTCCTAACTCTGCACTTTATAGGTGTATTTTATTTAAAAGTACTTACCAAAAATAAATTTAGATGTTAGCCTGATATAATTATTTAAAAAAGAATGTCTTAAAATGTAACTGCAGCAGATACTGACAGTTTTCCTTCGCAACAGCCCACTAAAAAATGTAATGTTGCCACGTTTCCGTATTTTTTTATACCAAATTCACTAAGAAGAAAAATGTCTCTTAGCTCCATTGTGTAATTTTATAATAATGTACCTTTGGTACAGTTCTGCAGATTCAACATACAATTTCTCTTGTATATTATCATCACCTTATCCTTTAGAACGTTCCAAATAGATTCAGAAATATATTAATACTTTATTACCTATCATTGATCGCACAATTTAATTACAGTTGTCTATAAATTTCTCTAATTCAGAGGTTTTTTCACTGTCATATAATTTGACGACTCTGCTTCAAAAATTAAAACTTTTAAAAAATATGAATGACTATTATGTACATAGTGAAATGTTACATTTCGATATGCAAGCCCTCTTAAGACGTTAAGCGCCACAGCGGTCACTAGTAACCGCTGCTAAACTAGTTTACCATTCAATTGCGATCGCCAGTGATTATCTCATTTTAAGTTATCTGAACGCATACCAAAGTTATTGCTAGTAAAAATACTTGAACGGTCATGTGTGACAGCTACGGATTTTCTGGTTAATTTCACATCAGTAACCAATGACTGCCAAGAGATAGGAGATATTTTAACCAAAAAATGTATATAGGCCGGAAGGAGGAACTGTGGAAATCCCTTGGCGCTTAACGTGTTAAATAAAAACTGAATGGCATATATCAGAGAATCCACTTTATTTTAATTTTCTATTATATATAACTTATTTGCTTGCTAAGACATATAGTATTAGGTTGATATTCATTTAACCAGTTGTGTGTAACAAAAATAAATAAATAATAAGACAACATAATAGTGTATGGCAATCTTTAGATATATTAATTATTAACATTTTTTATGCTTTTTCTTAACAAGTTAAAATAACTTTTCTTTTGTAGATTTTTTTTGTACAATATTTGTACGTTATGGAATAGTAATTTAAAATTAGGAAATATTTTAAATAAGTTCTAGTCACAATTCCATTGTCTTCTATATTGTGTAAAGAAAAAAATATTGTAAATAAAGTTGATGAGAACACAATATTTTTTTTGTTATAATTTTCTTTCAGGAAAAAAAAAATCAAAAAACAAATATGGATAACTTGCCTGTTTTATCCAATAAATATGCTTACTGCAAACAAGCAAAATACAACCGGAAAAAACTTACTGCCTCTTTAATATTTTAAAGGAAACCTGGGTATTAATAAATGAAAACGTTCCAAGATTACTTAGCAAAATATCGTGTTTATTGTAAATACCTAAATAAATACAAAAACACAAAATAAACCTAAAAACTTAACGGTAAGACTTTTGGTAGCGGGCACGGGCACCTGGACCACCGAATTTCTTAGGTTCACAGCGACGAGGATCTGCTACCAATAATGTACGATCGTATTGGATAAGAATGTCTTTCAACTCTTTCTTTGACGCCTCATCAACATCTACAAGAAAAAATAAGATGGAATATATTATTAAAAATAAAAAAACTCCGAATGGGAAAGTTTTCATACAAATAAATGAATGAAAGTACCTTTAAATTTTTATCCAAACATTTTTCAACAAGACTAAAAATATACTCACAATTTTTTAATAAAAATAATAATTTGAGTGTGTCCAGTATTCTAGCAATTTAATATTTACTTGACCAATTTGGATTTTTCATAGTTAAGTGATTAGAGGAAGGCAAGTAGAATTTAATAACTGGCAAATGTCCAGTTTTTGGTTTTAGTTGTTTGACACATTCAGACAATTTATATCTATTTAGTTCAAGTAGGAAACATGTAAACAGACAGTTTATAGTTTTATTTTGTCTAATAGTTAATCAAAACTATTTTCATACATTCTCAATGACTAAATAGTAGCCATGGATTTTTGCTACAAGATAAATCTATTTGGCAATTTGTTTTTTCTATGAAAATTTATTTCATTGTAGGTATAGAAATGAATAAAAGGTTGAGTATAGTATTCACAAAAAAATAAGTCCAAATAACATTCTGTTAATCCCAATTAGAAAAATTCTTTAACAGGCCAATACATAAGAACAAATAAAAGACTAAAAAGCTTTTAAAATTATTTGATGTGTTTTAACAGACCTAAAGATACGTTTCAAAAGATTGGATGAAAGTGGAAAAAATAACGTAAAGAAAACCGAAGGATTAACCATTTTGTGAGAAGATTGCAACTAATGTCTGACCGAAGGTTGGGCTTTGGTTACAGGTTCGGCCAATTTCGGGCTACAATAGAAGTTTCGGCTGTAGTTTCGGTTTCGGCGGAAAAGTGGCTAAAACTGCAGCCAAAACTACTTTCGAGAGTTTTCGTATCACGCTTGATGGCGTCCTACACAGTGAACATGCACACAAAACTTCTCTGCTGTGTTGCAAGACTTTAGTGCTCCTGGCCAAATTTATTGGGATCTAAGGAGCTATTTATTAGGTGAAAACGTGGAAAAATTATTATTTCTAGCCTACAGTAGACTAATTATGAATATATTAATATATAGTTAGAACATATTTTATCAGATGTATTCGTTTTTTTTTAATAGGAATTAAATTTTTTTAGCTCTGTTGGCAACTTCAAAACAACGTGAATTATAATACCTATTATAATACTATTTTTTGTTACGAAAAATCCATTGCAGATGTAGCAAATATTGCTACTTTCTAATTCATTTAGTTTTTTTTTTAATTAATGGCTTTTTTGATAACATAAATAAATAGGTAATAAGGTAAGTGTAGCTAATATTTACAGTATCAGTTAATTATCGTAAAACTAGGATTACAATAAGAAATCGCCTCAAAAGGAGTCGAAATTCGGTTTCGGTTATAACATTTTGTTCCGGTCGGACATTAATTGCAACTTCAAATTTCAGGTGAAAGTAAAATTTCACATTTTGTAAAATATAAAAATAATCCCATACAAAAAATTGAGAGAGTCAAAATGGGGGTGACCTATGTGACCATTGTTAAGGTCATGCATGATCAACTTAGTAAGAACTCCAAAACGTATACAGAGGTTTCATTTCAATTCCAGCCAGTCAAAATACCTTGTGTCTATAAAAAAATTTAAGAAAACCCAAAAAACACGTCAAGGGGATGAATTGTCATAAAATTCGTACCCAAAAATCCAACATATCTCCCGAACGCTTTCACGTCCTGACGCTCAATGTCCCGCCGCCCTACTTTTCTACCTTTTTACGTCCCGGCATTCTCCGTCCCGACGACCTATCTCCCGAACGCTGTCACGTCGAACCTTGCTACTTCACGACGCTTGTCGCCCCGTAAATCTACCTAAATACTTCCTTCATAAGACCTGTGACGATACCCTTCATTACGCAACACCACCTAAGTATTGCCTACCCTATATCCGTCCCGACACAGTACCGTAATAAATACCTCCATCACGACGCTAGGCCTCTCGAAGCAAGACGACGCTCAATGTTACGACGTACCCAAAATAGACGCCGTCTCAACACTAGACTAGACACTAGACGAACCTAATGTCTGTAAAGTTAAACATCTGTTTTTCGATGGATGAATTTAGGTCATTCAATAAAAAAACTAAAACTCATTATTTTAGAAGTATACAGGGTTATTTATGCACACAAATTATGCAAACCTAGATGATGAAATTTAATAGTTAGCTTTCCAACTGGTGCATTGACACTGTTCGTTAGCTCAAGAGGGGCACCTATACTAGCCACCCATTCTACCAGGTTTGAACCATAAATTATATGTGAATATCAACACAGTAAGTTAACCAACTGGCGAATTGGCGCTGTTCGTTAACTCCGTTGGTCATCACATCTTATAGTCGTCGAAACAAAATTCCTTAGAAGTAAATGAACGTGGTCCGCATTTGAGCAGGACTCAAGCGACAAGTGACCAAACTTTGCATCGAATCCTCGTTTATTTTAATTAACATTACAATGTGGGTATATAAATTATCAATTAATTAACTAGATAATCACTAGTACTACTAGAGGAAAACAGCCAAATACAGTAAGTATAGAATTTAAAGTTAAACAAAATTGAGAGGTTAATAATAAAATTTCAGATAAAATCAAAGGGGTATAGGGGTAGGAAGTTACAAGCCCGGTAGTAATTGCCATTTTTAAACGACCTCAAAAAAAGGAGGAGATTCTCAATTCGTCGAAATATTGTTTTTATGTATGTTCAGCGATAATTCTTTACCGCCTTGCGCGATTTCGACAATTCTTTTTTTGTTAAAAAGGGCGAATCTCATGGGTGGTCCCATATTAACTTTAAGATCTGGTAATGGCATCTTCAAGATTTTGAAGACGGTTTTTTAAATTACTTTTAAAACTTGTATTTTGTTTTTAATGGGAAATTTGGTCAAATAGCACATCATTTGAAAGGCAATATTATAGAAATTCGACAATATGACTATTAATAGCATTAACTTTAGCACACTCTAGCAGCATAACAAATGTAATGTAAAGAGCGATAGTTAATTTGAAATATAATTTTATTAGTGATTTAATTTTTGGCACAAATTTGTTATTTTACTTGATTGTGAATAAAGTTAGAGATCTGCACGATTTTTCATATATTTCTTTAAATTATGTTTTGTTATATTGTGCATTAAATAGAATGTTATTTTGGCTGGCTAGTTTAGAAAAATAAGGACTGATGATCCTTGATTTATATGAATATATATTCTTTAGAAAATATATGGCAAACTTTTAAAAGAGAAAGATACAAGAATGTTGATGGTAAATACAGTGGTTATTATTTTATATTAGGAATAGCCGTGTTTTCACAGTGAACATGTGGCAACTACACTCTGGTTCAATCACCAACATTCAGTTTGGCTAATGTCCCACAACTATATCTTCTTATTCTCGATGACTGGCTGTTGCCCTGTTGCCATTTTATTAACTTATACACTAGTCATATGCCCGACACAAAAAATAAGTACTGTATTACTGATAAGTAGTTTGCTTCGATTTCAAAATGCACTTTCAGAATTGCAATATTCATCATTATAAATAGAATATTACAATCATTTAAATTATAAGACAAATATGGTTAAACGATAAATAAATACCCTTCACTTAATTTGGCTTTAAATACTTTTTTGTGAGAAAGATTTTTAAGAGTTTAATATCTCTCTAGATAACAAAATAATAATAATAATAATAATAATTATTTATTCAATTAATCAAAATTAATTACAATAATGAAATACACTTTGTTATTGAATAAAGGTACTTGATAAGTGGTTACCCACTTGTTTTGAGAAAAATAATTAAGAAAAAAGAAATAGAACTTACAATAATAAGCAAGGATATCCTAACTGCAAAAGACATAGTTCTTAACTAAATAGAAAATATGATACATACATAGCAGATAGAAATAAAAATGAAGGAAGGGATAAATATAAGGTGATACGTTGAATAAAATAAAAAACTATAGCAAATTTAAGGTGAGTACTTTTGTTAGTTTTGATTCTATAAGTTCATTAATTTGTTTCCTAGGAATTTCATAATGAGTTTTTTAACTTCTTTTTTATATTTTATTTTATTACTAATCATTTTTATTCTTTCAGGAAATTGATTATAAATTTTGGGTGCTAGATAAGCAAACAATCTCTGACTTAAAGATTTACTTAATTGTGGAAGAAAATGTAAATTTTTATTATGTGTATTGTAATCATGGTTAGGTACATTATTGTTTTTACAGTTGAAGTGAAATTTTTCAGCTACACAATAGAAATACAACTGCCTAAGATCCAATATTTTACTTTCTAAAAATAAGAGGTCACTGGGATATAGTCTTTACCGAGAAAAAATTACTTTCAAAAATCTTTTTTGTAATATTTCAAGTGAGTGTATATGGCACCTTAAAGCATTTCCCCAAACTATAATACCATACCTAAAATGACTTTCTGCAAGAGCATAGTAGTGTTATTAGCTGCTTTTCTGGAAGGTATTTTTTTAAATATTTGAATTTGTACAGAATGCTTTGAAGTTTTTTAATAGTATAGTTGATATGGAATTGCCATTTCAAATGACTATCTACATATATTCCAAGATATTTAATTTCAGATACCTGTTGAAGCAAATAGGGGTGTCCATTAAATTGTACATCAAGTTGATTAAATGGAGGAAGACCTCTAATGTTGCAGCTAAATGGTAAGTATTTAGTTTTTTCTAGATTTAAAGTGAGATACATGTTATCAAACCAACCTTTTATTTTAATGAAATCTTTTTCTACTATATTTTTAAGTTCATTCCAATTTTCAGCATTATAAAAAATTGCAGTATCATCTGCAAAACCTAAAAGATTACCTCTGCTTTCGATGGAAAACAGACCATTGATGTATATATTTAACAGTATGGGTCCTAAGACACTGCCTTGAGGTACTCCGTACTCAATATATTTTATTGTCACATCTTTTCTTCCACATGTATTAACAATATTTTTTAAAAAATAGATAATGAAAAGTTTTAATCACATATACTTACATTTTTGATAGTAGGCAACTAGAGCTTTTGAAATTGCCTGCCTAATAGCATAGATTTGTGATACATGTCCACCACCATTTACTCTAACTCTGATATCAACTGCAGAAAATTTATCCTAAAAAAATGTTAGTTTAGTCTTGATATTAAGAAAAAAAAATAGTAACGAAGGTCAAATTTTGTTCAGAATTATTTGATTTCATTGATAAAATGCTCATATTCGGGATAATGTAATCATCATTTCAAACAAATAATTTTATTCTGATACAAAACAATTTAGAAGTTTGGATAACGTACTTTTTGTAAAGAACAATCTCAATATTGAAATACATAATACTACATGGGCGCATATATGGTATGTACTTTTTCAATTATTTAGATGTATTTACATTTACAAGAACGAATTTAAGTAAAAATTATCCTGTTGCCTGACATAATGATCATGCAGCAGTTAGAAGTTCTGGTTTATAATGAAAATTTTATATTTTTTTTGTAGTAAATTCAAAAAATGTATCCAGATAAAACATGTGTCCAATACAGCCTTGTGAAGTGGCAGATGTGGATACACCTCTTCTGATCCCTAAGATTTTAGAGATTTTTCAATAGAATCAGAAGTATTCTTGCCAAGAAGCACCAGCTTATTTTAAATGTTAATAAGCAACAAGTATAAAGGTCCATAAGACCTGTGCCATGTACCTACTTAATATACAGCCTTTAAAGTACCAAATAGTTCAACCTCATGTCATCAACAAATAAAAACTATTATATAAATCTACTCTATAAATAAATAAAATATGAAATACATAAATACCTTTCCTAACAGAAGAATGGGTTCATGAAGTTTATCTTGGAGCATTTTTGGCTCCACTTGACTAAGGGGCCTGCCATTTACTCTGAGAACTCCTCGGCCTCTTTTACAATAAGCTACGGCTGTAGCAGATTTCTAAAAGAAAAATACTTATTATTAAAATTGGACTATACTAATATTTCGGCATTATTTTACAGAAAACACGTGTTAAAATATATGGAAGGCAGATTATAATAAACTTACTTTTCTGCCAAAAACTTGGACAGAGTGGATTGGTTCTCTCTTCTGCTGAAACAAAAAACACAAGACGGGATTATTTGAAGAAATTTAATAGCAACAATTAGTTATTTTTTGTAAAAAAAGCCCAAAAATTACCTTAGTTGCTGGAGCCTGCATTGTGAAAGACAGAAAAAGGAAGTACGAGTTGACAGGTGACACTTGTCAGTCATGTCGTTTTCTATTTCCGATCAAATCAGTGACTAAAATTCCGCTAAAAAAGCTAAAAAGTAAGGGATAAAAATAACACAAACAAAAAGAAATATGTGAAAAAAGTGGCAAAAAGTTATGCGATTAATAAACTTGAATTTTAAATAATAAAATATTTAAATTTGTTATGCAACTTCGTTTACACTATAGGATATTATTGGTTGCCTATTATTACTCATTTATTTTAAAGTACATACCACATACCAGCAAAATGCTACTTAAATGCCACGCTTTTTACTGAAATGCCACCTTTTTAGATTCAAACTTATAAGCAATAATTTTTTGAATAGGTAAAAATGACCTGATTTGTAAAAATATAAGCGGAAGGCCTATTTTTGGATCTCTACAAAAAATAGACCAATTTTTATAAAAATGCCTGTATTTGCCACGCTTTTTTCTTTTGTAAATCTAGCAACCCTAGAAATGTGGCATCTTCCTCCATGTATGGCATCCTCTGCAGGAATACTCCGCTGACTACGTGTCTCCGATTAAAAAGTTCGGATGAATAGAAGAAACTTTATTTTTTGAGAATGTGGACACAATACAATATATTGTTCATAATATATTACATATTATGTATTAAAAAAGTCGAAATCGGTAGATGGTAGGATTTATATGTACTTATTTTAATTAAACCATTACAAGTATTAGAAATTAAAAATTTTAAAAAACCGACTTCAAAAACGTACAGAGATGCCATCACCTACCCCTTACTAACAAAAAAGAATCATATAAATCGGACAAGGTGGTAAAGCATTATCGCTAAACATACATAAAGAAAGAAGAGTTTGAGGATTTTCTCATAGGCCCAATTATTCGATTTTGACCAAATAATTTATATGGGACCACCCCTGAGGTACCCCCTTACTAACAAAAAACGAATCATATAAATCGGACAAGGTGGTAAAGCATTATCGCTAAACATACATAAAAAATAAAGAGTTTGAGGATTTTCTTATGGGCCCAATTATTCGATTTTGACCAAATTTATATGGGACCACCCCTGAGGTACTCCCTTTCTAACAAATCATTGAAATCGGACCCGAGTATTCTCGGATCGGACACCCTGTTTAAGAATTATCCACATACTTTGATTTTGTATGTGGAATTATCGCTGAAGTCGGTTAAAAATCAATTTTGGCTGCAATAATTCAGGTGCGGACTTAAAATAAATTTGTATTATATTTTGGACAGCATTTTTTAGACAGCTTTATTATTTTTGTATACCTACCTAGTATGGTAGATTTTCATAAAAATAATCTTTGCCTAAATAAAATTATTTTTGTTTTTTGTGAAAATCGACCACAGTTTGTTTTTTCATACTATAGTAATTATGGATTTTCTCAAGAATGGTCAAAATATTTAAGAATAATATTATTATGTTTTTTAATTTCTTATTACAACTGCACCATATATATTGCTATCTTAAAAAAAAATTATAATTTGACCATTTATACTAAAGAAGTTTTATTTGTGTATGAACAATTTTACAAAAGTTAGGAAATTAACTAAAATAATGTTAAAATTTTAAGTATTCTCTCGTATTTTACATTTATTAAGTGTCTGCCAATTAATAGTAGTTTGTTAATTTCTCTGCATGATAGAATGAAATTGAATATAAAATAGTAGCTCACCTCATTCGTAGACTAAAATTTAATGTAATCGGATCAACATTAAAAGCAAACTGGACCTCTCGCGAAAGCAAAAATATTTTAAGGCTTTTCTAATATAAAATTGTAATTATAGGCTGGCTCTATACTGGGATAATACTTCGCGATATTATGTTTCTCGAGAATATGGGTTTTACATTTGTGCAACGATAAGGCAGCACTCTGCAGAGACGTTTAAGAAAAAACGTGGAAAATCCTCCCATTTAAAAGCTACTAGATATTTATTAAAACAAAAAGCAGGAAATTTTGATAGATTTAATTTAGAATGGCGCATAGACGTTTTTTGAAATTCCTTTTAAAATTTTTCAAAATAAATACTTTTAGGTTTACAAAAAATTCAAAGATTTTGTTGTTACTGGTATTTCCTGAAAATTTTACAAAGTCTGACTAAAAATAAAGGCTCAAAAGGAATTATAAATTATCCAGATGTTCGGTTTGCTCTTGATAATAAAAATAATCGATCATAATCATTAATTTATCATTCATTTACATAAAATAGGTAAGTGACAAATAATTTTGTATTCATAAAATACACATGTTTACAGTTCTCTGGCAACACAAAATACATTTCCAATTTTTTTGCATTACGTGCGTATGTGCACAGGATGGGCTTAGGCCACTGCTGCCGTTTATGATGACATTATCATGACATTTACTTTCACCATAACCATACTTTTACTTTCACTAGTGGTATTTCAAAACTTTGGATAAAAATAAAATGGCTATATTTAAGTTAAAAGTAAACATCTAGAAATGTACAGCCGCAGAGTACACAATTCTTCGGTACAATGGTTTTTTCGAAGATTGCTTATATCCAATGATGACACCTCTTCAAAAGGCTCTACTTTAGTTTTGGATAAGTCTTTACCTATTGATATTAATAAACCTATTGGAATTTCCAAAAGAAGGTAAAATTTGATAACATCCCATATTGACACCAGCTGTTATTGTCAATTTATGCAACATAATTTTCTCTCGTTATTTATTGTTTGTCATTTAGGTTTGATTTGCTTGGGACAATTTCCAATTATTCTTCAGATATTACTAGAAAAATGTCAACACAAGCTAGTTCGAGTTCATCTTCTAAGAAAACAAATCGTTTAATACTAGAGAAATCTCCGTATCTTCTTCAACATGCTACAAATCCCATTGATTGGTATCCTTGGGGACAGGAAGCTTTTGATAAAGCTAAAGCTGAAAATAAAATAATATTTCTCTCTATTGGATATTCTACTTGCCACTGGTAATTACCTACTTTCCATTTAACAAAGTATAATTTGCAAACATAAACTTAATTGACTGTGAATATTTATTTCTAATTGCCTTAGGAATTAATAATTTGATAGGAAAGTCTTGTACATTAGGGTGACCATACGTACAGCATTTCACTGTATTGTACAGCATTTATTTTCGAAGTCTGTCCATCATTTGATCTTGTACAGCAAACGTACAGCATAATGCAATATTTGTCCAGTAAAACACTGTATTTGTCAAGCAAAACTTTATTATTGTCCAGCAATGTAACAAATAATTTGCAGAAACATAACAAGAGCTAAAAAAAAAAAGATTTACTGGTCCTTTACTACTCTTCTACTACAAGACTTTTCTGTTTTAACTCTTTCTTTTTAGGGAAATAAAAAAAGTCCACATCTGTCCAAAGTTCATTCAATGTTGCAATATTGTATGTTCAGCATCCAGCGTTGGGTCGAAAGAAATATAATTACTCTATTGTACATTTCATTGTTAAAATGTATTTTTTGTGCCTACAGAATGTATTATTTGATGGACTATGTCGAGAACTTTGAGATAAACTAGATTTTTTTGATCTTCCTGAAGCCTTAATTGACTTATATTTCTAAAATTTTCAGTTTTCAGTATATTTTACAATTAGTGTTAGAAATGGATAAATATCAATTTTAAAAAAGATTAAAATCATTTTATTACAAATTTTATATCTTGAGAAAATGTAAGATTTCCACTGGATTATTTCATTAATGCCCTCACTTAAAATTAAAGTTATTTAATTTTAAACTTAACATGAACTTATACTTTCAGTGAACAGCTCTTATACTAAGGTCTGATGTAACACGTAGTTTAAATGTAAAAAGTACATTCATTTATTTTCAGCTCCTAAACCCTTTCTTTTAGAATTTAAATATAAAATCAACAATTATAGCTGTTTCAGGAAGATCAAATGTAATGAATATGTACAATAATTTAATAAAAATTAAAAATGAACAGTTCCATTCCAATTTCTAAACATATTAAAATTAAAACATTACTATTTTATTTTTTTTATGTAGTTTGGTTATGCCATTTTATTTTCTATAATATTTTAGGTGCCATGTTATGGAAAAAGAATCATTTGAAAATCCCTCTGTAGCAGAAATAATGAACAAACACTTTGTTAGCATTAAAGTTGATAGAGAAGAGCGCCCTGATGTTGACAGGCTTTACATGTCCTTTATTCAAGCTACTGCAGGAGGTGGTGGTTGGCCTATGTCTTTATTTCTTTCTCCAGATTTAGAACCTTTAACTGGTGGCACTTATTTCCCTCCAGAGGATAATTATGGACGGCCAGGATTTAAAACACTTTTAAAAAGTATTGCTGAGCAGTGGAAGAATAAAAAGACTGCGATGTTAAAGTCTGGCAAGCAAGTTATAGAAATATTGAAGAAAATGAATATCAAAAATCAAACTGTTGCTGTAGATATACCAGGTGAAGATGTTTGGAAAAAATGTATTCTTCAACTATCCAGAAATTATGAATCTGATTTTGGAGGTTTCAGTTCATCTCCAAAATTTCCCCAACCTGTGATATTTAATTTTTTGTTTCACATGTATTCTAGCAACAAAGAGAGTGAACAAGGGTACAGATGTTTGGAAATGTGTTTGCATACATTAAAAAAGATGGCTTATGGTGGAATACATGATCATGTAAATAAAGGTTTTGCTAGGTACTTATCAAATATTGATTCTAAATAGTTTTATGTTTTAGGCAACTAATTGTTATTGCCTCACATGTGGTTATGGTAGATAAAAATATAAAAATAACATTAATCTGCCACACATGTTTAATCTGTTAAACCTTGTTTTATTTAATCTTTTTGGTCTGATGACAGCTTTATAGCCAATTTTGATTATTTCAATAACAATATTGTATTTTATACAATAAATAATTTTCAAATGATTATCTAACAAATATTAATGTTCAAACTAATTTTTTAAACGTATTTTTTTAGGTATTCAGTTGACGACAGATGGCATGTACCACATTTTGAAAAAATGTTATATGATCAAGCTCAATTAGCTGTTTCGTATTGTGATGCCTACGTTATTACAAAAGACAATTTTTTTGCTGACATTGTTAGAGATATTCTTACTTATGTGTCAAGGGATCTAAGTCATGATCTTGGTGGATTTTATGGTGCTGAGGATGCTGATTCTTACCCTTATGAAGGTATAAAAACAAACACATTGACATTTATACTTATCCAAGTAAGGAAAAAACATTTTTGTTTCCTTTAAGTACAGGGTGTTTAAAAAAATTGGTCCCGTTGCTAGGATAGGTAGAACACTGCAAAATAAGATGGGCTTCCTCAGTAAAAAAATATCATAGTGGCATCCGTTTTAAAGATACAGGGTATTAAAAAAAATTATACACATACTACTTGCAACATATTAAATAAATTTTGTACGAATTTTTTGGAAGCATACATTTGTTTTTATATCTGCCTCTCATAGAGGGCGCAAGTTACACGGTTCGTTCAATACCCTGTATCTTGAAAATGGATGCTGTTACAAAATTTTTTTACTGAGCAAACCCAACTTATTTTGCATTGTTCTACCTATCCCAGCTATGGGCCCCCTTTTTCGAAACACCCTGTATAAATTATTAGTGCCAATAAATTTAATAAAACCAAAGTTCTGTTGTCTATTCTTTTTAAATACATATTTATCAGTAATTTGTAAAACAGACTACTAACTGCTACATCTTTTTAAAATTAAATGTTGACCAAATTTGAGGGATAATGTTATTAAAAACAACACATCGGAAGTTATAATTCTAATCATGTAGAAACAATAGTGGTGTTTATTTATACAAGAAACACATTAATTTGTCCATTTAATTAGGCATTAAAAAAAATTGTGATTAAAAAACCATTTTTGATGAATATTCCCTTGAAAAAACACCCTATAGAATAACTACATATTGTTACAACATATGCAAATGTTATACCCAAAAGGTAAATATTTTTAAAACGTTTATATTTTCTTCTCGTAATGCGCAGATAGTTTCCAATTCAGCATTTTTGTTCTAGTTGTCTTGTCTTATTTGACTTTTGTAAACGTTTTTAAGGCGGCAGTTTAAACCTGGCCTATTCAGACTTTTGAGCCGTTACATTAAGACACGAACCTCCTTTCGTAAAGTATTTTGCTAACAACTATTTTCTCGAAGTTCGCTCGATAGGTGAATATCAGGTCAAAGCACTGAATTATAAAAACCCCCTTCGAGTAACAGTTGCAACCCCCAAATTTGTAAATATCTCATTGGAAAGGTATCGTCATTCTCTATTCAAAAATGCTGAGATTTTAAAATTTACTGCAAAAATAAAAAGTAAAAATTTTTATTCATCTGATTGACGTAATTCGCTACCAACTCGCTAAATAATTGATAACTAATAGAGTATCGTTCTTGATAATGAGAAGGCAAAAAAACAATTTCAATGACATTTTTTGACGAAACAAAAAAACAAAAGTTATCAACACTATTCATAGTTGGGCACTCTTAATTTCGTTTAAAACGGCTTAGCAACTTGCTGTGTGATTGTAACCGCATGGCAATAATTGCTGTCAGTGTTGTAGGTACGTGTCATTTGAATTTATTAACTACAAATCAGAAACATGGTTTATTTAACAGAAATGCATAAAATAACAATTTTACAAATCATTGGTTACGGAGGTAAAACAGGAACACACAAAAATTTCCCTATATATTGGTGTAAAATATTTAGTTAGCGGACTACTTAACATTTGGTGGATTTCATATACATTCTAGAATGAACATGAAATTGTATCCATTCAGTAGACTGATACAATGGCTACATTATTAATTCTGTAGTTTTTGCAGAAAATTAGTTTCAATAAAATTAAATTGGTGAACTTTCAGTTTCCCAAAAGCTTATAAACATTACTATCATCAGAATTGTGCTTGGCTATAGGTATTTCGTATTAGATAGAAACAATTGCTAAAGTAAATTAGCCATTTCACTTTTATTTACTAATATAGGGGTATGCCATTATTACTAAGCTAAATGGTCGAATATCCTTATAGCCACAAGAACTTCAAAAATAATATTCAAAACAATAATTTGAAGCAATCTGATTCATTTTTTTCGACTCGAGGTAACGCGAAAACAACTTTTAAAAAAATGTGTTTTTTCTCGAAACTCACGCTTTTTGGCTTAGGTAGGCATTATATCACACAATCCACTTTCCGCATCATGTGTCAAACATGTCACCCACATCATTTCTATTTTGAGTTATGTAATGTCTATATTAATACCTAGTAAAATCTCTTTAATGATTAAATTGTTAATATTGATTTTTATACCGAGATCTTAAATATTTAATGTAAAAATAATTTAAAAGTAACTACATTATTTAGTTTCTTTTTTCTGGGTAATACGCATTTGTTTATATAATTCACTTAACATAAGTCTTCATGGCACTGATCGTTGTTAATTGTTCAACTTTATCAACTTGGAATTTCCAATAAAAGCAATCTTTTTTATTTTGAAACAAACACTTTGAAAATGATGCAATAAGGCATATAAAAACAAATCTATCCATAGCCCGATTTTCCAGTTTTACATTTTTTTTGATATTATTTTGTGGCTGAGGAAAAATATTCTACATTACTTGTGTAAAAGTGATTTCTCATCCTCGTAGTGTAATATACTATTACATATTTTGTAGGTGCACCACATAAACAAGAAGGAGCTTTTTGTGTTTGGGAGTATGATGAAATTTTTAACTTACTGGATGAGAAAACTGATGGTATATCGCACGCCGAACTTATAGCATACCATTACAATGTGAAAAAAGATGGGAATGTAAAGCCATCCCAAGATCCACATGGCGAACTGACGAAAAAGAATGTTTTAGTGTGTTTCGGATCATATGAAAGTACTGCTAATAAATTTGACATTACAGTCGAGAAAACAAAAGAAATTTTAGAAAAAGCTCATGCCGTTTTGTACGCAGCTAGACAAGAAAGACCGAAACCGCATGTAGATACCAAAATATTGACTTCTTGGAATGGATTGATGATTTCTGGATTTGCTAAAGCAGGTTTTTCATTGAACGAAGAAACTTATGTAAAAAGGGCGATAAAAGCAGCAGAGTTTATTAAGCAATATCTCTACAATGAAGATAAAACGCTTACTAGATGTTGCTATAGAAATGATGATAATTCCATTACTTTAGGGCAAGTTTCCATAACTTATTTCATTAATTATAAAAAATCGAATAAGCTAATAATGTGTTCACTTATAGCTAATTGTGTATTCTCTTTTGTAGACAAGTTGCCATATCTGGTTTCCTAGATGACTATGCTTTCTTGATAAGAGGTTTAATAGATCTTTATGAATCTACATTAGATACAAAATGGTTGCAGTGGGCTGAAACCTTGCAAGATACTCAAAACGCTAAGTTTTGGGATGCACAACATGGTGGTTACTTTAGTAGTCCTGAAGGAGATCCATCAATCTTGTTTCGTGGGAAAGAGGGTAAGTTTAATAAACGATATAATTGTAATATATTGAGAATTGCTTATTGCAATCAGTTTTAAGAATTTATGGTTTCAATTGAAAAGAATTTAAACTAAAGAACCGATACTGGAAAGAAGTAAAGTAGGTATTACTAGTGATATACATAAGTATGTATGTAAAAATTGTAGTTTAGTTTCATATGAATTAAGTATAGCTGCTGTTGTTTTTATAGATTTATTTGAACAAAAATAATAATAATCTCCCTAATTCACCCCCTCACGAGTGAATTTTAACCCCTGAAGCCGACTGACCTTGTGCGAAAAAGAGGCAGCTATTATTATTATTTGCTATGGCGCAATGTACAATCGTTTAGGACATATAGTAAGAAGTTTTAAATTTTGTCAAAACTATTCAGCAGTACACAACAGGAGACTTCGGACTTTTTTATGGTTCATGAAGACAGTCAAATTTTGTGTTACATGTGATACATATAGGAGTCAACGTGTTAATAAATAAAAATTAATAAATATTTTAAGCGAAAAAGTGTATAAGGAAAACCTAGTAATTTTTTTTATATCATTTATATAGCTTAAAATAATAGAGGGTCATATAGTTCCTCATTTTCGCTTACAAGCCTCAAAGAGAGTTGAAAAGCATATCGATTTTGACTAAAATAAAAGGAAATTTACGAGTGGCTCTTAGGGATAACACATGGAAAATTCGATTTTCCTTAACAGAAATATTTTCCGACTCCAAAATGCACTTACCTATTCGGGTCATTCAAGCCAATATGTTTTACGGCCTAGTAACGATGTATGTTTTCATACATTCGATAGACTTGTGTCAAAAAATCGGTTAAAATCACGATTTTTCCTTACAAGATGACGCCCTTATTTCAACCCTTTAGTCACTTGCAACATTAAAGCCTTTGATTTTTCGCAGCCTAGTTGTATTAGTTAATCATTTAGTGAACACGGCTTGCGTGAAAACGTGGACAAAACAATATCTTTAATTATTTTTAAGGAAAATCGAATTTTCCCTGTTATCCCCAAGAGCCAATCTTAAATTTCCTATCATTCTACTAAAAATCGATGTACTTTTCAACCCTCTTCAAGGCTTCAATGCGAAAATGGGGCACCTACACCTGTCACTATCTGACGGTCTAAAAACATATACATATAAATATAATACAAAAACAGCTTTTAAATTGATTTAGTTCTGACGTATATACAGGGTATTGTAGATCTTAACCAATTAATAAAAAAACCTAAACATAATTTTCCTGTAAAGGTCCCAGTTTTCATTCGACAGAGTGATGATAAAGTGAATTTCATAAATACCTAATTTTCTAAATACTTCCCTTATGGTAAAGATTTTAACTTAAAAATATGTATATGTTAAGTTAGTCATCATTGTTAATTAACACTATATTTCGATAAATTACGATAACCCATTGGCGTAGAATCAAGGGTTAACAAAACAATTTTAATCCAAACTTTTTGAAAACCCTATATTTCATAAAAGTTAAGATTAATAATTTTTCCTCCCACAATTTGTCACAAAAAAGGGACTCTTGGTTGATCTCTATAGAACATTCCATTTTCAAGATTTTTTAGTTTTAGTCCCACTCAAACATGAAATCTATGTACAATTTTATCAGGGGCCGATTTCATAATTAATATTAGAAAATTCATAGACTAGTGGGATCGAGGTATTATAAACTTATTGGTCACCGAAAATGTCGCACATACATCTGTAGAGACAGTGAATATTATAAAAATTCTGTAGTTTAAGCTAATTTTTTTGTCATTCGTGAAATAATCTCAAATTAAACCCTTCATGAATCTGATTAAACTGTACACTCAAACATTATTTTTAAAATTTTGCTTTGTAGTAAATGTTTTCGTGAATGATAATCCCTCGACCTACTGTCTTGTGATTTTATTAAATTATTTATTATAGCAAAAATTTCAAAATGATGTGTTTGTATACAGTTTAACCAATAAACTAGACACACTCAGGATATAACCATTGATAAAGTGGAGGTTTAAAAATAAAATCATATATGCACATTTGCAAAACCAAATTAAATAATAATGGAAAATTAATTGGTTATTTTGAAAAAATTACTACTCTTTCGGGAGTGGGTGGTCAGTGGTAGAGTCTCTGCCTGTGGATCCAAGGGTCCCAGGTTCGAATCCCACCGTTGGCCGGGATTTTTTTATTTAATTTAATTATTTAAAATTAATTCTGATGCCTTGGTAGGATTCCCTACTCGACCATTCACTGTTGGGTTCTAATTAACAGTGCTGTTCCAGAAGTGGCGCTGGGAAACAGTAACAAAGCCTACACAGAACAAACATGATTGAGAATTTAAAAACACAAACTGAGACTGGCATATTAGGTTTATACACCTAGGCTATAAAAAAAAAAATACTCTTTCTGTGTCTAACTTCCTGTCTTGCATGCGGTTGTGACGCATATAATTGACAACAGCGCATCTCATCGGCTGTGATTCGTACAAAACTTGGGAGGTAGGAAAGATGGTCGTACTTCTCGGCTCAAACGGGAATAGCGCAGTTTCTGTTATGCCAGCCAGGAAAATAATTACGCTATATGAAAACATAACGAGTTTTTAACACGTGACTAAATTGATATCAGCAGTTAGCTAAAAGTAACATTAAGTATTGTTTAAAATAACAAACTAGTATTTTTAACGGTAATTACGATTTGAATACGCCTCTGTGCAAGCACGAGCTCACAGAAACAAATTATAAAAACTGTCACATAGGAAGTAAGCAATTGTCTCCGACATAGCGACGCTAATGTTGGAGTGCGAGCAAAGACTCAATTTAGCATGATTTATTAACAATTTTCAGGGCAGATGTGAGATCTAAATTCTCATTGGTCATAAGGCATCGCCAGTTTGTGAGGGCGTGATTTAGCAATGCCGTAGTCTCAAACATTTGAATTTTAAAAAATCATTTAATATTTTTTTTTACCATCTGTTAAACGATAGTTTTAAGAGAGAGGGATTGGTGTAAATAATTTTCCGAGAAAAGAAATAAGTTTAACAAGCTAGTTGTAAGCAAATTGTACAACTGATATTCAAATATTTAAATAAAGAATTTTGTAAACATTTTCAATTTCTATTATCAAGAAATTCCCACTAAATCTTCTACAAGAATCAGCTAGAACATCCAGACAGAGTTTATCAGGTAAAGAAAGGTGTGATATTCACGAACAAGCACTTTTCTTCAAATACCACTGTCGTATTTGACTCAACTGACAATAAAGTTACCATAAAAGTGATTAAAAAGGTACCCTTTCTATTAGGGGTATTGCTGAAGACTGTATTAGTAGATATACTAAATTTATGATTTTTAGATCCTGACGAAATTATATCACATTCGATATCACAAAACTGGGCGAGTAATAAATATTTTGTGATATAGGATTTTTTTCTATTCACTTCGTACCTTTATTTAAATTATTCTAAATAAAAAAGGAATATGGGAAGAATGAGACGGAAATAAAAATTTTGTCTGTTGCAGATATAAAAGAGGTTTTTATTTATTCCCTCAAATTAAAAATAGCCTGATCTGGTTGCAGAACGTTCATTTAATATTGATGCTCTGTTAAATTTTAACAGACGTTTAGACTGAGTAATTTTCAAGTTCAAAACAAAATAAATATTCTTATTTACTTTGTTACTTAGTTAATGATCTTTTTTATTATTGGATTTCATTTTAACTTTTTCTTTTTTTAGATCAAGATGGCGCGGAACCTTGCGGAAATTCCGTTTCTGCACATAATCTTCTTAGATTGGCTTCTTACCTGGAAAGAAAAGATTTTCGAGAAAGTGCTGCAGGTGTTTTGAAAACTTTTGCAGATAGGCTTACTTCACTTCCTATTGCCTTACCCGAAATGACGTCCGCATTGTTGTTTTATCATAATTCTCCAAACCAGGTAAATATAAATATTTCTTTATAATATTGCACGTTTTAAATATGAGTAAAACGATTTGTTTTATAACTAGAACTGCTTCTCAATAGTTTTTTGTTTGTGTATCCTATAGAAAACTTAAAGGTAAATATGTATTTTTTATTTTTGTTTTTATAAAGCTACAATGTTTTTTGACATGACATTAAGTTATTCTTCTTTATTTATAACTTTATTTAATTGCTTTTTCTTACAGATTATATTTTTCTGTCTTGTACAGTTAGCTGTCAAATATTGGAAGCTCTGACACTGATGATTTGAAAGGATATAGTATTTTTCATTTGAGGCAGTTTTTGGCTATATATTTAGACAGCATTGTTTAAAAAAATGGTCAATATAATAAGCTCAATACAAGCTTAACATGTTGCCACATTATTCATTTAGTTAAGTTTATAGGGTTATACTGATTAGTTCAAGCAAAGTTTCAAGTTCAGGAGATTTATTACTGCCCTAGTTTATTCTGGAACATTTTTAATAAATTTGTCAGATTATTTTTGTATTTGTAGTATCTCACTTTTAAAGTTTATTTTTGACTTTTTCTAAAAGAAAAAATAAAGTAAAGGTCGAGTCTGTGCTCCTCTAGAGACACTTTTTCAAAATTTCATTCTATTTCTAAAAAAAATCGACTTTTAACCATATTCTTATTTTTTTTTTTTTTCAGAAAAAAACTAAATTGAGTTTTAAAAAAGTGGTTCCATAGGAACAGATTTAACCTTTACCTACACGTACATATTTTTTCTTTTATAAATAGTCAAAAATAAACTTTAAATGTGGGGAAACTACGCAACCCCTACATCGCAGGATTTTTCGTTTGGAAAGTGTCGGTTAGATTTTTAAGAAATTAATATTTGTGAATGAAACAATTTATAATACACACATCTCCAAAAGTCTTGGTCCCCCTGGGTATTTTTAAAAATAATCAAATAAAATTTGGAAAATATGGTGAATCTTATTCTTTGTTTTAATACCAAACTATGTGATACACAATCTTTGTAATTTGCTTTCCGAATAATGCAGAATAAAGGAAATTACAAAAAAGATCCAAAAATTGTAAATAAGAAAATGTTATTTTTAAGAAAAAAATGTTATATCGTAACAAAAATATAACTTAATAGTCTGTATTATGGCTCCCACTTTCAATCAATTGACCAACGTATTGCGGAATCCCGCTGATCAGGTTATCAATAAAATTATCAGGTATATTGTCCCACTCTTGAACAGCTACAATCAAGTCCTTAAAGGTTAAAGGGGGGTTTTCGCGATTGGATATTGCTCTGCCAAGATAATCTCATACATATTCAATGGGATTTATTTCTAGTGAGTTTGGCGGCCATTTGTTCTTTGGATATTTTCTTCCTATAGCACGTTTTGTAACCTTTGCGTGCGATGCGGTCTAGCATTATCGTCTTGAAAAATAAAATTGTGTCCAAATTCGATGTGCAAACGCTGAATGATTGGTTGAATAATGTTTTCAGCGTATATGGTACTTTTCATAGTTGTCTCAATTAAAATAAGTAGGGTGCGGCGACCAAACATTATACCCCCCCAAAACACCACTGATCCGCCCTGATAGAGAACAACATCTCTTACAAAAGTAGGTCGTTCCTGTCTGCCTGGACCCCTCCAGGCCCTTTCCCGTCAACTATTACTCTGTAGGCCAAATCGTGACTTGTCCAAAAAATTCAGTTCCTGTGTGCTAATTGGCGACATGTACCTCTGTGTCGAGGTAAAAGCCTAGGCACTTTTGAAGGTCTTTTTGTCCTTAGATTTGAGGAATTCAATCTCCTTCTTATGGTACTTCTCAAAACTACCCTCCACTATGTTTGCAAAAAAATGACTTCGAAGGGCTGTTACCGTTATACTTTGGTTACCGAAGTCCGTGAAATATTCAGGTGACTCGTAATCTGGTTATTTAACAAACCCTCTTGACGTAAGGCAACTATTATTGTCAACCTGAGAAATTGGACGACCTGGCATTTTACGACAAATTTACTTGATTCTTTAATGCTCGATGTCAGCTTAGAACTGATTACTTTTCAAAACGGGACGAAAACAATTTTTGGTTTACAATTTATTTTTATGTATGATGAGATAATGAAGAATGTATACATAAAAAATAGTCACCTTACATTGAACGGGATAAAAGTTACCAAAGGGGTCAAGACTTTTGGAGATGTGTGTATTAGAGGTGTGTCGTTCGCGAACGATTCGTTCAAAAAGAACGAATCAGTGCACTGACTCGAATGAATTGATTCCCTGTTTTTAAAAGATTCGAATCTTTTTTGAGTCAATTGCTCGATGGCTCTGCGATCGATCAAACACGCCGAGTTCCGAGTTTGGTTGCTTCGTTCATTCGATTCGGATTCGGTATTTGGTATTTTACATCGGCATCGGCAAATTGGTCGCTTTTGTTCTACGTTCTACGGCATAATACGAGAACTCTAACTGACAGGCGGTGGCGGTATGTGTCTTTAATGTTTTTCTCACTTTACAGGAGGTGTGTATTAAGCTTAGGTAAACAATTTATGCGTGTTGTCTGATAAATAAATTTAAATCAAAGTAAAATTAAAACAAAAAATGACGAACCGTGAATATATAATTTTGCGTTAATTTTGGCTATATATTTGGCATTTAAAAAAAATTGTGTTATTGTTGTTTATCTTAACGGACAAGGATGTATTTATTATTCAGCTGCCTTTTTTTTATGAAATATGAAACATTAATTCGCTTTACTTTAAAATAAATCTGGTTATAATTATTTTACTCAACGACCTAGTAGGTAGGTAGGTAGGTAGGTAGGTTAGGTAGGTTAGGTAGTACTCAAATTCGTAAAAGTTCGGTTCGATTTCCTTCGCCGGATCGGCGGAATAACATCGTTCGTGGTTCGCTAAAGTGAATCACTTGAGAACGAATCTTGAAGAACGAATCTTTTTAGGTGAATGAATCAAATGAATTAATTCAGTAAAAAGATTCGAACTTCCCACCTCTAGTGTGTATATTGTACTGATGTTTTACGAGAGAAAATAGTGTGCAGGCTAGGCTGGTTTGGTGAGAATCCATTTGATTGGTCCCTTTTTTAACCGACTTCAAAAAAAGGAGGAGGTTCTCAATTCGTCGCGATATTTTTTTTTTATGTATGTTCAGCGATAATTCTTTAACACGGTGTCCGATTTTAATAATTCTTTTTTTGTTGGAAAGGGGGTACTTCAGGGGTGGTCCCAATTTGTTCAAAATCTAATAATTGGGTCCATGAGAAAATCCTCAAACTCTTCATTTTTTTATGTATGTTTAGCGATAATGCTTTACCACCTTGTCCGATTTATATGATTCTTTTTTTGCTAGTAAGGGGTACCTCAGGGGTATTCCCATATAAATTTGGTTAAGATGTGGTGATGGCATTAAATTTTTAATTTCTAATACTTGTAGTACATGTCATAATGGAGTTCGTAGAAAACGTATACTGTTTTACTTGTCGAAAATAATTTTTTGATGCTCGCAAAAATTGTTCTCTCTCTTTAACAAATCTTATTTTCGTTACTCGTAAAATAATATAACAAATATCAAACATGAATATCGTTAGAATTTTTTTAAACCTTAATTAATAATTTTCTTGTTTTTTCTAGGTATTTATTGCTGGCCCTAAAGATGATACCAATACTCAAGCTCTTTTAGACGTAATTCGAACGCATTTTATACCAGGACGAATTTTGGCTGTGGCTGACGGTCCTTCCGGCAAAGCAGGACTGTTGTATCAAAGACATGAAATTCTTTCTCGACTACATCCCGTTCAACATAAGCCCGCGGCATATGTATGCAGGAATTTTACGTGCGCTTTGCCAGTTACCGATCCGACTGACTTAGCAAACTTGCTTGAGAGTGACAAATCAGCACATTCTTAAATTTGCCTAAAAAATAAAATATTTAAATTATTAATAATATAAAAAAAACTGTTTCAATTAAATGAAATTAAAATATGTATATGAGGTGTAGAAATGAATGTTTATCAATGGTTATATTTCTTTTTAGGTTGTTTCAAAAAATAAAAAGACGATTTTTTAAAATTTATTTGTACTTTTCACTTATTCCGATATCCTTTGGAGGCAATATATCTACTTCTATCCTTTATGGATAAATAAAAAAAGTTGAATACTTTAAAATAAAAAAAATATACAGGGTGAGTCATGAGGAACCTTACAGACTTCTACCATATGTAGAGTCCCTTAAGGGGTATATCATATGAACATTAAAAAGTTATTAATAGACGGGGTGGGGTGTTTTGTGAATTTTGACAAAACTTTATATGGCTGTAAAATCTACAAGGATTACTAGATTTCTTTAATTTTTTGGTGGAGCATTACACTGGTGTCTAGCATTTAATTCATATCATCAAAAGTTAAAAATCACCTTAAGGGGTCACATAAATTATGTTATAACATAAAGAAAACATTGTTAATTGTATGCATTTGAACTAAACGAGCCAAACATAAGCCTTTAGTGAGCTTTCTAGATCGTTAAATTCATTTTCGACAATTTCCAGATCCGGATTAGTTCATTTTTAAATTTTAAATAGAAATCGGCCTATTTTTGTAGACTATAGAAACTACTCAACTAAATTAAACATGTCAATAATCAATAAATAAATTGTAGCGAATAACAATAACGAACAATAAATTCACACTTATTAATTAATATAAATGCTATTTATTAACCTCTAATAAAAAAATTTATTCTTGCAACTAAGATATGTGGTTTTATTTTTATTATAAATACATAGTAGGTACCTATGTATCAAGGTAGGTTGTGATAGTTTGACGTTTGTTTGTTCTTATTTATTTGTCATTTGCAACCATTATTTATACGTGTAAAATAATATTTTGCTTTGTTTTATTTATTTTACAATAGTGTTAGAATTTTTGTTGTTGGTGTTGTTATTCAAAATGCCCCATAAGTTTTCAAATGCAGAATATGCAGATATCATTTTTATGTACGGATTCTGTAATGGGAATGGCAGAGCTGCAGCAAGAGAATATCATAGAAGATTTCCTGGTCGTCGAGCTCCTTGTCATTCAACATTTGCATCAGTTTTTAATTATTTGCGAGAACATGGCACATTCCCTAAAGCAAATACAGAACGAAATGTAGATCATAAGCAGGAAGATAATATTCTTGCGAACCCCACAATAAGCACCAGGAAAGTAAGTCGATAACTTTATGTTACCCAATCAAAAGTGACTAGAGTCTTACGAAAAAATAATTTACACCCATATCATATTCAATAAGTTCAGCGGCTACACCCTGGAGATGAAATCCATAGGTTGGAATCTTGTAGGTGGATTGCAAATCATGGACCAGTACTGTATAGAACATTGTTTACAGATAAAGCACAGTTTACAAGGGATGGGATAAATAATTCCCGTAATTTACATGTGTGGGCAGTAGACAATCCCCATGCTGTTCGAGAGTTTCGGTCTCAGTTAAGGTTTTCCGTGAACGTGTGGATTGGTGTGGTAAATAACCAATTTATAGGACCTCACTTTTTTGATGGTCCTTTAAGAGGACAAGTTTACTTAGACTTTTTGCAAAATACTTTGCCTAATTTACTTGCCAACGTAGGTATCCGAGGGATGTATTTCCAACATGATGGAGCATCGCCTCATTTTTTAGTTGCGGTAAGAAACCACCTAAATAATGTTTTTGGCAACAGATGGATAGGACGTGCAGGTCCTATTTCATGGCCTCCAAGATCCCCAGATTTTAACCCCGTAGATTACTATATTTGGGGACGATTGAAAGAATTAGTTTATTCACAAAATATTAATGACCGACAACAATTCATTGATAGAATTATCCTTTGCTCTAAATGTTATTAGAAACGATCCCTTGACTATCCGTAAATCAATAAGGCACTTAACGATTCGGCAACAAAAATGCGTAGAAGGTGGAGGGTTTCATTTCGAACAACTACTGTAATTGTTAATTTATTACCATGATTTTATTTTCTAGTATACATGTTATCATTATTCTATGTATGTAGTATTAGTTTTTTTTTTAAATTTCTTAGTTGTTCGTTATTCTAATTCGTTAAAATTTATTTATTGTTTGTTGATGAAATTTAAACGAAATAAAATATTTCTAATAAATACATATGAACTTATGTTTAATTTATTTGAGTCTCCAAAAATGTACAGGGTGATTTTTGTTTAAAAAATAATTAAAAATTTATAACTAGGCCTGGAAATTGAATAAAATGATATTAACGGTGTAGGCACTAAAGGCTTATGTTAGACTCGTTTTAGTTCAAATGTATACCATTAACAATTTTTTCTTTAAGTTATAACATTATAAGGTGACCCTTAAGTTGATTTTTCAGTTTTGCTCAAAATCAAAACTTAATAAAAAAATTAAAGAAAATGTGACAAAAATGTCACATACACAGTTTTGATTGTCTATCTATGTACTTTAAAAATATCTTATTATAATTTAAAAAAATCTTATACAGGGCGAACTTTTTGATATGAATCGTCGAGATTAATTTTTCCTAAGCCAATCCTGGAATTTTTAAATTTTGAGGATATGAATTAAATGCTAGACACCAGTGTAAAGATCCACCAAAAAATTAGAGAAATCTCTTTAAGTTATAACATTATAATGTGACCCCTTAAGGTGATTTTTCAGTTTTGCCCAAAATCAAAACTTAATAAAAAAATTAAAGAAAATGTGACAAAAATGTCACATACACAGTTTTGATTGTCTATCTATGTACTTTAAAAATATCTTATTATAATTTAAAAAAATCTTATACAGGGCGAACTTTTTGATATGAATCGTCGAGATTAATTTTTCCTAAGCCAATCCTGGAATTTTTAAATTTTGAGGATATGAATTAAATGCTAGACACCAGTGTAAAGATCCACCAAAAAATTAGAGAAATCTCTTTAAGTTATAACATTATAATGTGACCCCTTAAGGTGATTTTTCAGTTTTGCTCAAAATCAAAACTTAATAAAAAAATTAAAGAAAATGTGACAAAAATGTCACATACACAGTTTTGATTGTCTATCTATGTACTTTAAAAATATCTTATTATAATTTAAAAAAATCTTATACAGGGCGAACTTTTTGATATGAATCGTCGAGATTAATTTTTCCTAAGCCAATCCTGGAATTTTTAAATTTTGAGGATATGAATTAAATGCTAGACACCAGTGTAAAGATCCACCAAAAAATTAGAGAAATCTCTTTAAGTTATAAGATTATAATGTGACCCCTTAAGGTGATTTTTCAGTTTTGCCCAAAATCAAAACTTAATAAAAAAATTAAAGAAAATGTGACAAAAATGTCACATACACAGTTTTGATTGTCTATCTATGTACTTTAAAAATATCTTATTATAATTTAAAAAAATCTTATACAGGGCGAACTTTTTGATATGAATCGTCGAGATTAATTTTTCCTAAGCCAATCCTGGAATTTTTAATTTTTGTGGATATGAATTAAATGATAGACATCAGTGTAAAGCTCCACCAAAAAATTAAAGAAATCTAGTAATCCTTGTAGATTTTACGGCCATATAAAGTTTGGTCAAAATTCACAGAACACCCCGTATAATAATAACGAAGGGGAGTTGCCACTTTTTAATGCTCATATGATATACCCCTTAAGGGACTCTACATATGGTAGAAGTCTGTAAGGTTCCTCATGACTCACCCTATACGGCAAAACTTTATTAAATATTCAAAACATTTAAGCAAATACAAGACATATTCATTTAAAGGGAAAGCTGAAAATGAGTATGAAAATTCGAAGGACACCATTTGGGTTGAAGACGATAAGCAACATGAAGTTAAATTTTCAGGTTTATGTGACATTGACGTTTCTCGTCCTACCAAGTAAAAGTTGCCTTTTGATTATATTTCCCTAGTAGAATTTTGTCGCCGATAATCACATAATACACCAAAATTAACGTTGTACTTGGTGTAGAAATTAGTCATTTATGAAAAGACGCTCTGTAAACCACCGGACAACGTCGTTTCAATGTTGAGCATGATTTTAGTTAAACTATAACACACTACAAGTAGTAAATATTTTGGAAATGGGAATAAAGTTCTAATAACGTTTAAGTGACTACTTTAGTTATGTTTTTACAGTTGAATGTGGGAAACAGTTAAAAAGCCGTCAACGGCCCATCAAATAATTAAAGTTAAAAGGCAATTAATTACATATTTCAAACGAGCCATAATGATTTCACAGTTGAACGTGGGAAACTGTTTTCACAGTTGAACGTGGGAAACTGTTAAAAAGCCGTCAACGGCCCATCGAATAATTACAGTTAACAGGCAGTTAATTACAAATTTTAAAAGGACCATAACGAGTTTACCTTTACAAGATACTTTGCCATCACATTCGTTAAAGGGCCGACAACGTGACACAATTTCAATGTTTGTTGGGCTAATATAGAGGACATGCAGGCGATATTTAGATAACAATGATATACCTGATTTATTTTTTTTATTTTTGTAACAAGGATATGGTTAAATTGCTTCTAGTAAAAGAGGAAAAACTTCAATGATCCTAACCTAACCTCAAAATTTTATTTATAAATGATAATATCAAAAAAATGTATATTTATGAATAAAATTTGTGTTTTTTATTAAAATTTCTTATATTTTTTACATCTTTGATTCCTCCAAAAGTTATAATTTATTTTTCCTAATAAAAATGCCGCTAAAATTGCTCATATTCGAGTATTTGGCCCGTTTAAGCCTTAAGCGACCATATTTTGAAAAGTAGAATGCGGGACAAAATAAAAAGATGGAGGAGGCGGATCAGTGTTACCAAAATATGTTTTTTGTTTTTTTTCTAAAAAATGTACCACATTGCATAAAAATTCTATTTGCAGTGACAGTTTGGTTCATTGAAGAGAAAAGAAGTCTTCATAGGTAAGTATGAACACAAACAAGACCAAGAAGAAAGACACAAACACACAACAAGTTTTACATGTTAAATGTAACCCGCCGGAGAAGATTTTGCTTCGAATGTACCTAAATTAAATATTTATATTATATTTTTTTACTTCGGACAAAAGCGGAACAAAATCGGGACTAGTAGTTTAAAATCGGAAGGGATGGTCACTTTAATGCACATATAAAAATATTTGTATCGTCTACCTTTTAAGCCTGCCCATCCATATTTGTCCCATCTATACCTTAAGCGTGTTCATATAAAATATTTGGTTCCTTTATTCCTATCCACGTGAAAATATTTGGGCTGGCGTTTACCCCTTAGTCTTGCCCATGTAAAAATATTTGGATTTTCTTACTCCTTCATCCTGCCCATGTAAAAATAGTGGGTCCTTTTACTCGTTACGCATACACATGTAATATTTGGCCCATCTATGCCTTAAGCTTGTCCATGAAAAATATTTTGTCCCTTTATCGCTTATTCCTGTCATCCATGTAAAAATATTTGTGCCCTTTACCTTTTCGATCTTCATATCAAATTCAGATTTTTCATTCCGGAGTATATATATGTTATTAACATTTTTTTCAAACTAAAACAATTATTTTATTTCTTGCTGAAGAGTCCTAATAAGGACGAAACTGGTCCAAGAATGAAATTTAATTTCTCTCTGTTTTTCCTTTGGATATAATTCAATATACCTGTAGGGTATTCGCCAACGGAGTAGTTGTTTTCTGAAGGGAAACGGTTACCCATAGTATGTGATGGCTATTTTAATTTAATTATTCTAAATTATTACTTTTAGTTAAAATAAACAAAACCACTCGAATAAAATCCTTCAAAAGACGTTTAAAAAACTTAAAAATACTTTATTTGACGTTTAAAAATTACATTTTAATTCATCCTGCGGTAAGCTGATTGGATTTTGAGCATGGTCGGAACATGGGGAGGGGGTACTTTATAGTGGTCGTTTTTCTAATTCATAAAATATCTAAAATATTATTTACGCTTGGAAAAGAAAACAAAAATTGCTTTTGGCGTCATTTTTCTATAATTTTTGTCAAGTACATAACTTTTCTAAAATGGTCCATATTCGAGAAATTTGACAAAAAGTGCAAAATTCGAATTTTGAAGAAAATTGTTTGCGATATCATTTTTTATAATTTTTGTTCAATAAATGGACCGTAATGGAAATATTTAAGATTTTAAATTGGCAAAGCATTATATAAAAAATGTTTGGAGTAAGATGTGTGTGGAAAGTGTATGTATTTACAGGGGTGATATAAATAGGGTGGTACAACAGGAAAATAACTGGAAAAAGTCTATTATAGTTAGACAGGTAAGTCATGTGTGTTGGTCACATCAGATTTTTTTATTATGTTTAACTGGATGACATTATAATCTCCAATCAATAATTGCCTGACAATTTTCGCGAGGGGATACGTCTGCTAGATGAGCCAAATTCATATTTTTAAGCCCCCATTTAATTTGTATGAGTTTTGCTGGGTTTAAGGTACTTTTACATAAAATTAGCTGAAAAATTAACAATTAAAAAAGTGTTATATAAGGTGCAGACATTTTTCGACACACTACACATGAGTACCCTAAATGCAAAACTCGGTATTTGACGAAATTTTCAAAAGTAATATTTTGGCGCCATTCAATTCCTTATTTCAAACTCTGCCATTCTTCTCCTAAAATAAGATGCAAAACTCACTATTTATGTATTAAAAACGCTTTAGAAAACGAAGACTAGATGCAAAACTCTGTATTTGCCTTCACTTGTCAAATGCAAAACTACGTAATTGTAACCTGCCAATGGCGTTGTGCCTAATAGTCACTTGATTAAGTAAGATCACCACCAAGAAGAAGAAAAAACCCTCATGGAGGAAGAAAACGAAGAACTCAGATTCTAAGAGTTTATTTTTTTACAAGTACCTTTTTTGCTTATTTAGAAAATATTTTTTTGCTTGTATGTATATTATTACATCTAATAAAAATATTTTAATTTATATTTTGGTATCTTTAATTAAAAAAAAAATTATAAGAAAATACATTTTCTAAAATAAGACAACCATACACTTATCGGTATTTGCAATTGTGAGTTGCAAAACTGGGTATTTTTAAAACATAAATGCAAAACTCGGTATTTTAATTTTAAAAGTATTTTTTTTTAATTTTGGGTAGGATTTCCGATTAAAAAACATAGTTATTTCAAAACAATATCACTAGAGACAACTAAAAACAAAATTTAAAACTAATTTCATATGTATTTTTATTAATGAGTTTTTTGCCCTTCCTGAAAAATTTTGTAACTAGCAAATACAGAATTTTGCATTTAAGGGACTCACATATACAAACTATAATTTACGATGTACGAAAACTTTTAATTTCTTATTGACGTCACTGATAAACTCAACTAATACTCTCACTAGGATTTGTGTGCACGAATGATGCTCTTTTGTTCGTAGTCACGTGTGGCGACATCACTAAATTTTATTTTTAATTATTTATAAAAATTATTTCAATTAATTTCCGCCTGATTTCTTAAAAATTTCCGTTTTTAAACATTTGCCGTAGTTTAAAATATATCATTATTTACTGAAATTTGAATCCAGATTTAAACGTTCAATTTAACATAAATTTTCTGGATATATTCGGCAGGTGTCAAAAGGGCATTTTTTATTTCCTCTACCGATAAGCATTGAATCTGGAGGTGGTATCTCCCATTCGAAACTACTCGTAATTCGAACTAGTCCGATCGTGAAGTATAAATCCGAGCTCTCTCTCTCTCTGCTACTGCTGCTGCTTGCCGTTTTCTGCTATCCCATTGTTGCTGCTCGACTTAGTGCCGAACATTAGTTAACGAGAGTTTTTTCTGTTTTCCCTGCCGAGACCGCTAGCATCGTTATTCAAGGTGGGGATCAAACACTATTATCTTTACTTATTTTGTTTTGGGAAACACCAAGATCTAAATTTCTAAAAAAACCCGCGTCATTTCAAATCAGAAGGAGACTAACTCCACTTCGTTTATTTAACGGAATTTATTTTATTACTTTACTCGACTCGGTCCGTAGAGAGCTTGCCCTTATCCGTAGAATAAGTTCGAAAAAGAAAAGTTCAAATTTTCAGAAAGTCCGAAAATCACAAGTTAGATTTGAAAATTTTTTGAAAGTACAAAAGTTCGAACTTATAAAAATTCGAATGACAAAAGTTCGAAAGTGAAAAGAGATCGAAACCAAAAAAGATCGAAATGAGAACAAATGATCGAAATTGCATGGGAACGAATTCAGATATGATCATAATCACATATTTGAAAGTACTAATATGATCAAAATGGTATGAGCTCGAAAGCATTATATTACAAAATTAGTAAATTAGTTGTTTTTTCTCATGGTATGTATAATTTTTTTGTAGAGAAACCTGCGATGGCTCCAGGCCGCAAAGGTTAGGTAAATTAGTTAAAGTTTTATTTTTTTAATAAAATAGTATGGAAATATTTCTATTTTTTTAATATATTTTACATTTTAATTCAACCATCTGAGTTAATTTGTGGGATTAGAGCACTCTGGGATCTAAAATAAATTGGAATGAATACGTATATAGCTAAAATGCATTAAAAATGATCCATAGTTTTAAAGAATTTCTATTTCTTTTTTATTTTACATTTTACCGAAAAATCCGCGCATAAATCCTAAAAGAGAACAGCAACAAAAAACATGGTTTCAGACTAGAAAAGTTTCAAGCTCAAATTCGCTACAGCAGCAGTTTCACGAGCAATTAAAAACTTTCTTTTTTTGGTTGAACTATTTAGGAGAGTCTCCTATTTTTCGTTTATAGACCCAACTTCATGTTTGGAAAACCAGACAACTTTTGTTTTGGGTTGAGTAGTGGTAACGAATTTATAGTGGTTTTACTTCATTATTTCATATTAATATGTATAATATATTTAATTTGTTCTATCCAGAAATAAATAAATTAGTAGATGATACAATTGACATTTTTCACAGATTCGGAAAAATAATTGCGGAATATAGGATTTACACTGAAGCGACAAGCCAGAAGAGCAACTGACTTTTTGAAAATATAAATTATCACTAGTAATACCACTAGAGGTCAAAAAATTTCCTGATATTAATTTGACCTCGCGTGGTATTCGGTAAGAAAATTCCTCGCCGAATTATGGTTGAAAATTAAATATTTTTAAAATTTATTTTTCGTTTCTCAACAATGCAAATTATTTTCTCCAAGTCACCAGTGAAACATAAAAGGTGTTGTCGCCTTGATTGTTGAGTTGTCATGGTAACTAAGTGAGACCCTAACCTCGAATATAATTTCAGTTTTGAAGTTGTCAAGCGGCCCGACGTAAAAAAATGTTTCGCTGCAATTATTTAGGCCTTCAAATTGCTTATTTCTACTCATTGTAGTTGCATGGGAATACCATTTGAAAATAGAAAATAGTATATTCTTTAATTTTTACGTAAGTTTTGAATAACTACAATAATAATAATAATAAATTGTTTTTCTGCGTTTTTATTAACATGCGTTATGAGCGCTTTAAAATGGTATGAAATTCATAACCAGCGTCAGCAAGCATCAATCGTAGGAGGCTGTGATCATTGTATTTTGACAGTTCAAAACATTAAATAACTCGCGTTTTGTTGCGATAAAGAATATTGCACAGCAAGTAAAACCAACAAAATTACCTATTTGTTTAAAAATGAATCGATTTGAAAATCATACGCTATGCAAAATATGCGTGAAATTGTCTGATGTAATGATCAATCATTGCACCATGACTTACTTACTCGGATTAATAGAGGATTGTGGCTCCAACTTGAAAAACGAAAATTTGTTCCGAATTGTCCACGAATATTTGCACCTAAACTACGCAAAATTCAAAGTGCTGAATGGGAAAAAGGTGAATAAATTAGTGTCTAAATATTATATATATTTTATTAGACATAGACACATAATTCAAAGCATCCAAAGTCCTGCATTTTCGCCATTAAGAAGAAAAGAAGTGGCCGAAGAATATAGAAAACACCTTAGCATTGTAACTAAAATGTATCAAAACTAAACCTATTATGTGAACAAATAAAAACCAGTCTGTCAAAAATGGTCTGTTATTGTAAACGTCAAAAAATTTCCAGTATAATTCGCTGTTGGGTACCCCACGAGAAAAAAATTTCCACTAAAATACCCCCGTTGCCATGGTGATCTGTCAAAAACACGTATTTTGATTGGTTCAAAATTACAGGTGTGGAATTTTCTGGTAAATAAATTTTGTGTTTTCGATTCTTATTTGGAAATGCCACAATTTGAGAAAAATGGGATGATCTGTTCAACTGAAAAATATATATATATATATATATATATATATATATATATATATATATATATATATATATATATATATATATATATATATATATATATGTATTTTTTTCTTTAATAGAATGTATAATAAAAATAGTCTAACCATTTGGTAGTAACTGCACGACTTTTCTTTCATACTTAGTTACACAACATGTAAAAAATAATAAAAAATATATTATACTAAATTTTTACAATCAAAAGAGCGAGTTAGACCCTGGACGAATCACTTTATATTTGCTAATCCAGGCTACCGTTGGTTACAGGTATATGATAAAGAGGGAAATATTTTCACAAGTTCGAAATAAAAATATTATTGGAAAACGGTTTACTACAAAACTCAATTAGTTTTTGATTTTATCAAAAACTTGTAAATAGAAAAAAAAATAGAAAAATATCAGCTACAAACTTCAGTTTTCCAAAAATTGATATCTCAAATTGATAAAATTTAATATTCATTCTTAATTTTTATTTAAAAAATTAGGATGTAACAAAAAAATTAAAAGACTAGAGATTATTAGGGTATTTTTTTTTGAATACTTCAGCAAAAAATGAAATTATACTGATGATAAATAACTAAGATACATGGATATTGCTAAAAATAGTGAATCGCGGAAACAGCCTCGACAGAATTTTAACGATTTTAACAGTCTTTTAAAATAGGTAACCTACCTTTAAACATATTTTTGTTCCATTCCTTTGAAAATATTTAAGTGGGTATTTATGTGAGGCAAATTTTCCACTTATGTATAATATGATATCAAATATTGACTGAACTTTTTTAGAAAGCTCTTATAGTGCCGATGATGCCTGTACATATTTTTAAGGCAAGTTGTATAATAAAAAATATATTAGAATCCGTATATGAATCTTTTTTTTACATATATTTCATATACTGTAAGGCCCATCATTTATTACGACCCACCTTGCCCACTTTTAACAGTGTGTAACCAAACAAGTGTAACCAACCAAATTAAACATACACTATATAATAATTAATTTCTAATATGGCAGTCTTCCCAACATGTTTTCAAAATCATTCTGTCAGAGAGTATGATAAAACAGAATAAAGCTAAAACAGTTTTAAATTTAATTCTCTTAAAACTGATTAGTTTTGTAAAGTTTTTATGCCTATCCCACTTATTATCATAATCTTAAACAAGTTTTAAAAATGGTTTAATAAAATTCTTAATATACTCTTACGGACTTTGTCTTAGATCTAATTAGTTTTAAAAATACTCTTAAGAACCGTTATAGGATTCTCCCTTTTACCCTTAAAGCAGATTTATAGCAGCCCTAAGGCTATTTCGCGGATTCAAAACTTTTATCAATGTCTTAAAAAAGGGTTTTATGGTTACCTTGTATACTTTGATAAATCTAAAAATGTTACTTGGGTTATCCTCTGACAATCCTGATCAATATCTGCATCCGTTCTAGTACTATTCCGTCCATGTGGAAGAGCTCTAAAGTATGTCCGATTTTAAAAAATGGAAATCGAACTGACGTTAAGAACTACCGACCTACCTATTTCTATTATTTGCAATTTTTGCAAAGTATTAGAAATATTACTGGAACGCAGTATTTATCAACATATAAGTAATGCGTTATCCACTAAATAACATGGATTTGTAAAAGGTCGATCAACAGTAACGAATCTCTCGGTCATTACTCAGCATATAGCAGAAAATATCGATAAACGTATCCAGACTGATGTTATTTATACCGATATGATTAAAGCATTTGACAGACTTGACCATAGAATTTTAGTAAAAAAACTGTCTGCTATTGGACTCTCAGTCTTATTGACTTACTAAAATCATATTTATGTAACCGTTCACAATACGTTCAGCTCAATGGGTTTAAGTCTGTTAAGTACCTCGCCACATCGGGTGTCTCTCAAGGGTCGAATCTTGGCCCGCTCATGTTTTATATTTTTTTTAAATGACATTGGTAGTGTAATTAATGTTAATTATCTACTGTATGCGGATGACCTTAAAATTTATACTTCCATAAATAGTATTGCTGACTGCGAGCGACTTTCTGAAAATCTAAAACAAGTTAATGAATGGTGCCATAGAAATAATTTAAAATTAAACCCAGCCAAGTACAATGTAATGTCGTACTCCTTAAAGTCAGATCCAACTTTTTACCAGTATATTGTAGACGAAACTCCCTTAAACATACCAAAAAACTTCGCAGATTTAGGAGTCCTATTTCACTCAGCACTTTTTTTTACTGTCCATGTCGATAGTATTGCATCCTCATCTAATCGTACATACGGATTCATAATCAGAAACAGTCGTGATTTTAAGAAAGTAGATACCATAAAATGTCTGTATTATGCTTTTGTCCTATCCAAGCTTGAATACGCGTCACTTATATGGAGTCCATTGTATCAAGTACACATTGGTCGATTGGAAGGAATTCAGAGACGATTCCTAAAATACTTAAGTTTTAGACATGATCTAGTTTATCCCACCTATTGGCACCCCACACGACGACTTATTAAATAAACATGGATTTTCAAGTCTTGATATAAGGCGAAAATATTTTTCTGTAGTTGTGCTGCATAAGGTCATAAGCAATCAAATAAACTGCGAATGTCTATTACATATGCTTAATTTAAAAGTTTCACGTCAAGCCTCAAGATACACTGACTCATTTTACTTACCAACACCTCGTACTAATAGTTTAAAGATCTCGCCGTTGTATAATATGTGTAAAATTATAATCAGATAAGTCAGGAATTGGATATATTCTACATTAGTATACAGGATATCTAAAGGTATTATTTAGGATAATCATCATTGTACTTTATTTCCTGTAATATTTTTAATTTTTGTATGTTTCGTCTAAATATATTTGTCATATTTTCCTATTCTGTATTACTTGTAGAATACTTGTAGAATAGTGTATTTAATAAATACATAAATAAATTATCGAAAAGACATTGTGGGGTGTACATTAGAATTTGAAATTAGCAAAATAATAAAGGTTACTTTTATAATATTTCCAATAAATTAAAAATTTAATAATCTATTCTTAGAGAATATTTTTAAAATTGTCCATTGTTTTGGACTCGAGATATTTCTCAAAATAATCATGAATTCCAATATAATTTGTAAAATAATTATTAAAAATCATATCCGCATATCAATCAAATTATATATTTTTTTCTTTAGTAAAATGTACAATAAAAATAGACTAACCTTTTGCTAGTAACTGCACGACTTTTCTTTCATACCTAGTTACACAACACGTAAAAAATAAAAAATATATTATACAAAATTTTTACAATCAAAAGAGCGAGTTAGACCCTGGCCGAATCACTTTATATTTGCTAATCCAGGCTACCGTTGGTTACAGGTATATGATAAAGAGGAAAATAATATCACAAATTCCAAATAAAAATATTATTGGAAAGCGGTTTACTACAAAACTCAATTAGTTTTTGATTTTATCAAAAACTTGTAAATAGAAAAAAAAATAGAAAAATATCAGCTACAAACTCCAGTTTTCCAAAAATTGATATCTCAAATTGATAAAATTTAATATTCATTCTTAATTTTTATTTAAAAAATTAGGATGTAACAAAAAAATTAAAAAACTAGAGATTATTAGGGTATTTCTTTTGAATACTTCAGCAAAAAATGAAATTATACTGATGATAAATAACTAAGATACATGGATTGCTAAAATAGTGAATCGCGGAAACAGCCTTAACAGAATTTTAACGATTTTAACAGTCTTTTGAAATAGGTAACCTACCTTTAAACATATTTTTGAAAATATTTAAGTGGGTATTTGTTCAGGTATTTATGTGAGGCAATCTAATTATTAATACACATTTTTTACCTAAAATTCCCTAAATTAAACTCGTTACACGATACTTGGAGTAATTCTATCGATTTAGTCATCAAAAAAGTGACGCACGTGTAGTCATCAAGTTCAAGTTCATTTTTTGCTGCAAATTGAAAAATAATTGAAACGTAATTTTTTAAATGAATCTCTCAATTAGCGTGTCCAGCTACCTAATGTCGAAATGACTTTTCAAAAAAAAAAGCGCACGGGGTTAAATTTCATAAACTAGAGCTATATCAGCATGTTAATTGGTCCATCAAAAGCTCGTTTCTGGTTCGCACAAAATCAATCTAGGTAAATGGAAAAACGGAAAAACAGCAGCTTAAACACACTCATCACAGTTTTCATTGCATTTGGTGGACCACAGAGCATGCTCAGTTTTCACAGCATGCTGGAACGCTGTTGCATCTCAATCCTCCAGTTATCGCTCGGCAGCTGAACAACGAAAAGCGGGAAAGTTCCGGTCTCCGAAAGTCGGATTTGTCGATTAAATTCGTTAAATTTTTCGAAATTGTTCTTTCTTTAAAACATTTTATTTGGTTACATGTATTATTAGCTCTAGATCACACTACAGGAAACGTAAAAATTGGTAAGAACTTAAATAATATTAGCATTAAACAAAAAATACCTACAAATTACTTTTTTATCGCCTCCATTATTATTATTTTTTTTTAATTTACTTACCAGAAATCATACTTAAATTTAAAATTACAAATCACAATCGACCTGAAAGAAAATAAACTTCTAAATCTCGACTATATCAACAAGTTGCAACCAAAGACAATATAAGCAGTATCCTTTTATACATTTTAAATATATATCAAACAGAAAGGGTTCAAATTATTTTAAAATTCAAGTTTTCATTATTTTTCTTGAATTTGTACTTCAGGAAACTTTCAATTTTTTCTATTCTAAAATAGATAAATTAGTATACTAACACTCGATCTTAAAATGTTTAAATAAAAGTATTAATAAACCACAAACTGTTATAACGCTTTTAGAGACGTTTTTCTTGTGTGATTAATTAATTTATTTTTTATTAATGACTGTAATAATTGTAAACAATGTTTTAATTTAATCGAACATACATTTTTAAATACCATTTATATTTTTGGTATAACATTGGAGTTACGGGCGTTATACATTTGAAAATACAATACTGAGAAACATGATGCTAAGAACAAATAAGAACAAATGTTGGTTTAACGGTTAAATCGATTGATATGCACATGCGTGCAATCAAAATTCGTGCATTTATAATTTTGGAATAATTTGAAAGGTAATAAACTATAGAATTCAGGTACATTTTAGAACATTGTAAAAAGTAACATCTGTTTAAATTGATTAAAAGTTGTAATCGATTAAAATTTGCATCCCAAATTTGGTTTCTCCTAAACATTTTACAGAAATTCATACCTATATACCTTTATGAACTTAAAAAACATGCCTTTATAAAATATTGCTGTGGAAAAAAATACAGGGTGTTAGAGTTGAAATATATTTATTTAATAACTTATTAATAAAGCGTTATCAAAGAGACATAACTTTAGAGAAGGAATATTTTTTTAAATTTTGTTACAGGAGGCACCACATTATGCAATTCCTGATGATAAATTTGGGTTATATATTTTTTTTGACGAATTCTTTTAGTAATTTTGATTAGAAAACATGATTTATATCCAATAATTTAAACTTCAACCGTTTTCGAGAAAAACGTAATATTGAACACTTTAGTGTCTCGGAAAGGGTTTTGACGTTTTATTACAATATTTCAGAAATCCTAATTATAAACCACTAAGTTTCTAATTTTGAAACACGCATAGTTTTCAGTTTTTGCCAAAATATTCCTTTACGAAGTGTACTCTGGGAAAAAACACAAGAAGCAGCTAATATTTTGCTATTGGTCTACCTACAAATTAGAAAAGGTATATAAGTAGGAGAAAAACACGCAGAACATTTACTTTGAGTTTGTTATTTTGTTTATTATTCAGTGTCACAATTTTGTCTACGGTTTCTTATTTAAAAGCATTTTCAGAGACATATGAAATATTCAGTTGCGTTTTCTCAAAAACTAACAAAATTATTTAGTATATTAAGTATAAAAAGTTTACATAAAAATGATGTTCATGTCATATTTTCTAATTAAAATTACTAAAAAGTATCGTCAAAAAAGGTATGACCCAATTTTATCTTCAGAAATACTTTCTGATCTGGCACTCCCTGTGTAAAAATGAAACATTATATATTATATAATATTCCTTGTCTAAATTTATGCCTTTGTGCAAATCGATAACGATTTATTAATATTAAATGAGAGGGTAGGAAAGAAAAATCCTTTGTATGTCTTCCAACACTCAGAAATAGAAAATAGCCCCACACTCTTCCAAATATATCATATTTTAATTTTCAAAAATTAATTCATGAATTAAATTTCTGTTACAAAAAACGTGACCGAAACAGCTTTTTAACAGAAAAAGACGAAATTATTTTATGAAAACATGATTATTTAAGGAAAATAGCGGACGAAAGGAATTAGCATAAACAGGTATTTTATTTAGATAAAACATGGGTTAATGCTGCACATACAGTAACAAAAATTTGGCAAGATACCATTATCAAAACTAAAAAACAAGCCTTTATGGAAGGGGTCTCTTGTGGATTAAAAAATCCAACAGGAAAAGGAAATCGTTTAATAATAGCCCACATTGGAAGCATCGATGGATTTCTACCACACGGTTTATTAATGTTTGAGTCAGAGAAAACAAAAGACTACCATGAAGAAATGGATGGTCTTATGTTTGAAAATTGGTTTCAGAACATTATAATAAAAAATCCAGCTAACTCCGTTATTGTTTTGGATAATGCATCCTATCACAGTCGATTAAAGGAGTCACCACTTACAACAAGATGGAAAAACAAGATATTTCAAAATGACTTCATTCTAAAAAAAATATATCAGTCCTCCTAAATCCTTTAAGGCAGAATAACTCGTAAAAGCAAAGAAACATAAAAACAAATTATTATAGACGACATGGCCCGAGAAAAAGATGTGAATAAACATCTGCATTATAAAAACATTCTGTATGATTGCCAAAGAACCATCACAAGTACTTTAAAGGCATCAAAAAAAGAAAAACCTTAAAACGATTTTCAATATTTTTATTTTTCATCATTATTCTTTTTTTAGTCACTAGGCGTACCAGAAGATGAAGTTCTGAAGTTTTAGGCTTCAAAACCGGTCGCAAAATGACATATATATCATCGTTAGATACGAATAACCTTTTTTTGTCTCTTTCATTTAATAAACCACCTCACACAAGGCTACTCCAAGTTTGAATTTATTAAGCAACATTTTATTAGGGCATGTTTGGTCCAATCCTCATATTTTTCTGTATATAACCTGCCCGTACTCTATATCCCAATAGTTATAACTCACCTTGTATACAGCGCGTGATTTAAAAAAAAAAAAAAATTAAAGTAGGCTATGACCGACAAAGGGGTCTATTCTGTAAAAATTCCTTTATATTTAACGGCCTTTAAAAATATTGGCAGCCTTTAATAGTATACTTGTATTCGTTAATTTACTTCTGTCATTATTTAAACAGATTTCTTTAAGATAGTACGCTAATTTATTTTAAAGATCCGTTTAAATAATGACAGAAGTAAAGAAGAAAATATTTTTAAAGGCCGTTAAATATAAAGGAATTGTTACAGAATAGACCCCAAAGACAGAGATACAAGTCATGTTTGTGATAACTGTGCAAGACTCTGAATTAAATCCAAACTATAATTTAAAAAGAAGAATATTATTTTTCTCATGGCCTACTTTGGAAACATATTTTACTGTGTACTAATTGTTATATTCCAAATAATTCGTTTTTCTTCCTCCAATACTTCGTCATCGTTTTTTTGCTACATCCTATTTAAATTGCTAATTTTCACCTCTTCTCCTAATCTGCTGTCTCACTGTTTTGAAATAATATTTGTACCTGGCATTTTTTTTATAACCTATCGATTCTTCAATAAAAAGTTAAATTCCAGACCCCTATCCATCAAGCATTGATTAATCACTTTTGACATTAAAAAAAAAATACATCATTAATTTTTAATTTTGAACCAAATATACCCTATCTGTTTATTTAATATTAGCTTTTTTATCACATAATGATTTAAAAAAAAATGAGTAAACATGAACATTATTATTTCATCATTTTATTGATTTTGGTCATCATTTTATTGATTTTGGGAAGAAAAAGTATATTATATAACAAGTATGGATGGTGATATATTCCTCAAGAGTGTAGTAACTTAATTTCTCCACGGCTACTACTGAAAGTAGTTCTTCCGAAACCACTTACAATAACAAAAAGAAAACATTTTCGTTTTTGAGATTGAAACAAAATTCTTAAACCTTGCCTTTTTTGTATTTTACACGTATTTCATTCTAACTCTAGAGACAGAATGTTCATTATGTAATAGTAGGTAACTGGCCAATGGCTGTGAATATCACGCCCGCATCGTAGATATGAATTTCATGACTTGCAGTTCTACGCGACGTATTAGTATTTAGTTTGAATTTGCTTGAATAAAAATATGCGACGTTTCTTAAGTTGAACTTATATTCAAAAATTGGTGAAAATAATGATTTTTAAAATGCAAATCAGTTATGACCAAATTCGAAATGGTTTGTTAAAAATAAACGTAAGCTTATGCCTTGAAGTAAAAATGTAGGTAGTTTTGTTATTTTACTACTCAAAGACTGGAAATTAGTTTTAAAAACACATTTTTGCTAAACCGATATGGCCGCTGGCAAACGTCCCGCTTTGAGCAATCTATATATATGTATCACTGACCCTGTCAATGACAGCAGGCCCACATGGTTGCCATATCTAAACTGTCAGTTCCCACTGGTAGCATTTTGACAGGACGTTGGAATGCCTAATAAAGAGGAGATGCTATGACGATGCTAAAGTGTCTGCACCCACATACTTTGATTTTCTTTTACTATACGGAGAATGTCGCACTGCGCAGCTTTCTGAGTGCCTTTTAAAAGGAGATAGAAAACTCCGCCATTTTGAACCCTTATTACGTGTTGCCTACATCTTGGCGCAATATTTTTAATAGGTGCGTTTTAATCATCCGCTTCTGCTTCGGAATTGTCGGTTTTCTTGTTTTAATCTGACAGGTTAAAATGACTAAACCAACAATTCCGGAAGCAGAAGCGAATGATTAAAACGCACCTGATATTTTGCTTGCTGCTGTCAGTGTCAGTGAATATTATTTTTGAATTCACAGTTTATTGCTAAAGAATCAGTTAGCTCACTCGGACCAGTTAAAGTTCCAAAATAACATCCACTCCAGGGATACAAATTCAGGATACGCAGAAGACTGCTGTTTTATTATAGGCGGTTGTCATATATTGTATTATCCGAGTTGCACAGTGTATAAACTGAAACATTGAGATCAAAAGTGCCGACGCATAGTGAGCGATCTGATTCTTTAGCTGTAAACTGTGTCACAGGGTTCAAAATGGCCGCGCCCTATGTTGGGCGTGTCGGACCTCTCTCTTGCCTCGTATAGTAATCAAAGTATGTGGTCTGCACCACATAAAAGAAAATTAAAGTATGTGGTCTGCACCCTTGCCTTACAGTTTAACGTCATATGTCAAACTCGAGATAGTGGAGCTAGTCAGTTTTGGTGAGAATAAATGCCATTTTTTTAAAAAGCCTTATTTAAATGATAGTTACTCTTCAAATATAAAATTATTGACTTCAAATAAATCAAAGTACGACTCAAGTCGCCATTATCATTACACTTTTCTGTCACTCGAAGTGCGTCCATCTGTCATATCCCAAAATAGTTTATGTCTTCTCTATTTTTTTCTACCTCTATGGTCCATTGTTGATTCGCCTCCTTCTCTCTAGTCTTTAGTTTAAACCAAGGAAGGCTTAAAATTTAAGGTTGGATTCTACAAAATTGTCTGAAATGTGTTCAGCAAATTTTGCTCAGCAAAAATGACTCCATTCCGCTCTCCACTTATTAGTCACTTTCAATTGGACGGCAGCATTAGCATCTGAAGTGCACAATTTGAATTCATTAATAATACCTGTCAGGATCGCTGATTTGGCTAGATTATCAACTTATTCGTTATGTTTAATTCCATTGTGGGTTTTTACCCAATTAAAGCAAATATCAAAATTTTTAATAAATAACTTTTTGCTGATTTGGAAAATAAAGGAATTGAGATTTTTTTTTAGTGTCATCGGCATCAACTGCTAAGGTTATTATCCTCGTGTTCTGTGTAGCCTTCGTTATTGTTTCCCAGCGCCACTTTAGGAACAGTACTGTTAATTAGAACCCAACAATGAATGGTCGAGTGATTAGGCAGTTTATAATTCTCCAATGGTTGACTCCCTTATCCCTTATAGTTGAGATCAGATTGGAGTACCAGAGAATGTCATACGCGGTATCCGGGTGAAATCGAATTGAGTCGAGTTTTAGAGGATAAAAACTTCGACATTCGGTGAGCGTTGCTCTTTCCCAGCTTAGCTTCCGAAGTAAAGTGGTCTAAAGTATTTTGGTACTTTGTTTTTTTTTTCGTAAGCAAAAGGAGACCTGGAGAGCATGAAACGAGGCTAACAGAGTACCTGGAGAGCATAAAACGAAAATAAAGGAAGACCTGGACAACATAAAACGAGGAGAGTCCAAGCAGGCGAACCCTACTAATATCCAGCGTGTCCCAAAGTAAAAGGAGCCGCCCCTAGTCTGTCCTGAAATGACCCGGCAACACTAAGGGAGTGTAAGTCATCATCCCCCGTTGGAGTGCTCCCATCTCAATCGGCTACCACGAAAGATATTTGTCATCCGACACCTATACATTTTTTTACTAGTCAGCGTCATTTTGTTTTTTTTTATATTAAACAAGTAGTCATGTTCCACGGTACGTAGACAACACGGTTGCTAAGGACGCAGTGACGTCACGGAATGAAAAAGCGAGTTGACAGAAAATATTCTACTTGGGGGTCTTACATTATTTTTTTATAAAATCTAATATTTTATTGTTATTTAGTGGTGTTTAAATTTTTATTTTCGAACTTTGTTAGGGATGTAAAATATCGGTAGTTTAAGTTTTTGAAAGGCGAGCCACAGAACAGCAAGGAAAAATCATGTAATGATTTTTATCAAATTTCAAATTAATTACTTTTTAATTGTATTATAAAGAGAAATATTATTATGTAAATGGCCTATTTTAAGCATTTTGGGTTAGGTTACGGCTTCCGAGCTGAATTCGGATCACACTTTGTTTATATCACGAAATAGTTTAAAATTTTGGGCAAGCCTGGAGCAAGCCGCAGTGTTGCTGTAGCTAAACATTTTTTTACGTTTTACACACAAAAATCGTTAAAAGAAATAAAGGGACTGATTCTAAACTAAAATTAAAGGCTATAGGTGAGATTTTTAGAGTATTATTCTCTAAATATAATTCACTATTATTAAATTAGTTGCAGCTTTGTCCACCCTACATTTAAAAGCAGATGAGCAGGTTCTCACAGGCATTAAACACATTGAAGAGCAAAGAAAAGTCAAAGGGCTTTACTAAAAGAACCTACAATATAAAAAAAAGGGTTTTTAATAAAAAGTAGTATGGCTGAAGTATCCATCAACAATATGATCACCTTAAGATGGATAAAAGGTCACACCACATCGAAGGGTAACCGTCTGATTTACTGGCATGAAAAGCAGCCAACCAAATACTTTTTGAACCTGGCCCTTCTACCACTATTTATCTATAGTTCATTTCTTTATCTGTAATTTTAGTAGACTAAATAAGGTAAGGTTATGTCAAAATACGATATAAATTTATTATTACAAGTAAAATCAAACATTTTGTAATCTAATGCATGTAGAAAACATTTATTATAGTCGAAGAGCCCACTGCAAATTTCGACCGTCATCTCATAACGAAATGAAATATGCTTCAGAGGCATGTAAAAATATTGTACTTTACCAAACTGCACCTGTGCCTATCACTATCCTGAGCAAAATAGTCAAAACAATGGCACTTCCGGTGTCATAATTAGCGAGAAATGTCGTCATTTGATAACGAGATAAGTCTTATGCTATCGGATAGCTATTGATTAATAGAACTTAAAAATGTACCTGTGCCACCGCTTTTCCTGAGCCAAATGCTTGGCACGGCCTATTTATTCAGCCAAAATTCTCGACAAACTTCCGTCATGTGATAACGAGTTAAAACAATATGTATTCGAAGAGGCATAATGTCCCATTCAGGAATATCCGCATGTGCCACGTTTTAACCTGAGCTAAGTTGCTGGCACAGCGTAATTTCTGAGACGCGCCTCTCCCAACTAATTTATTTCATATATACAAAAAATCACATAAGCCATGACAACGAAAATTATTTGTGTTGAAAATTACAATCCTAATAATTAATTGTAAACTGATTACTGAAGCCTTGGTTTGTATCATAATTTTAAAGGCTTTTTAACAGACTTAAAATAATAGGAGGAGATACTCATACCTTAGAATATTTTATTTTTTTGTATGTTCACTGATCTATACCAGGTTGTCCGATTTCTAGGATTATTTTTTTGTTAGAAAAGGGGACACCGGGTTAGCCATATATAAATTTGGTCAACATCTGATGATAGGATACACAAGAAAATAATTAAATTCTTCGAATAACAAAGAAATATTTTTAAAATTACTTTTATTAATATACACGTTTATTATTTAACAGAATATCTTTTCGGGTATTTATTTAGATATATTTTATTACTCTTTATATTTATAAAAAAATGTAACTACAAATTGAAAATAGAATTCAATACGAAGATTATATTCGGAAGTTTCCCAGAAAACGTATTAAAGGTATACTTACTAAGGATTGTTGAATTATTTATTTTTAAGTACATACATGAAAAAATTTAATTAAATAAATATATATACACAAACAATTTATTAATACTAAAATACATTATTATCAAAAAAAAAAAATCCCGTTCGCGACAAAAAAAATTACATCTAATCCTTTCCAACAATTTTAACATTTACTCATCATCTGAATCTATAAAAACATCATTCAAATAATTTAACTTAATCAACTCGTCGTTATCGACAATATTTTTAATATATTTTAAGACATCATCGACTTTCAATGGCGTTGGGTCTCCCTTGAACCACACTGGTTCCAAACGTTCATTTAGCTCAAAACCGCATTCTGCAACATTTAATTTAGAACAATTTGCATCTACAGTGTTTTGCCACCTTGAATTGACGCACACTGTACGCAAGATCTTTTGTTCCATAGTTCCCCAACATGGAGGAATAAGACTTGAATGCAACCCTTTAATTGTTTGCATAAAATGCTCGTTTTTACCATTTTTTGGAGAAAACAGTTTTTCAAACAGTTGCAGCTAAAGAAAAAGGCTAGAGACAGATATCATGCTACGAAAGTGTTGATAAGTCAATTACAAAAAAAAAAAACAATAAAAAACAAAGAGAACCAAGTGGCGAAATGAAAAACAAAAGCAGAGAGAACACTTAAAACGCCTTCAAGTAATACAACAGATTACTCCACCGAACTCTTTAGCGACTGCAGGGAACTCCAAATATTAATATGTAAGAGGCAAAAAACGATCAAAACTTTATATAGATAATATGAAACTGCAATTAGAAAATAAAAGGCTGATTAGAGAAATTAATAAGTACAAGATGCGGGCATATCGAGCCCAAAAATATATGACCGGCAAAGTCATTTTGTCAATTACCAATGCTTCTCCATTATCAAAAACAGAGCTGACAATTCATAATGCATACCGGGAATTAATAGTCCAGGTGTAGATAAAGTTAAAAAGCAATTATTTAAGTACAATGTGTTAACTCATGCTCTATCGTCTGAATTAGCCAAACTAACGAATAATTCTGAAAAATTAACTTTTAAAAAGCAAGAGGATGGGGAAGTTAAGGTTATGTTTTTAAAAAACATAGCCGATAGTGGTATGAAATTCATATCGGATCAAGATGATGTATCTTCTTACATTTCAAACGAACAAATCTTGGAAATTTTTGAAAAACCTACAATAAAATTAAAAGCGATCAAATTTGTTATCGATGTTTTTGAAATCTAGTTCAACTATTTTAATGTTATCTAGATATATCTCTGTTATCTTTTAGATAGATACTATTTGCTTTGTTCCTATTTTTTTACGATTGTTTATTTATATCAAAGTTTTTTAAATTGAATTACCTTTAGAGTATTTTGTAAACTTACTGAGTTTTTTTACATTTTGACAATTTAAAAAAAAAGTTCCTTGCGTGTTATTTTGCTTATTATTTTTCCTATTTATTACCTTCCTGTATTATAAACAGTCCATTGAGTTACCTCATTTAATAATATCTGTAAAATAAAATCAATTAACTAGAAATAATAAAACGCACTCGGATATCTTTAATAGCATTAAGAATAATGTCCTAAAATTATTTTATGTAAAATATTTACACTAATGGTTCCATTTTAAACAAATATAGACTTTATTTGTGAGAAAAAGTAACAAAGTGGACATAAAAGTTGAAAAAAATAAAAAAAAAGGAATCTGTCACTATATCATTTTAGTACTTTTAATTACCATGGATTATTGGTGTCTTGATCAAAACTTAAAATATGTATTATTTGTCTTAGACCCGGTAGATATATGTGACGAGTTTCATAAAAGCAGGATTTGTTTTTGTACGCATTGACAAAAAATTCCAAAAAACTCATTTAAAAATCAAAAAGTGCGCTGTTAATAATAGGTTCCTTGATTTAAATATATTAGGATTAGATTTTAATAATCAAAACATTCATAATATAAAATAATAAAAATGGGTATCGATTTTACCTAAAGAGGTGGTTTTCTGAAAATGACCCATTGAGTATTGAAGCATGCACAAGACCATTCATTTACAAACACCCATTATTATTTTTTTTGATGCACATCAGTTTTTCTTCCAGTTCGAATATGAAACGCCAGTTGTAACCCCATTCATCACTAGTAGACGTATATTGCTATTTATAATCCTTAAACATATTTTATACTTACATCCATTTTGAACATATTATCTATATCATCCTTGTACTTCTTTTTCAAAACCATGAACTTGACTTTGCACTCTGGGTGATAACCAACATTTTCCGCTATTTCACGGGATAACTTTACATCTTTGTATTTGAATTTTTTTATTTGACAAAAATGTAACATATTTCCCTTTTACATCGCATAAAAAACATCTATCCAAGAATAATAAGAACTATTAACAAAATTAATCAATTAATTTTTGATAATTTCAAGATTTATTTGTTTACTTAATATTCTGATTCATTTTTACAGGTTGTCATAGAAACGCCAAAAAACTGCCTACTGTGATTATAGTTTAAAAGATAAAATTTAATATTTCAGGTATAAAAATTAATGCTGTACCTATTTAACTCTATTTTACAATAGTTTACTTGTTTAGACGGATAAAAATAGTAATCATATTTATTTAAATAAATACCTATTAAGTTATTTTGGTAAATAATAAACCTGTATATTGATAATAAGTTATAAAAGTAATTTTAAAAAACAAACTCCTAAATCGTACAGTTAGTTGCTTTTGGAAATTAAAGAGTTTGATAATTTTCTCGTGTATCCCATCATCAGACCTTGACCAATTTTATATGTGACCACCACTGAGGTACCCTCTTTCTAACAAAAAAAGAATCATAGAAATCAAACAACGTGGTATAGAATTATCGCTGAACGTACATAAAAAAATTACATTCCGACGATTTGAGAACCTTCTTCTTATTTTTAAATCTGTAAAAAAGTATATAAAATTGGAATACAATTCGAGAATTCACTAATTGGTTCAAAATTAATTATTAGGATTGTCATTTTCAATACAAATAATTTTCGATGTCATGGCTTATGTGATTTTTTGTATATATGAAATAAATTAGTTGGACAAGGCACGTCTCAGAAATTACGCTGTGCCAGCAACTTAGCTCAGGTTAAAACGTGGCACATGCGGATATTCCTGAATGGGACATTATGCCCATTCAAATGCATATTGTTTTAACTCGTTATCACATGACGGAAGTTTGTCGAGAATTTTGGCTGAATAAATAGGCCGTGCCAAGCATTTGGCTCAGAAAAAGAGGTGGCACAGGTACATTTTTAAGTTCTATTAATCAATAGCTATCCGATGGCATAAGTCTTATCTCGTTATCAAATGACGACATTTCCAGCTAATTATGACACCGGAAGTGCCATTGTTTTAACTATTTTGCTCAGGATAGTGATAGGCACAGGTGCCGTTTAGTAAAGTACAATATTTTTACATGCCTCTGAAGCATATTTCATTTCGTTATCAGATGACGGTCGAAATCTGCAGTGGGCTCTCCTACTATTAGGAGTTTAATAGTAATTTGTATACCTTATAAATTAAAATTTTTCGAATAAAATCTATTTTAGCTCTTTTATAAATTTAAAATTTTCCCGCCATAATTTGCCCAAATGGTCCAACTGATGGCACTTCCGGAATCCTTGTTGATACATTTTCACGTTGTCAATAGTGGCGGTTTGCCCGTAAGGGCACTTGGGCACGTACCCTAGTATAATAAACAAAAAAAAAATAACTTATATATTTTATATTTTTCTCAATGCCTATTATTATTTTATCTAATTTTCAGCGCAAACCGCGTTGGCACGACACTGGACGATCGGGCGTTGAGCGACGTTCCGAGAATTCCGAAATTAAGTGGAAAGACACAGGGCACAGTAAATGTGTGCCTCTGTTGTTTTCTCTCTCATTATAATGCGAAAAACACGGACAACGACAATATCGCTTAGCAAGAGATGAACACATGCGATGGATTATACGTCACAAGCAGGGCGTTGTCCCACATACTTTGATTTTCTCTTACGCGCTGTCCTCATTGTGACGTGCTGTACCCATGGCACAGATTACCTAGACAAGATACGAATGTACGCAGCGTGGCAGCGGCATCTTTACCGGCCATGTCGATTTAGGCTAAAGGTGCGCGTTTGTTGGACCATGATAATAATTTATTTATTGTGATTACGAAAAAATGTTAGTTGGACCATTGGAATAGTTAAGAAATAAACTACAAAGAAATTTTTTTTTTATAAAGCAGTCAAAAATATGATGAAAAAAAAATTATTAATAATTATAAATGGGACAAAATTTTAATTTTTCTTTTGGTTTTGTCTGACTTTTTCGAGGATTTCAAATCTCTGTTTGCATATTTAAGAGTTTAAAAAATTCTAAGTCTTATAAATAATTTAATGGTGTACATTTTCACAAATTATTGGCAAAAATGACCAAATTCTATTTTGCTCATCTCAAAAAGGTATGCGCTGGAAATTCTAGGCTTAGTTGACAAACTATCAAATAAAGATATAAATATTTTTTCTAATTTGAAAATATAGAAGAGAAATTTTTCGCTGGGAGATTTTAAATTGCCAAACACCTTTTCTTCAGAGTAGTATGCTTTAAAATGCGTTAACAAGTTAGAATTGTTAAGTAAATTACATTCTTCTGAGAAATTTATGTAAATTTCGCAAGAGTGGATATGTAATGATTTTTTGATTAAATAGCCACATACATAGTTAAATGCATTTTGAGTGGTCACATTTAGCTCCCTGTAGTCACATTCAGAAATCGTTATTGCCCCAACTGATTGTTTTGAAATATATTTAATTTTCATTAAGCGGAGAACTTGTTTTCCTAAGGGAAAAATTAATCCCGGGATTCCTTTCCAGTGTGTGCCACTGCCGCTAGTGCCCACGAGCCTGCACTGGTTGTCAAATATAGCCTACCCGTATAGTAAATATTACAGATCATTGATTTATCACTAGTGAGCCTTAGAAAAAATATTACAAAACAAAGTAATATTTCTTCTTATTTTTCTCCTCCTCCTACTCCTCTTTCTCCTCCGCCATCTCCTCCTTGTTTTAAACTGGACTGGCATGATATTTTTCGTTTTCCGAGTGTCAAAACAATGCGACAAAATATTTAAATTCCATCAATAATTCCGCTTCGTATTAATATTCCTTCGACCTTTTTTTCTATCTTTTGAATATCTTGACGAAATTTCTCACTTTTTGTTCATTTGCATGACCCAGATTTTTTGGAATATTCATCGTAAATGAAAATAAAAAATTGAATTTTGTACTCAATGTAAATATTTAAGAAATTCTCCACAAATTATTTTGCATTTTCCGGCGGCAGCTTTCGAATATTCGGTTCAACAAAAACACCTTCATTCAATTTAGTATCAGATAAATGTAGGAACTTCTTAAACATAGGAACCTACTTAAAATGTATGCCTGTAAACCCAAAACTTTTGTACGTGTTTTAGTTAAATTCAGTTAGAAAAGAAAGTATTCAAATTTTTAATACTTTTTTGTCACGTGCATTACTAACCTACTCACAAAAAATAATTTTTGCGATATTTTGGAAACAATATGAAAATAAATTGTTTATATTTGATTTTGTTAAATACAACATAAAATAACTCTTGATAAAAGGTTTTTAGCTACTTGTTTCGACTTCGCAGGGACATCATCAGGCTTGTAGAGGCATAAATGTTTAATTTAGTTTACAAAAGTGAAGCCATTGGAAAGAGGGCTACTATAGTAAAAAGTTAGGAAGGAGGGAGGGTGGTGGAAGAGAAAGTGGCAAAAATTGCGTTTAAAAAAAAATGTAGTGGTATCAAAACGATAGTACGGTACATTTAATTTTGTAACTATAATAATGACTCGTATGCCTTAGGTAAAGGGCTGTAAGGAAAACATTTTTGGCATTGCTAGACATCAAAACAATCATATTTTAAAGCTTGTAGTAGGAAACTTTTCCGACGAGGCCGAAAAAATGCTAATTCCTCAAAGAAAAAGCATCCAGGAAGTGGGTACTTTGTTCTACAAATAAATATAAAGAAATATTGTGATGGTTTTTTCAATAATCTCGAAGGAAATGAAATATTGAGATTTTAAAGGAGGTAACTTTTAGACCGTCAGATAGTGAGAGGTTTAGGTGTCCCATTTTCGCATACAAGCCTCGAAGAGGGTTGAAAAGTACATCGATTTTAAGTAAAATGAAAGTAAATTTACGAGTAGCTCCTAGCGATAACACATGAAAAATTCGATTTTCCCCAACAAAAATGAAAGGTTATTTGTTGTACATATTTCCACGCAAGCCATTTTCACTATATGATTAATTAATAGAACTAGGCTTCAGAAAACCGAAGGCTTTAGTGTTGCAAGTGGCTAAAGGGTTGAAATAAGGGCGTAATCTTCTGAGGAAAAATCAAATGTATGAAAGCGTAGATCGTCAGTAATCCGAACAATATATTTTCTTGAATGACCTGAATGTATAAGTGCATTTTGGGGTCGGAAAACTTTTCTGATAAGGAAAATTTAATTTTCCATATGTTATCCCCAAGAGCTACTCGTAAATTTTCTTTTATTCTACTCAAAATCGATATACTTTTCAACCCTCTTCGAGGCTTGTATGCGAAAATAGGGCACCTAAGTCGGTCACTATCTGACGCTCTATTTATTAATAGCTATTTATACAACCACCACGAAATGTCTGATTTTATTTAACGAGTGAATATTTGCGAGACGAGCAACATGAACGAGTAATATACAATATTTTTTTCTAATTTTACTGAATTATTTATAAAATTCTGTTTTGGTAAAAAATTACTGACATCTAGTCAACCTATATTACTTTTTTGTATTGTTAGTTGCATATGCATAATTTTATTCGTTTTATTGACAAATAGAAAATCATATTAATTAATGATCAATGACTTGTAGTGTGTTTATATTGCTGGTTCAAGTTATTTTGTTTATAAGAAAATATTTTAAAATGAAAAATATGGACGAAAACAACATTATTACCAGGTTGTAATTTTAAACAAATTCTGCCCTTCTGCCCTTCTTTAATATACATTTTCAATAATAATGTCCCATGCAACATTATGCCGTCAATATGACGTGATTTTTTGGTGTGCGTTACGTCATTTGATGACGTGAAAATAACGTTATGGTAACGTGAGAATGTCACAGCGAAATGACGTCATTCGAAATCGTCATTTTCACGAATCGATATCACGTTAAGGTAACGTGTATATCCTAGGCTAGGCAAAATGACGTCATTATCACGAATCTACCTAACGTCAAAGCGACGTCTATATTGGGTGTCCCAAGGTTGGATGGAATTATTAAAAATACTAAGCAGATGAAAGTTATTTATTTAATCCAAAAAACACATGAAAAATATATTATAAAAAATAAATTACACTGGTAAATAAAAAAGTCATGAGCAAGAAACCAAAAGAAATAAAATTACGAAAAAATATTAGAGGAACTGACACAACAAACCTAAAATTGTACATTTAATTTTAATTAGGGGTGGGCGAGCATGCTTTACGATTTCATCATCTTCAGTATCATCAAATGACAGTTTTATAGTTGGCACCTGTTTTCTTTTAGTAGGTACTTTATCTGCCTCGGAATGTAGATCTGAGGTAACTTTGACTTTTTTAATTTGGTACTTCACTTATCATTATCATCTAAAATAAAAGAACTATTAAAATACAGACCACTAAAAATTTTTAAAGATAGAAAGTAAATTGTTTATCTAGTTATAAAATCTGAGGCGATTATTTCACCGGAGATTTAGGTAGTAGCCCCAAAGAGGTATACATATAGTCAGAGTTTATAATAAAAGTTAATAAAAAAGAGATCATATATCCTGTGAGATGATAAAAGGTATCTAAATCAAGTGACCCCCTACAAATGTTTCATTTTAAAATAAACTATTAAAGAAATACCCTGAAAGAACTCCTAATCAAAAAATAAAAGTATAACATTACTCACCAGTCTTATATTATATTATATTTCTTTATAAAGGCGGAAAAAAGACTTGTTTTTTACTCGGCGTTAGCCATTTTCTGCTCACTTCACAATCACCAGACCGTCATCATCCGGTTTTTCAAACTCAACAATGCAATACATCTGTAAAATACCAAATTTGGTTTACTATACTTTATTATTTTGTCGCATTCTTTTTTTTACCTTTTTCTAAAACATCTCATCAAATAAAGTACAATTTAAAAATGCACCACGTTCACGAGTCATGACTGTCACGAGAATCATAAAGATGGAGGAGACAGGAAACAACAATGACAATTGATAATATGACATTGCCAGAATATTTTTTAGTTTAGTACTAGATTGGTATAAATAATTGTACCAGATTTGATAAAAATGTACTAGGATCGGTTTCCTCTCTGGTTACCTTAGGAATATTATCAATTGTTTAAGATTTATTAGTTCTTTACGGTACTCTTACCAGTTTAACTTATAATAATTATACTGAACGATAGCGGACAATGTACTGAATTTCGTTTCTAGCGTACCTGTTACCTTTAGGATGTTCTAGATCCAGTACAATTGTACTAGATTATCAAAATTCATTGTCATTTGAGATTCGAGGACATCGGAATTGGGTTAGCCATACGTTAAAAAGAGACAGGCAACAAAATCTTGGAACGGAACGTTACTAATTATCCATATCAAAACATAAGACACCGTAATTTAACCAAAAAAATTTACAAACTGCAGCTCGAACAAACTTAATATATACGTGTTTTTAGTTGAAGCAGATTTCCAATTAGGTTCTTTATAATTCAACACTTAAGTATTAAAATATACGAAATAAATAACGTAATTATGACGCATTCTAAGTGACGTCTATTCTATGTCATCAATGCGACATTAAATACACGTTACTGATTAGGATATTGTATTTGGATAAATTAATACTAAAAAATTACGTCATAATGACGAGTCTGTATTGATGTCTAATTCACGTTACAAAAATGACGTCAAAGTAACGTCAATAATTGGGATAGTGACGTTTCTGACGACTAATCCCAAAAAAACACGTCATACTGACGGCACCTTGCTACTTAGGGTGTATATTGATTTTAAAACCAAAGAAAGGTTTATTTTTATTTGTTTTCTTTTAGCAAATGGTGACATAATGAATTTTTCGTAACCAGTTTCATAATGTTCAATATTATGCAGCTGATTGCGCAAATAGATCATTTTGACACTTGCTGCGTTTACAAAAAATGTCACTTTATATGTCAAATTTGGAAGAAAAAAACTTGAGACACCGATAATAATTTTTTATGCATTTAAGAACTAGGGTTTTGATTTTAAATAGCTATTTATGAAGCCAGTTACGAAATGCATTATTTTATGTAACGAGTAAATATTTGCGGAACGAGCAGAGCGAGGTCCCGCAATATGAACAAGGAATTGATTGCGTCAAGTAGATCATTTTAACCTTGCTGCGATTACAAAAAATGTCACTTTGTAAGTCAGTGTTCTGCTTTCAAAAAAATGTTTTATAACTGTGTGATATTTATTCTTCTTCTCGTTTTTAACTGAACTGTTATGATATTTGTCATTTTCTAAGAGTCCAAACAATGCGGCAATTATTTTTATTTTAATAGGAAGTCGTAGAAAAAATATATATGATAACTATGATAATAAATAATTATTTAAATTTGATCAATAATTACTCTACATATTAATATCCCATCGACTTTTTTCTTTCTTCGAATATCTTAACGAAATCTCTCACTGTTGTTCAATCGTTTGACCCATATTTTTCTGGAATATTCTCCATGAATGAAAATAAAAAATTTAATTTTATACTCAATGTAGATTATAAATGATGAAATTCTCTATAATTATTTTGAATTTTGCCGACACCAGCTTTTGAATATTCGGTTCACAAAAACACCTTCATTCAATTTAGTATCAGATAAATGTGGGAACTTGTTAAACATAGAAATCTACTTAATGCTTATAAATCTAAAGCTTTTGTGCACGTTTTAATTAAATTCAGTTAGATAGAAGAGAAAGTATTCAAATTTTCAATGCTTTTTTATTGTCACGAGCACTGTTATTCCACTCAAAGAAAATAATTATATTATTGTCTAATTTTTGAATCATGAGTATAATATATTAATTAATTTTGTTAAATAATACAAAAAAAAATAACTGAAAGTTTTGGTCACAGTAAATTAGTTGATAAAAGGTTTTCAGCTACTAGTTTCGACCTACCAGAGTTATCATCAGGGTTGTAAAGTCAAAGATGTCTAGTTTACAAAAGGAGTAAAGTGTTACTATAGTAAAAGTAGTCAAAGGGGGAAATAAAAGAAGGACTGGCAAAGACCGGTGGTTAAAAGAAAAAAATATTTGTAATATCACAAATCTAGTATACTGTACGGCAGCCATCCACAAATTACCCACTTCCCGGACGCTTTTTCTTTGAGAAAGTAGCACTTTTTGGACCAAGGCTTTATTTAGAAGAGTTTTTGAGATATGCAAGATCGCGCTATACTGTACCTACATTTTATGAATCAATTTAGCGGTTAGTTAATTTTGTTTTTTTTTTATGTAAATAAAAATTTCCTTGGTTTATTCGGTCATGTTTTAATTTTCTATCGTTTAGCACAGCACTACCTATGTTTCGGAAACATTTTTTTCATCTTCAGGTGCAGTCAAAATTTAATAAAATTTGGGGACGATTACAAGAAACTCCAACTTTCTGTTTCAGCGTGTGAAGGTGTATTCAAAATAATGATTTGGTTTAACATGATAACGATAAAGTAGGGAAACAAAAAGATGAGTTTTTACAAAGTTAAAAATTACCAGTGGCGCTAAAGTTAAGGATTAAAAAGCTTATAATTATTTGATAATATTAAAATAAACGTTTGACAAATCTTTTATGTCCGTTTTATTATTTGCAGAGTTATTTTTTTTAATATGTATCATCTCTGGGATTGTTCTTTTGTTGAAATTTGGTCCATGCTTTACGATTTCATCATCTTCAGTATCATCGAATGACAGCTTTATAGTTGGCACCTGTTTTCATTTAGTAGGTACTTGATCAGCCTCGGAATGTAGATCTGAGGTAACTTTGACTTTTTTAATTTGGTACTTCACTTATCATTATCATCTAAAATAAAAGAACTATTTAAATACAGACCACTGAAAATTCTTAAAGATAGAAAGTAAATTGTTTATCTAGTTATAAAATCTGAGGCGATTATTTCACCGGAGATTTAGGTAGTAGCCCCAAAGAGGTATACATATAGTCTGAGTTTATAATGAAAGTTAATAAAAAAGACATCATATATCCTGTGAGATAATAAAAGGTATCTAAATCAAGTGAACCCTACAAATGTTTCATTTTTAAATAAACTATTAAAGAAATACCCTGAAAGAACTCCTAATCAAAAAATAAAAATATAACATTACTCACCAGTCTTATATTATAATATATTTCTTTATAAAGGCGGCCAAAAGACTTGTTTTGTACTTGGCGTCAGCCATTTTCTGCTCACCTCACAACCGCTAGCTCATCATTATCTGGTTTTTTAAACTCAACAATGCAATACATCTGTAAAATACCAAATTTGGTTTACTATACTTTATTATTTTGTCACATTCTAATTTTTACCTTTTTCTAAAACATCTTATCAAATAAAGTACAATTTAAAAATGCACCACGTAATGAAGATGGAGGAAACAGGATACATGCCAGAATATCTAGTATACTGTACGGCAACCATCCACAAATTACCCACTTCCCGGACGCTTTTTCTTTGAGAAATTAGCACTTTTTGGACCAAGGCTTTATTTAAATCAATACCTTTTAGAAGAGTTCTTGAGATATGGAAGATCGCGCTATAATGTACCTACATTTTATAAATCAATTTAGCGGGCGTAAAATGCTACTTTAGCGTCCATGGACGGTAAAGTTAATTTTGTTTTTTTTTATGTAAATAAAAATTTCCTTGGTTTATTCGGTCATGTTTTAATTTTCTATCGTTTAGCACAGCACTACATATGTTTCGGAAACATTTTTTCCATCTTCGGGTGCAGTCAAAATTTAATAAAATTTGAAGACGATTACAAACAGTTTAATTTTTTTTTTTAAATAACAGAAACTCCATCTTTTTGTTTCAGCGTGTGAAGGTGTATTCGAAATAATGATTTGGTTTAACATGATAACGATAAAGTAGGGAAACAAAAAGATGAGTTTTTACAAAGTTAAAAATTACCAGTGGCGCTAAAGTTAAGGATTAAAAAGCTTACAATTATTTGATAATATTAAAATAAACGTTTGACAAATCTTTTATGTCCGTTTTATTATTTACAGAGTTGTTATTTTTTTTAATATGTATCATCTCTAGGATTGTTCTTTTGTTGAAATTTGGTTCATTTTCGAGAATTCTTACATTTTCAAAATCAAAAGAGTAAATTTTCTAACGCATGTTTAGTTAAGGAAGTAGAATTTTCATTATTAGTTACGATATTATTTTTATGGTTTTTTATTCTTTTATGTAGATATTGTTTTGTTTGTCCAATGTAAGTGAAAACATATGTGATGCCTGTACTTAAATTTTATAAAAACAATAAAAATTTGATGTATAGGGTGTTGTTTTAGGGTGGGTCAAATTTTAATAGTTTTTGTTAAGCCGGACCTGGATTTTGAATTTTTTTTGATCTATTGATAAATTGTCCTATAGTTGTAGATTATCTATACCAAATACCAAAAAAATATACTGAGCGATTCAAAAGATATGGAGCACAGAAGAAATGGGCCAAATTCAAAAAACTCGGTTATAAAATTCGCAAGACCCATACTATAGGGTTTTTTTGTGATCCCTGGGCGATCTCTATATAGGGTTAAAATATTTCCCTTTCGCAATGAAACACCCTGTAAATACTAGTTTATAAAACGTATTGTGAAATTTTTCACTTGTGATTCTTTATGTTTATTCAGAATTACCTATTTTTATTGTATTTAACGTAAACAAATTTCTTATATGAATAAAAATTATTATTATTAATATTATTATTATTATTATTATAATTGGTCCAGAGCAAAATTATCTAACTTTACCAAACTGTTGGAAATTAATTGTCATTTACAACATTACGCCATAGGTACATTACGTCAATCCTCTTATAATCCCCAGATGACACAGCTTTATGAATTGGCAATCAAATTTCTAATTTATTTTGCAAAATGAAATATATCTGTGATATAGAACAAGGCAGAGATGTAATCTACATTGTCTTATCCAAATCATTTGATAAATTAGTCCACGGTTTTATCTTGAATAAGATTAATTCACTTGTAGGGTGTAATTCTATACAGCGCTATTCAAAAGTCCCCTCCCTTTCGTATATTTCGAACGGTAATAGTTTAAAACAACGAATTGTTGAAGAAAGTAGGACAATTTTCGGTGACACATTTGAACGAATACGACAAGAGTTTAGCAATAGGATATTTTACTGTCATGAAGTTGATTAGAACATTTTTAGCTGATTTTTAGCAGTTTCTATAAAAACTGGTTTTTAAATTTTTATTAGTTAAATCAAAGACTATAATAATTGTAGTATTTATTTAACTTATACATCAAAATTACTATAAATGTAAACAAAATTAGTATAAATGAATAGGTATTTTAAATATCTTTCAAACGGAGTTTAACTTTCCATGAGATACCCTTTAAAGTTATTGGTCACAGTGGTCCTGTGATGTCATCTATAACTATTACGTCACCTGTTGCCATTAGTAGAGAAGCTTACAACCGTTTATTTTCACCTTCAAAATTTTATTAGTTTAATTATAACCGTTCAAAATATACGACGATGAGGGGCCTCTTAAGTAGTACTGTGTATGATAAATGTATGAAATAAAATTCCTTTCTTTCCTATCCATCATCAGCATATGCCAGGGTTTTATGTCTATTACACCTCCCTGTGGGCATCTCCTCGCAACCCGAGCTGTTATCCTATCTCCCATAATGGTTGCGTCTATCATGCTCCCTCTTAGCATAGAGTCTCTCCAGGTTACACATGTGCCCTCTATACCTCTATGTTTCAAAGTTTTGATGATAAAGTCGATGGAGGTATTATCGAATGCTTCCTCGATGTCCAAGAAAGATCCTAACATTGCCTCGTTTACAGTTTGTTCGCCACCCTTTTTACTAATTGATGGAGAGCTGTTTCTGTTGGTTTTCTTGCACTATAGGCGTATTGGTTCTGTTTCCCGTCTCTAATATGTCTATTTAGCAGTTTTTCTACTTGAATATGAAAGACATTGCACTTATTGGTCTTAGGGACTTTGCCGATCTCAGACCGATTTTCCCAGGCTTTGGTATAAAATTGACCCTAATGTTTTTCCATGCTCTTGGTATGTATCCAAAGGCCAAACTACTTCTGAGTATGTTGTAGAGTCTTCTGTATGAAATGTCAGGTTCCCTTTGTAGCATTATTGAATAAATGCCATCAACTCCCGGTGATTTGTATGGTTCAAATGATTTGATTGCCCATTTCAGTTTGTCATAATTCTTTAATTTTTTGGCAATTTACTAGTTCTCCCTATTGGCTGATTTACGAGCTTGCAGTCCAATTCGAGTTCAGATTGCCAGTGTTTGTTCTATGGTTTATGATCCAGGGAAATAAACCCCAAAGAGGTCTCTTATCCTTTTATTCCCTGTTCTTGTGTACCCTCCTAATTTGTGCTTAAGAGAGTTTATTGTTTTGTTTGTCTTTTAAAAGGATTTTCTGGAGCCTGGCACATTCTTGAGTGCTTTTTATCTCCTCACAATGACTAATCCAGGAATCTTTCTTGACTTTATTTTAATTGGTCCGTATGGTTCTATATTCCTCCTATCTCCCTGTTTCTTTAGCCTTGTTGAATAATAATTGTTTCCTTACTTGTTTCCTTAGTTTTGCAAGGTCATTGTTTCATCGGTGGAGTTCCTTGCTATTAAAGGACAAGTGTCGATGAACGCATTGCTGACTGTGTCGTTAAAGTCTTTCACAGCCATTTCAAGGTATGTTATTGTTCTTATCGTCATTCTCATCTTTGAAATATTAGAGTCCATGGAAGCATTATATGCTTTCGTTTGTTTTCTGGATGTTCCGATAAGTTTCTTTGGTAATAAATATTACTTTTAATTTAAAATTTATGTGCCTATGATTTGAACAACTTTCCTCATCAGACACATGCCATCTTGTAACATAGTTATTCAAATAAGTTATGGCTATTGTTAAATCGAGTACCTTCCTTCTAGTCTTTGTAATAAAGGTAGGTTTTTGCCTACATTTATTACGTCTAAATTATTTGTGATGATAAATTGTAGTAAAGACTCACCCCTTTTTCATTAGTACCGATGCTCCCCAAGATTCTGTGGTGTGCATTCGAATCCCAGCTGATGATCGTCTGCAGTCCATTGCGCCTGCAGAATCTCACTAGCTCCTCCATTTCTTTGGTAGATTTTGCTTCAGGATAATCTGAAGGAAAATATGACAAATTGATTATTATGTATCTCGACCCACCCCCTCATTCATCTTGATGAGTTAATGGTAGTATTTTAATATCTTTTTTGACGATTAAGTATATCAACCCTTTTATTTCACTGTGTCTGATCAACGGTTCCTGTAAGACTGCTACTTCAAACCTCTTCATAGCAGCTGAAAGTAATGTCAAAGCAGCCTTACAGTGCTGGAGATTGATCTGTAGCATCCTGATATCCTTCGTTAGGTCGTCTTAAGACTTTAAAGGCTCGGAATTGTGACTTTTCTAGAGCCTTGTAGGATGATTCGTCGATTAGAAAAGCCAGGCGTTCTCCTTCCTTTTCTATCTTTCGACTCATCAGCAACCACTCTTGCGTCGTCAGCTCTGTCTGCTTCGGACAGGTCTTCTACCAGAGTCTGCTGCTGACGCAGTTCCTCCTTTCATTCAGGGTCTTCTTCAAGGAGACTAAGTCGTCCGAGTCCGACTTTTCTCCTTGAGTTTTTGTTTTCTTCATGTTTTCTTCACTCATATCCAGAGCTCGTATGTTAATAGGTCATGACGTAAATAACAGGTGTGGAATCAGCACATAGCACACATTTGAGAATATTTGCGGTAGAATGATACATAAAATGTAAAGTGTTACCTTATAAATTTGATAGCTTATGTTTATAAATAATATAGAAAATACCGGGGGTGTTCTAAAGTGTATGAAACTAAATTATATTATACAGTTTTACATCAATTCAAAGGTAATATTCGTAGTGTCAAGATAATATGTCAGTACAGTTACCCCTTGCATGAAAGAGGCAATCTAGCCACTACTGAATGTAGTTCTTCCGAAACCACTTATAACAACAGAAAGTAAATATTCTCGCTCTTGAGATTGAAAGTAAATTCTGAAATAATTGCCTCTTAAATATTTAATTCTAACTCTAGTGACAGAAAGTTCATTATGTAATAGCTACTGGACAATGACTGTGATGATACCGCTCGCATGGTAGGTAGCTAAGAATTTAATGATTGACAGTTTTTCGCGACGTATTATTGTTATTTAGTTTGAATTTTCCAAAATAAATAGATAAACATATTGATTCTGATATGGAATTTGATAATACTCCTTCTGAACTGATAAATTATGCAAATTATTTAAGTAAAAACATAAGTTAGATTAAATATTTTATTTTACTATATTTAACTATTCCATCTTTGGCTGTGGAGAAAGTACAGTATGTTACTCAGATGAATTATAATATTTAATGCTTCAACTAGCGAGTATTTTTCTAGAGTGGGTGGATGCTGGAGGTCACGAATAGCTAAAGGCATTTATGAAAATTGCTCATGGATATAGGTCAAGTTGTCCCGAATAGTTGGACCCGAAAACGTTGCTGTTCATATTTTACATCTTCAAAATAAGCGTAATAATAACTTGCTGCCCCAGCGTGTCACAATAGGCTGTGGTAGTAGAGAGGAGGAAGGTTATCGTTAAATATTTATGTACGAGATGGCTATTTTAAAAATCTTTCTTGACAGTGAAAATTAACTTATTTACATTTGGACAACAGTCTCTGACAGTTTCAAACAAAAACTTTACTTTGTTCCTACTATCTTTTATATTTTTCTAAATTTCGACCTTCTTGTATATATTTAAAAAAAAATATATTATTTTTTGGGCTGTTTCAACTTAATAAGGAGTTTTTATGGCTTTTTTTATGAACTCATAAATAAAGTTTACCCTCTTACGGACTCTATCTGTGAAAATTTATCTGTTTTATTAAAAAAAATAACGATCTTTTTAAATAATATGGTTTGACAGAGGAAATGTATCATTAACAAACAATGAACAGTTTAAGCAAACCATATTAAATATAATGAGGAATAAAAATTTTTAATTTGAAACTTTAAAGAAAGTAGATAATAATTCACACCACAACACGACCACACAGTATTAATGATCACATAAATATCAAGTTAGAATGCATAACAATGAATATGTTATGTGTTTTAAAGTAAACATTGGTATTATTTTCACAAATTTGTTGATCAGGGTATTACTATTTTTATTTTCCAGTTTTTCACAAAAATAATTAATGCAATGCCACTTGTTTTCGATTAAAATCTTTGAAACAAACATACCCATTCACGACTATTAATTGGATTATGATTTATCATTCATTCACTCTGTATTTTGATTTGTTGATTGTTTTATCTGTAGTCTTTTTACTCTTTTTGATACATATTTCAACTTCAGTACATGCTTAATTCATTATAACTTTCTGATGTGAAGTTGATAACGGAACTTTTGTAGTAAATGGACCTGAATTTAGCTTTTATTCGGCTAGTTTATCACATTTAGCATCGCTGTTTAAAATAAGTATACCACAGATATGGATAGAGGAGATAGGAAAAGGCTATTTTCCCCGGAGTTTCATGTAGGTCGCCATGTTTGTAATTTAAGAGACTCACGCTCAAGCACAGTTGCCGTAGTGTTTCGACAGAAGTATCATTTCAATTCGTCGTTTTTTTTTATAAATTTAAATGAATTTAAAAGAATTTTAACAGTTTTTACTACTGTCTACATGGGAAAAAGTACTTAAACATTACATTCTACAAGTAAGACATCTTTTCTACCAGATTATTTACCACATTTTTTTGACTATTTTCTATAAAACGAAATATCGTAGTACAATAACAAATTGTATGTATTATTTATCTTAGGTTGATATTGATATAATTTTGTGATTGAGGAAAAAGTGATTAATAGCTATTGGAAGAAATCCATTGGAAAATATAAGCGCAAATAACGCTATTTATTCTTCCCATTTTTATAAAGATGATTTAATCGTTTTAAAACGAAAAGTTACAATAAAAAATAATGCAAAACTTTCTATAAATCTGCCTAAAATTGCAGATTTTTATAATTATCAATTTGGTTATTTTTATAATTTTTAAGAAAGTGATAACATTGTTAATTATCCATATTATTTTTAGACATTTACAACCTTCAGCTTTAAGGAATATTATTAATTCAGAATCTAACAGGGAATTGGAAGTTGCCAATTGGTTACTTTTTTATTTAGGGTCTAGATGGTAATGAAAGAGCAAATGTGGCGTTAGAGACTGTTATAAAATTGTATGAATATGGAGTTATCATTTGATAGACTAAGTAAGTATGCTAATCTAACTTAAAAGTTAAGGTGTAAACCTATACAACCTGGTTATTGAAACTGCATCTCCATATTTCTTGCATTCGCCTTAGATAAAAGTAAAATCGCAGAGGATATGTTTGATAGTCTCATCTTCTTGTTGACACTCCTTGCAGAGTGCGGATTCTGACCGTCAGAATGCCTTTCATGAAACGCAGATTCTGTCTCATCATAGTCAAATATTTGTTTGCTGTAGTATTGCCAGGATAACTTAAAAGCTCCCTGGTGACTTTGCAGTTTCTTGTTTTATCCCATTTTCCCTTAAATTTCACAAGAGAATGTTCTTTAATTAGGACTATCACTACAATGTTGTCAGTCCAATAGAATGACCAGGTCCAAAAAGCATTTGGTTGGCTGCAATCTTGGCTAGCTAATGGATTCTTTCTGGCACTATATTATTTCTAATCTTGAGTAAATTGGTGGTCTGTCCAGGGTGAATGTGCTTGTCTGTTATCTGTATAGATGAGCATGTTCTTTCTAGTGATATTGTTTCTGATAACTTCTTTTGCTGCTATGAGAATCCCCGTGAGCTTGGTTTAAACTATACTGGTACTATTGATCACAGCAAATTATATATTTAAGTTTTAGCTCGGGTTTATGGATCTGGAGTATATATCAAATTCTGAACCTTGTTTGTTTTAGAACTGTCGATGTAGATATGAATCCTGCGCCACTTCCGGCTCTTCTATTTGGTTCATTCTAACTTAATATGGATTATGGAAGATATATCTCGGTGAGATGGATTCCATGCTCGTTTGAAGCAGTGGGGGCATATCGAGCGCCTCCTGCTAAAAGCTACGTCTCGCCTTGCCAGATCCTACAACAGGTTCTATTCCAACCGTTCGGAGGCGTTACATTGTCGTCAGAGCAACCTCTTTGATGTTAATATCAACCCACCCACCACACGTTACAGATACAGATATACACTCATATCCTAATCTAAGTTCTTCAGACTAATCAGTATTTACGATTTTTAATTAAGACAAAAATGAAAATCACTTGCGAATAGCAAAATCGTATAGCATTAGAGAATATTAATTGCATACTTGTCGTTTTAGTGATCGAACTTAGTTTAGAAATTCGCTTGGTGCTTTCATTGCTATGCGTTTTCGGCCGAAAGAGAATATTCCTTCTGATCAATTGTGTGAGATATACTCTTTTTAACAAAAAAAGAATTCAAGAAATCGGACAATATGGTAAAGATTTATCACTGAAAATACAATGAAATATTTAAAGTTTGATGATTTTCTCATGGACCCCAATATTAGATCTTGACCAAATTTATATCGGACCACTCTAACAAAAAAATAATCATATAAATAGAACAACGTAGTAAAAAATTATCGTCGAACATACATAAAAAAATATTCCGACGAATTGAGAAACTCCTCCTTCCTTTTTTGAAGTCTGTTAATAATAAAAGCACTTTATTGGTTATAAATTTTACAACCAAATGACCATCGACCTAGGTCCTTCAGCTGTGAACCACTAAAATTATCCAAAAAAAACACAAATCGGTATACTTAACAAGGTATTATAAAAATATAACAAATTAAAGTTAGCTTTTCTTTAGTTGTACATTTTTTTTGATTATTATTTGTATCAAACTTGTCTTATCTTGATAAAATGAAGACGAGACTTCGAAGTTTAAAAGTTAATTGTGCGAATAAAATTCCAATTTAACAATGTATACTTCCATCTCGAGTCGTTTATTCTGACTATGTGTCATGCTCATCTCCATTTCAATTTTTCCATCCTTGTTGTGTAACACTTATTTTATTTAGCCCCTTGGCATTTCTTTTTTATGCTGTCGTTGAGAGTAACCCTGGAGTATCGATCTTTCCATGCATCTTTGAGTAACTTCTACTTTTGATGCTGACTTTTTTATGAGTGTTGGCATGTGTGGCCCATATCAGTCAAATTGGATTAACAACTTAATATCTTAATGCTTATTAGGAATTATTTAAATAATTTAAATTATAGATCATTTTTTGGTAAGACATAATGAAAATAGAGATTTCGTGTTATTTACGGAATTCGACTATTATTGTTTCTGTTATTTGTCAAAAATCTATCAAAAGTGATTAAATATGCTTACTTTTAGCTAATGATTTAAAAACTTGTAAACAAGTCAAGTAGTACGCGATGGTGTTTCTTTGCAAAAAGATATAAATATATATGGAGTTAATTATAATTATTATTTTTTATACTGTTATGGTTATTAGTATCGTTTTCTGTATAGGCTCTGTATATGAACCTATACGCGTATTAAATTTTACTCAAAAAAAAATCAGTAATAAATAGAAATACGATGTAAATATTGACACACTCCACGATGCGTTTTCCTGGAATGTGACTATCTTACTACTAGCACAGCTTATACAATACAGCTAAAACACTCTCTTGGCGGCAACGGTTTGCGTCGATTTCGTCGCGCATCGCTTAAGCTCCGCCTTCGAAGGGAAAAGACGGTTTTGGCGTTCAGAAGCGTACTTAGGCAAGGTGTTGAGTCGTGCGTATAATTTCGTTGATTGTATAATTTCGTGGAGCCTATAATTTCGTTGATTTTGTTTGAGTTAAAGGTACTGTTATTATTTTGGTGACTCTTTACCTGTGAGTAGAATGAGTTTGTGCAGTCAAAAGCTGTTTTAATAAGGGTTATACCTGCAAGAAAACATTCTTTAGTTTTCCCAAGGACCCAAACCGATAAGTACTACATTATAAGAAATTTTCATTGTTAAAAATATAATTTATACAGGGTGTCTCATTAGTGCGTTATTGTTCATTATTTTGTTGTAGACACGCAAGAAAGTTTTAAATAAAAGTTATATGGATTTGATAAATACCTACATATTTTAAAAATATCTTTGGATATACAGGGTGTCACGTTTTTGCCTGGAAAATTAAAATGTATGTTTTTTAAATGGAACACCTTGTATTTTATTTTATGATGAAATTATTAACACCCTAAATTATTGTAAAGACGAATTGCTACAGAAAAATTTTATCAGGTATGTGTGTGGTTACCTTTTAATAAAAGCCTTGCGGATCCACTCCTGCGATACCTGTCTTAAATATAACAAAGATCACGTTGAATTAGACGATTTTTCTTTTTATTGCTTTTAAAAGGCATATGATAACGCCAATTCAGATACATTTGGAAATCTGCAACTGTCAAATGATGAATTTGTAGAACTAATATTCAATATTGAAAAGATATTTTAAAATAATTTTGAAGAATTGGCTACAAAAAATAACATTTGTACCACACTTTTAGAATTAATTAACCCAATACCCTTTAGTCATCCATGCTAACGTTTTCCAAAAGAATAACTTATTTTATTGTATGTTTAATCTCAATAACTAAAAAATATACTGACAATTAGTTTGACAGAATTGTCATTTATTTAAAATTTAAAAAAAAATAGCAGTCGGTTGATCAAAATATGAACGGTGATTGGCGAATTTATTTTTTTTTGCAGTGTTCTCACTACCTAGAATGGATATGAAATATACTCGTTCAATTGAAGGCAATAGCATACTTTTTCGTTTTGTAATCTGTGCATGGATATTAGCCAATCTACGCACATACTACAAAACGAAAAATTATGTTCAACTACGAATATATTTCATATCCATTTTAGGTAGTGAGAACACTTTAACAAAATTAAATCTACAAATCACAGTTCATATTTTGGTCACCCAACTCCTATTATTTAAAAATTTTTAAATAAGTGATAATTCTGTTAAACTAATTGTCAATATATATTTTAGTTATTGATATTAAATATACATTAAAATTTTTGTGTAGACTCGATAAATAATAGCATTTTTGTTTTTATTATGTCCACATTTAAAAAAAAATAAATTTTAATCAAACTACATGATACTAATTTAATTACGAGTATTAAAACTAAAGTCCTGAAAGTTTCGGTGAAGATGCGAAAAGCCCGGGATCGAATCTAGGCCGAGGACTAATTAATTTTTCATGTTTATTTTATTTTATAAATTAGTCAACTTCGTAAATTATTTTAAAATTAGTTATTTTGTCTAAATAACCTAAAATAATTTTTTAAATTTGTAGATTTTCGTTAGTGGGTCGTAGAAAAAATATACTGACCATATCGAGTGGATTGTTCATATCACAATCAGACGATTGAGTACTCCGCCAACGACGTCGTGCTCAAACTTCGTCTTTGTGTGATATGGCTATCATATCCACCCTTGTTGAACAAACTACAATTTATTTGTTTTCTTGGTTTAAGTTTTACATCAGAAATAAGAACTAAATTAATTTACTTTTCAAGTTTTCTTGTAAAAATCGATATTACTTTCTCCAAGTACAAATTTAGTACCTACCTAAAATAAGTACTAATTATGTAATATCGTGTAATATTGTAATTCAAATTTCACATTACTATAAAGTTTCAAAATTCCCTACTTCGGTATGGTCAGATAAAAATTGAATATATTATATTAATAAAAACTGTTAAAGTATTACTTCTACAAATCTGTATTTCAATTAATAAGAATACATCTAAATATAACCAATATTGTTAAAATGAAAGCACAAATTCTTTATAATTCCAAAATACCATAGAGTTCCCAGACCTCAGTCGAAGCATTCGTTTATCTAGGTATAAACCCTTTGCGCGAAGAGTAACACTTGCCAGAGACACGGGGTACCACTTGATTTGCATCCACGAGCGTGACACATTTCTTTAACAATTGAAGCCCTTGGTGTAAAAAGGATCCAAGTCACAATTTGTCGTGAAGTGACTGTTTTAGCTCAAAACATTTGTTAACGAGGATTTTACTAGCCACATACAAATTATTTTACCTCTAATCCGAAAGATGTGCTATTTTTCGTAATATTTATATTTAAATAATTTTTTTAATTATATTTGACAGATTTAAAACAAATTAAAAATTTAATGTCCCAAAACTTACTTAACATGGCATGTAACCAACCTTATTACGTCAAGGTTTTCAATTTTTTCAATAATAAAAAAATTGCTTAATCCGGGCCCGACTTTTCCCTTTAATCTAACAGAGATAGCACCATTCCGTCTTGCTTGGTTCTCGACCGCCAGATCAAAGACGCCGACACGGAGTTGTGGAGCTGTATTGTATAAGCTGTGCTACTAGCTTACATTAAAATGCAAATATGCCCAGCCAATGAAAACGCTCTGGCATCAGCCGGGGTGTGGCCTATGTGCCGCCAAATTCAAAATTCCAATTTATGTAGTTATGCGGAATTCTGTAACAGTGAAGTATTTTTAAGTAGGTTCTGTGATGGATTCAAATATGCCGTCAAATTCAAAATTCCAATTTATGTAGTTATGCGGAATTTTTGTATTAAGGACATATTTTTAAGTAGGTATTGTGATGGATTCAAATATTTCAAATTTTTGATGTAAAAAAGAGTTGCGTTGCTTACATAAAGTAAATTATATAGTGCGTTCATAAAGTGTATTAACGATCCATTATCTTGCGAGTTAATTATTTGCGGAGATAAAATAGGACTTTTTTAGTTCTACTTTATTTTAAATAAGTTTTACTTCCACTACCTTACAAGTTATAACCTTCAAAAATAATGAACTCTTAAGATAATGGTTTCCACACTTTATGAACGTACTATATAATAGAATGCGATTATTAGAATTAATAATTAATATTTATTTTGATACCTTTACTGATGGTGAGTTATTTTTTTATATGTATATTTTTAAATAAATAAAACCAATGAGGGAAAATAAAAACGAATAGGTACAATAGCATATGTTTACTAGGTTTATTTAAAATATTTAAATACAAATGTATTAAAATTACTAATTAAAAAAATATGTATTATGTATATTTTTTGAAAAGATGTAGGTTATATTATACATGATAACCTAATGGTTAAATAAAGTTCAATACATTTTTCTGGATGTAAACCTTTGGTCTAATATGCATTAGGCATTGAAACTTTTCTAGGTTTAGCATTTAGTGATCACGATCCAAACGTATTCAACAGATTTTTGTAGTAAACATAAATAAAAATTTAAATTACTGTTCTGTATACAAATTAATAGCTAATATAGTCACAAGATCTTCCCTTCCCCCATTCTTTTATATCAAATGACAACAAACTTCTGCACCCTAAAAAACGGTAGAAAAAGTATATTGGTAGCACACAAAAATTTAATATGAAATATAAAATTAATTTCATAACTAAATGTAATTTTTATCTAAAATAGAATACCTGAAATATAATTTTGGTGGCATGGCTTAGTTTAAAAAAATTAAGCAATATACACAATAATTAAGAAGAATACAATATTAAAATGTTTTATTACAAACTTATTGACAAAACACCTACACCTTTCCAAACCATATCTACCGAATCCTAAAGCAAAACCTTATAAAAAACCATAAGCAGTATAATAATAAAGCACTACAAAGAAAGTATCCAAAATATGAAAAAAAACCACAATCCACTTTGTTATACTTGTATATAAAAATCAAGAACGGCTAAAACTTTACTAATATTATTAGTTTCATTTTTTATTTGTATAGTATGTCTGTTTTTCAATTTTTCGTTTCTTATTAATGTCCTGACAATTCTCTTGTTCCAAAACCATTCTATTTCTACATTTTTGGAAATCAGTCATAAATCTAGCAAATTAATTTTCATCTTAACTTCTACCAAAGCTACAAATTTCTTGTAATGCAATCTACAAATTATATAGCATGTAATAAAAACACAAATTTTATTTTGACAAAATTAATTACTGAATTATTAACTGCCATTTTCGAACTCTCCTGAATAAAGTAAGTTACATCCTCTTGATAAATTTTTAATTGTAGGCTCTTCGACAAACAAAACATCATCCTTATCCTCTCCAGTATTTAAGGAACCTAAAATAGACTTGCTTCTCTCCTCAAACAAAGCTACAACATGTATATGTTTATACAGTGCTGTTTTTACAGCATTCTATGGACACTGACATTGATATCTATGTAAATATATTTTACATTTATTACAATACCCAGTACGACAGCTATATCACATACTTTATTGCAAGACAAGACACTACATAATATTTATTATTTACTGAAGATTGCACTTTGAATTTTCCAAATTCCAACACTTCTACCTTATAATTCATATTTTGTGCTTTTTTATGGGCTTCTACGACAATTTTGTGTTGATAATTGTTTTTTTTTCAGTATTAATTATCCCTTTTCACATCTTCTCATCCAACTAATTTAAATTATATTTTTATTTTATTATATCAACAGTTTTCATTACATATTTTGTCTAACTGATAAAAGTATTTTTACCTAAGATTACGTCGTCCACTCATTTTGTTATATTTTAATACTTTATTTAAACTTTCAATAGCCATATTTGTATTTATTCCTTCATTAATTCTGTAAAAATGGGCCTATGTCATGATCCTTTCTTCACTCTGGATATAGTAGCTAAAAACAAATATCACTGTTTGATTTTTTTTCTATAGTTTATATTCTTTACTTTTGCAAGTATTTCAAAAAATCATTTTCATCCTCTTCTTCCAAATGCCTGAAATAGTTTTCCTTTAATACCATAAAATTTGTAATATTAGTTTCTTTTAATATTCTTTTCATTTCGTTCTTCATTTCTTGTCTACTTTCTACCTTCTTAAGTTTTGATCTACCTTGGATGCTCCAATTTTTGTATTTATTTTTTTCGTCTCTAATATGCACTCAACAAAATTGTAGGTACAATGATAAGATCTCTAGATTTAGATTATCAGTGAATATCACCAAACCAACGAAATCTGAAATCTAAGGTTGGGTTAATTACCGCCAAAGCGCCAAATGTCAAGTTCCCTAACGAAATTTGAATTAATAGTCCAGGATCCATAAGTAAGGTCACCCATCTGTTTAATGGATAAACATTTTTTTTATTAGATAAAATATGTTTTTAAATATACCGCAAATGGGTTGCCTAAGAAAATACGGTCACGGAAATGTTTTGCTTTCCTTTCTGTGTACAGATGAAAGTATAGAACATAATAAAAGTTGCTTATGATATCATTCTCTGATTTCCCTAAAATGGACCTAATTCGAGGTATTTGACGAAGAGTTCAAATTTCGAATTTTGAAGACAACTGAAAAATGAATAAAAAGAAAAACACCAAATTTTAAACTTAAGCTTTAATCTATCCTGTGGTGATCTGATAAGTTTGGGTATAGTCGAAGCATCTGGGGAATACTTTACAGGGTGTCGTTTTTTTTATTATAAGAAAATAAATATTCTGGACCGTATTTTCTTAGGCAACCCTTTTGCGGTATATTTAAAAACATATTTAATAAAAAAAAACTTTCATCCATTAAACAGATGGGTGAAGGTCGACCTTACTTCGGATCTTAGACTATAAGAACTGACATAAATTGGAATTTTGAATTTGGCGGCACATAGGCCAAACCCCGGCTGATACCGGAGCGATCTCATTAGCTGGGCACATTTGCATTTTAATGTATTGTTACGCTGGTTTTTGTTATCACAATTTATTTCAACTCAACTTTAACAACAATTATACAACTGATAACATTAACAAGTAACGTCTGTCATAAAACTGAAAACTGACGTCAGGATCATCCTTATATAGCTTGCTTGACCCTTCTCGAACCTTCGTGAACTGTCGTCTAGAATATTCTTGACGGGTAATGACATTTTGATACATTTCTGGACTATTCTATCTTCTTTTACTTGTACTTTTTCTTATGACGACCGCATCACACTGTAGGGCGATGAGTAATATTCCACTTCTTTTTCTATCTGTACGTTTCCTATAATAGCCGCAGGCTACTGCAGGGTGCTGCGTAACAGTATGCTCTTGCGACTGTGCCATGACTGCTATGCGTTATAATATAAGGCCGACTCGACTTGAGGAGTTAAGTTCTGCTGAGCGAGTATAGCAGCGACCGTCTCTCTATCACTTGGCTGAAATCGACTCGAACCGAGCTTATCCGAATCAGCGTTACTTAGTCACATTCACAACTTAGAAAAAGAGGCGCCAAAAAAGGTTTATCTTCAAAAAAATTAAAATAAAAAATAAAAAAATATATATTTAATAAAATGCAATTATGTCCATTTAAGTAATAATTATTTGACCTGTTTCTAGTATTATCAAAACTATGTAAACATAATTAGAATAAATAAATAAAAATATGTCAAAAATTGAAATGTACAAGAATCGGGTTACTCAATGTACTCCATTTGGACATCCTACTATGTATTATGTATTGTTTGGAAGTTACAATTTTTATTAATTATATAATTTTTGTTTCAGATTCTTCGGCAATAATCGTACATCTTAGGAATTGAAAACCTCAAACTCAAAATAATATTAGAATAATCTATTTTCTCTATTAAAAATTGTAATTAGATCGAACGTAGTTATACAGTAATAGAACATTTACATTAGTCGTAATACTGTTATCGGTAGAATTTTCATCGAAGTGCTCATTGTGATAAAAAAAATCTAAAAATGCATTGCTACTCAAATTCCGGCGCGGTCTATGCCGGAACCAGTTACATGAATTGTCGGTCTGGTTCGGACAGCAGATTACACAGAAGAGCCTCCTACAGAGATGTGGTGAATATGTTTGATAGTGGCGAATCGACGTTATCTGAAATGGAAGGTAAGTCTATCCTAGAAACATTTAAAACTTTTAGAGGTAATTCAACAGAGTTTAAAGCGATATTTTATTTCAAGTGCAAGTCGTACTTGCGCAATAGTGTAACTATCCGTAGATTTACGATAACTTCTATGTGACGGCAATTGCTCGCGTCTGCTAGTTAGTAATTGCTGTGCAACTAAATCCAATCGTTCATGTAAGCATCGCTATTAGACTAAACTCGAACAGTACCTTATCGAAACAACAGCGCATTTCGATATAGCGTTTTTTTTTACATGAAAAGAGAAAATCTTAACTAATCTACATTATCTGTGCTGCCAGGAGCTATCGCGGGTTGTTTCGCAAAATTGTCAAAAATTAAAAACTTAACTAATTTACCTAACCTATACGCTCTGGAGCAATTTAAATTTAACCGATCGCTCACCCACCGTTTAGGTAATTTGGTTAAGTTTTTTTATTTTCTTATTTTCTCAGTTAATGTATAATTGACTTTGCAAAGCAACCCGCGATGGTTCCAGGCCGTACATGTTAGACAAATTAGTTAAGTTTTTGTTTAAGAGGAACATATTATCTTAAAAAATTCCTACAACCAGATTTTTTTTAATTAAATCCAATGATTCAAAGTACTATCTCTACTAGAGAATATTAAATTATGCCTTACTTGATATCTTAAGCAATATAATATATTGGTAAACTTGGATCATTTGATGACTACATTTACGTGGCAGATCTGTAAAAAGTATGTGCCAAATATTTTTACGTTATTGTTAAATTAGCCTAAGTGCCCATGACGGAGGTTACCTATGAAACGGAATAAAGCTAAAAAAAAAATAGGTATGTTGTTCCAAATCGATGTCCTGATGATCTCCTTTCAATTGCTCCTGGGCTATCTGGCGTGCCTTTTTAGGGACGTTTTAAAAAAAATCACGACAATTAATCAGAAATTAGTCTTGTTCATGTTGCCAAAAGGGTGTATTTTTAATGCGAATACTGTATGACTAAGACGCGATTAAAAACACGCGATCGTAGGTCAGAAAAATTAAAAGTAGAGCACTGAAGTTTTGCAGATCTGATAAACATATACGAATTTGAATCGAATCGTATTCTAGCTCGTTTCGCTAATAATAAAAACTGATTTTAACTGTGTTTCTTTTTTTAAAGGAATAACCACATTTAAGAACATGAATCGTGGGCTTACAAGCAAAAAAAATGTGTCAAAATGAGTTTATATTTTTGTAAAATATGTAAAAACAGTGCATTGTATTCCGAAAGCATATTCGTTTTCTTTGAAACAGTTGCAGTCCCTAAATAATTTATAAAAAAATTAGAACTTCATTTAAACTTTAAATTGCTTATAGCTCATAGACCTATTTTTTGACTTAATGTCTTTTTCTTGTAATCCCACGGAATAATCTTTCATTAAGTATTTATTTTGCAATAAATTTTAAATAAAAAGTTAGATGGAAAACTTTTATATATAAAAAGTGTTGCGATTTTTAAAATTGCTAAGAAAATTATATTACCTTTTTGGCATGATACATTTTAGTACCAATATTTCAGAAGGTGTTAGGTACGAAATTTTTTGTTACAAATATACTTTAGATAAAAACTGAGTAACATTTCTGACTAGCCGTTTGCGCAGTGTTTTAAAAAAAATCACCATTAAATAAAATGCAAGAAAGATAGTCTTTGAGCAATTGAAAAGAGGTCATCAGGACATATACATATTTTTAGATTTATTCTAATTTTTCACAGGTAAATCTACTTTATTTCCTAGATTATTGGCCTAAATGTATAACACGATAAAAATGAGACAAGCATTCAATATTTACACATTCACATAACTCTTATAAAAATAAATGGTTAAAGAAACAAATACAATATATAAGATGCCAGTTTGATATTTTCCATTGCCTTAAAATTGTGTTTTATTCTATCCCTGAATATACCGATGAAAATTCCCAGGTACCTATAGAAACAATATATATTATCAACCGCTGCACGTAGGCCTCAGTTAAACCTTTTTTATTTTCTACTCTATTGGGCAAAGTTAATTTAATTTTCTGACTCCATCTTGACTTCTTGTCATCATCACTCGATATTGTTTCTGAACTTTTTCTATTTCTTTTTTCTGTTTTATGCTACAAATTTAATCATCATGACCTCTACACTTTCCAAAAAGTTCTGCCCATGCAGAAACGATTTAATATCAAATAAATCTTTTTGAAAAAGAAAGAATTCAAAACTTAAATTTAGGTGTAAACTGAATTTAGTTTTATGTAAAAATCTTAAATCTGCTTTAAACAGTGGAAGAATAATAAAAGAACCAAGGAAAAATATTGTTTTCCAAGTTGACTATGTTATTCTTCATTCGTTAATAGATAGTTTTGGCAAACATACGCTAACCATCCGCTAACGTTATTTAAGCGATATACTGTGATCTATCCCTTTGAATGTTTATAAAAAATGTCACATTCTATGTTTGACGTAACGTTAGCTGAGTTCTTACGTAAATTTTTGAAAACTATTGTTATTAATAGGTTCTTTCGTTCGTCCCACGGGTGTAGGAATGAACTACACCAACGCACACAACACCTTTCGTTTGGCCCGGTGTAAAATCCACTACACCTTCCTGTCGGCGATGTAGTGTCCACTGGTGGATATTTTCAGAGCGAATAGGCTTGCTGATAAATTTTAATTGCATCAATTCTTTGTTCAATTTCTATACATAGAAAATAGGTTCCAGACTTGACGGTAATTTTAAATTTATTCTTGAGCATTTCTATTAATTCCTGTACCTCATGCGGATTTGTAGCAGCAACCAGTCCATCGCCTACATCAATTACTGGCAAAAATTTATCAGCTCCACTTTTTCTGACAAAGAGACATGGATCAAATTCACTTTCCTAAAGTTAAATTGTTCTAAGAATCTTACAAACCTTCTATTTCAACAACGAGGGGCCTGCTTGAGTCCATATAAACTTTTGTGTAATCTGCATAATTTATGAGTTCCATCATTATAATCCTCTGGTTGTTGCATGAATATCTATTCATCCAGTTCAACATAAAGAAAGGCTGTACATACATCTGATGGAAAGTTAGTTTTCGTTTGCTGCAATGCTCAATAGTGCTCTTGTAGTTCCTACTCTAGCTACTGGGCTAAACGTTTGATCATAATTGACACCTTTCTTTTGAGAAAAGCATTTTATGACTAAACGAGCTTTATATTTGTAAAGCGAATCATCAGGATTACCTTTTATCTTAAATACCCTCTTGCATGGTTTATAGACTTTAATCCGTTGGGAAGTTCTTCAAGAGTCCACGTCTTGTTCTCTTTTAATGAATTAATTTCTCTGTCCATAGCTTTCTTCCAGTTATCACAATCTGTGCTACTTACAGCTAGTTGATAGGAAGAAGATTCAGATATTTGAGTGATATCTTTCATAATTGACATAATAAAATCATTAAAACTTTGAGGAATTCTTATCTTAGATCTTTCTCTCAAAACTTTTAAATTTTCAATACTATCTTTATTATAATCTTCTTCTTGGTCTTTATCTGGTTTTGAATCTTCTATTGTCTCATTTATTCTATCAGGATATTCTTCTCTCTCTCTCTCTCTTTCTTTCCAGAGATGGTAGTAGATCTTTTTCTATAGGATCCATTGAACTATTACTGTAGGTAACACAATAGCGGCTGTAAGGAATTCGATATATAGTTGTGGTTCTTGATTTTCTTCCAGATTTCCTCATGTACGTCATCTTGAACGGCATTTTCTTCGGAAATTATGGAATTTAATTTATCCGTCTAAAGCGTTGATGCTTCTTGGGTCTGAGTATGTAGAACTTCAATCGAATGGAAGTCCCTTGGTTGTATTGTTGTCGAATTCGCTTGATACCAGCTTCGATTTGTTATTAAAGCATTGGTGCTTCTTGGATTTTAGTATGGAGAACTGCAATCGAACGTTAAATGCTTCTTGGGTTTGAGTATTAAAAACTTCAATGGAACGGAAGTACCTTGGTTGTATGGTAGTATGGTAGTCGAATTTGTTATTGAGGTTGGCAGAAAGACTTCATTTTTTTGTTTTTCTTCATGTTGAAGTTTGCTTCTTCCATAGATTTTTTCAAAATTTTTAAACTTTTGCTCGAAGGACCATGAATAGATTTCAAAGATAATTGTTGTAATTAATACCACAAGATGGTTTTCATGAATCTCATTTCAGAGGTAATTTTGTAAAGTATACTACCACATGTTGTTAGTTCATCTCTTTATTTTTCGTTTGCATTTACATTTATATTATCACAGAATAAACAATATACAATAACAATTAATATTATTTAATTATTTAAATGTACATTAGAAAAATATTTTTATTTCAATTTCAGTCTCTCTAGTTCAATGTTTTGAAAATAATTTTGAAATAAGTCAGCATTTTTATTGTTATAATTTACACATCGAACTAGATACGAAATTGGAACGTGTTTATTATTAATTGCATATGAAATTAAACATTTTAATTCAATAAATAATTAATTTCATATACAGGATGTTAATTTAACAGTCTAAACTCTTGTAAAATTGTTTGTAGATATTCAGCAAAATTCTTCATTATAAAATGAAATTACAACTTTTTTTTTTTAATTTTCAAAATTCTGTCAGTATATTTTTGTAAACTTCAAACAAACGAATATATAGACTCTATGAAATAAGGGACCAAAAAATTACAAAATGCTAAAACTCAACAGAAAATAATAGTTAAGATGAAATAAATGTGGATTTTACGCCAATAACATATATGATTTTTTGTACGATCTTTAACGAACTCCAGAGTGGAATTCATATTAGGATCATACAAGACATAAATATTATTTTTAGAGGGACGGATTTAAGGGTTAAATGTCCAAATACTTTTATATAGGCGGGCTTTATGGGTAAATGAACATTTTAAAATTAACAGGTGTAAGTAATAAAGTGAAACAATATTTTGATATGGGCATAATATTAATTAATAAAATAAAGTTATATTTTCTTTTAAACTTGTTTGAAGCATTTGATGTCTTTGGTCAAAAAAAAAAAGAAAGTACTTTAGATGTAATGACGAGAAATATTGATGTCTACATAGCAGATTTCTCCATAATTATTTCAACTGATTTATTTTATGACGTAATTGTAATCATACATTAATTTGACTATACTTACGGTTTCTCCCATTTTAATATTATCCCTCACCTATTAATAATTCAATTTATCTTCAAAATAATGTTTAATATACTTTCTAAAGTAACTAGGTAGATAGATGAATGAGTATATTTCTAAGAACGAATTTTCCTAAATAAAATTGTTTTCATTTCGTTGTTTATTATTGTATATATAGGTATGTATAACTACTCTGTAAACTGTTTGTTTCCATTTTCGTGAGCCTTATCCAAACATTGGCTTAGTAAAAACATAGGAAGAAAACAAATTACATTAGGTACGTTATATAATTTAGAAAATACTTCATGTGTTTCCCTTTTGAAAGTTTTTCACTTATAAAGTTTATTTCATTTGGAAAAGTTATTTGTGACAAGATGATACATTGGCAAAGCGAACACTTTTTCAACATCCCTATTTAAATTTATTTTTCAGTGAAAATAAAAGTCGTATTTTATTCTGTCGTGAGATTTTTTTACATGCAGAAATATATTTTCGTCTTTTAATTACAATTGTCAGAATACATGAAAATAAAAAATAAATGTAGCAATAGAAAAAATAAAATAAATGTATTCCTTTTAATGAACAAAAACAATTTTGGAGTTAACAAATTAAGTAATACCAAACTATAAGTTTTAACTATAGATATATAACAAAGACAGAAATGCAATATTTGGATAAAACACTGCTGCTAAGTTTGCGATGTTTTAACTGTAGTAATGTAATTACGTTTGCTTGCAATACTTTTAAATTTTTAAATTATCCAAAAAAAATTTAGTATTTGTAAGTAAGGTCGTAGATTTGTTCCATTCATAAAGTTCCTTCGATACAGTACTAGTTCAGGAGTCAGTGATTTTTTTTCGTACTTATTTTCCCGGTATAGCTAGGTATGTAACTGGTGGTTAAATTCTACAATTTCACCAGTAAATACATCAACAAATTAATATTTTATATCTACTAAATAAATAAACAATTCTCAAATAGTTCGACTGCTTTTTACCCTAATATAATGTGAAGTCATAAAACTATAAATAGCATTTTTCTCAGAATACCCAACGTCGAACACCTGTGTTTTCAGGTGCACAGCGGTGCGTTGGAACAAAATGAGTGTCCGGCGCATAGTTAACGAAGCACAAATGACGTATTTCATTATGTCATGATGTTTTCATTGGTTGAAACCGAATAGGTGCGTCAACTATGCCCCGGACACTCATTTCGATCCAACAGTATATATTAGGGTGAGCTCGACGCGAACCGAGTTCAGTTGTATTATTGCCAATAAGCAACTCTGCTTTAACTGTTTGGGGAAAAACCATTCATCACACACTTGTTTTTTCAGAAAAAATTGTACTATGTGTAACCAAAGGCATCATTCTTTATTACATGACATCCGGCTCGAAGGACCATGAAAAAATACCGGTGTTACTTCCGAATATTTCTTTGGTAAAAATGTTCTGTAGCATATGTCGCTGGTGTTAGAAGAATTGGGTTCTTTTGTAGAAATAACTAACGAGTCATAGGTAGTAGAAAAAGAATAACGTATATTTCTATTACAACATAACTAAAATACCTACATCTTTTATTCATAAGAATACAAGCTAAAAACCAAGTAATATTAACTTATTAAAGAGACGAGGTCTCAAAGTAATAGCTGGTACAGCATGTTTTTTAATCGTTTCCTAGTTCTTGCTAGAACGAAGTCACTTTCTATGAAATGTACACTAAAAACGGCATTTATGGCAGTCAGCGTTTCAGTCTTAGGATCTCTTCCTAAAGCCCTCATCCAAGCTGCATACCTATTAAAAGTTATTCTAAAAAAAAACACAATATATAACTATATAGTTTTTGGTTCTGGGTGCCCCAAAAGACGACACTTGGCCGAAAATTTGGCTAAGATAGTTAAAACCCAACAGTCGCACCCCGAACTAGGACGCATTGCTAGTAAAAAATAACTAGTCATCCTTACCTGAAAAATGGAGGCGTCTGACTTTTACACCAAAAAATCATATACTTTTTCCCATTGTTGCAAGAACCCGATGACGATTAGGTAGATATCAACCAAAAGCAGGTACTTAATGGCTATGAAGCTTATTTTAACACAAAAAGAACAAAGCACTAATCAAAAAGCAACAATAAAATATAAATAGACCACAAAATTAAAATTCAAATTAAAAACTATAACCATAAAAGACAAATACTCTAAAAAATCAAAAGATGAGAACCAAACAAAACGAATAACCGTAATAACCTTAAAATAAAAATCAAAATTGCAAATACTAGTACTGTAAAATCATGAGATTACATCAATAATGCGTATGCGTCGGAGTATCGCAAATGTCAAAAGTACAGTGTTTTCATGAAAATTTAGTTATTTTTTAGCAGCATTAAAAGCACCATTTCTACCACGCGCATGCAACAATATTAGCATTCCATTTAAATATACAGTTCACTGTCTTTTCTTCACACCTCTAGTATAAATGATTTGACATAACGAAACTAACAATAATTATAATTTATGTAGAGTAGGCTTGTGTCAAAACTTTAAAGAAATTCTAAAACTAAACAGCAATAAGTATTTCGTGAATTCTAAATAAAATAATTATTATATAAAAGTGTAAAAGGAAATGTAATTTATCTCCCTATTTTCTTTAATTATTATGTTTTATTTCTATAAATAAACTAATTGGTGAGGTTCTACATTGTGATATATGATTTAATTTCTATGTCTTATGCATACACTTTAATATACAAAACACCTGGAACATTCTTTAAATAGTTGTGGTCGCAAGAAAAATTGTGTACATAACTCGTTGGAAAGTGTATTTTATGCACATGCCAAATATATTATCCATACTCACAGATTATTCAGACTATTTTTTTACTTAACTTCAGTATACTACTAGAACTATTTTTATCACTGGAGAAAAAAGGGCGTGTTTTCATATGTTCTGACGCATTTTCGGCCTCAATTCATCGGACCCCTCTTAATATATATGAATTTTGCTTATAACTGCTAACCCTACAATTCTCTATCCATGTTTGCTGACTGGGAAAATAAATACCGAAAATCGTTACTGTCTCCTAGACATCTTTTGAAAGAAAGACTTCGAAAGAAAGTGCATAAGTTCTTCTTTAGAAAAGAATTTCCGACAGTAGACAAAGTTCTTGCCACGGTTCGAGGTGATAAGGACTACCCTGAAATGAGTCGAAGCACACTATGGAAACTTTTAAAAGAAATAGGTTTTCTATGGAAAAAGCATTCCAGAAAGTCTATTTTAATAGAAAGAAGCGATATTGTAGTATGGAGAAGAAATTACCTAAGAAATTACCAAAAAGAAATATATTTTATTTAGATGAAACATGGATCAACGAGGGACATAAACCAAATAAATGTTGGCAAGATGAAACTGTTACAAGTCGAAGACAGGCTTTTTTAAATAATTTATCTACTGGTTTAAATCCACCATCAGGAAAGGGGCGCAGACTAATAATAGTACAGATCGGAATTTCAAACGGTTTTGTTAAAGGTGGTTTATTGACTTTTGAATCTACTCGTACCGGTGACTACCATGAGGACATGAATGCTGATGTTTTTAAAGAGTGGTTCGAACAAATTATAGATCTTCTTCCTCAGAACTGTATAATAGTAATGGATAATGCAAGTTATCACTCGAGACTTATAGAAAAAATGCCCACAACCAAGTGGTTCAAAAAAGATTTACAGAATTGGCTAAATTCAAAGAATATTAAGTTCCATCCCGATTCTGTGTGAAAAGAACTATATCATTTGTGTTCCCTTCATAAAGAGAAATTAAAAAAATATGAAATTGATGAAATTGCAAAAAATCGTGGGATGACGGTGGTTAGATCACCACCATATCATTGCGAAGTAAACCCGATTGAACTGATATGGACACAGATAAAGGGAGAAGTTTCAAGAAAAAATAATTCTTTTAAAATGAGTGATGTTAAACAGTTGTTTTTAGAGGCTGTAAATAATGTGAAGCCTGAAAACTGGGAAAAGGCAGTAAATCATACGATTAAAGAAGAAGAGAAAATGTGGAAGTTAAACAATATTACTGATGAAATGATCGAGCCACTCATTGTAAATATTGGTTGCGACAATTCATCTTCTGATTTCGATTCTGATTTGGATTTGTAGATAAGAAGTAGTTTTTATATTAAAATTATTATTTATGAACGTAAAGTTGTTTAAAAGTCAAAATTTAAACCTTTATACCTACATAACCCGTTTGACACAATGTTCTTAACATACCTTGTGGAAAAATAAAACATTTTAGAAAAAATTGCACTTTTTTACCTTCAGCTGTTTAGAAGTTATAAGCAGGTTAATTAGGTGAAAATACAAGTGTATACTCGAGGAATAACTTCAAAAAATATTTTAACTGTCTACTAAAAAATGTACGCCTACGGATTACGAATGCTTTATTATTTGAATACTCTCTCATACATAAAAATAGACTATAGTAGATGATGATGAGACGCTGGCAGAAATGTTTTACGAAGATAATCGGTCCTCTCACTCCGATTTAGATGGCGTGATGGCTTCACAACAAATACACTTTTATTAATGGCTAGTTGGCTATGTGGTTTTAACTCTGCTTTAAGTATAAAGAGATAAAGCAAGGGCGTCCCAACGTGGTGCTGCTGGTGCTCTCATATATCCTAGAATTTTATAATAAATAAAAATCATACACCTAAAGGTGAACAATATTAAAAAAACAAAAATAAACCACTAATCTACTACACATTTAGAGAATGTGTGTCGGTTTTTAATAGCTAATAAAAAAAAATTGTGATTTTTTATTGGTCGAATCCCACCACTAGTTCAGATCCTGGGTACGTACTTGAGTAAATAATAATCGCTATGTTGTAAATTTGCTGATGGGACAGAATGAAAAAGTGAGTTGACAGAAAATATTTTACTTGGGGTGGTCCATTAGTTTTTTAAAAAATCGAATATTTTATTGTTATTTAGTGGTGCTTATATTTTTATATATAGTTTGATTTTTTTAAAGACAAGCTACGAAACAGCAAGGAAAAATCATATAAAGATTTCCATCAAATTACAATATTACAACTAGGTATTTTTTTGGGAGTAAATTTTGAATCCACGTTTGACATTAACATTTAACTTCATTAGGCAACTTTTCACTTTCTCGTAAATACAGTTGCCTAATTACATATTCTGTGCCCATGTTTTAATAATTTTTTTATATACTTGCTTTTGTATTGCTGAAGTAATAAAAATATAAGTGGTGTTTCATAAATATTTTCGTTTATTAATTCGTTCGCTGGCGCAATAGGCACATTCCCGAGAAAGAAGGCATTTGACAAACGGTGGTTGTAGTTTAACTGGTACTTTATATCTAATTAGGAGCGAGAATGAAAAACAAATTAAGCAGGTTCCATTTTACTACTGAATTTGTTGCCAACCTTTAAAATACAAAATCGCAAACAATAGGTAACACGCAACACACAATACTTAAGTGTATTGTGGGTTACTGCCCTTACAGCCAAAAGTGTTAGTTGCAATCACAGATTACTTACTTTTAGAATGGAAACGGCAATGTTAAAATTCGAGACAGTATTGTAGCCGCCTAGTGACCATTCTTTTGAACTATTTGGAAGGAAGTAGCGCCATCTCGCAGTTACTTTAGTTAATACAAAACGCGGGAACATTCAAAATTGTCATTCAAATTTAGTTTAAAAGTGGTAGTCAAATTAAGATTTGTTCATACTAACTCCTTTTTTACGTTATTGTAGCAATAAAATTATATTTGTTACAATAAAGCAAAAAATGAGTAGTATGAACCAATCCTAACTTGACTACAAGTTTAAATATTTTATTAAAATACAAAAAATTCAAAAGCATGACCAACAAAATTAATTTATTAAAACAAAAAACATACAAATAGAATAATTAAATGAAGCGTGTTAATTAGCTGAAAAGTTAAGTCATTGTCCACAGAGGTTGAAGAGTTTTATCTAGAACAAAAAAATATTATTAAGCTTATAAATCAAGAAGGGCGCAGGAAGAACAAAGAAGCTGAGTCACATTTTTGTCAAAATTTAACTGGTCCGCCCTATTTTGTAAAATATCAGTGTTTCCATGTAATAAGCCAAATTAACAAATGCAAAACAGTACATTAAAAGTTATGTCCAAGGTTTTAGCATATTTTTCTACTGTTTGTTTGGCAACATTTATACAAATTATTATCTTTTTGAAATCAATTACTTTAAAGTATCAAAAGTTTGTATTTAGTCAGTCTAAATTAAATTTGGTTCTCTAAACATTTTGGTAATTGTAACTTGGCCCCTTTTTTCCCTGAACCCTTCAAATCTGTTAGGGAGCACAGAAAGTGAGGCATGAATAAAAAAAGGTACACTGACCATTACTTCCTGGACTAGGCTGTTTTGTCTTCCACAATCTAATATTGCCATTCCAAACAGCTTGAAGAAAGTTTGTAGGTACTAGAACAAATAAAAACAGTAAAATTATTATTCTAAAAATCAAATGTGTTAGGCAGCAGGGAAAGTGAGGCATGAATACAAAAAGTACAGTGTCTATTACTTCCCTGATTAGGCTGTTTTGGCTTCCACGATGCAATACTGCCACTCCAAACGACTTGAAAAAGTTTGTACTGGAACAAATAAAAAAACAGTTAGTTCTCTGCGTGTAGCAGGAACTTTATACTTATCTTCAAAATGTGTATCACATACTAAATCGTTTTTACAAATTTGTTGTTTTATTCTTGAAAAACGGACTGCGCACAGCCAATACTCAAATTTGAAATAAATCGTTATTAGGATTTCAAAGTGTTTACAAAACAATTTGGCATACATCACGAGATATTACACCTTTTATTACTAAAAATTACCACAAAAATTTAAAATAAGCTCACAATCGTCAGCAAGATCAAGTAAACAAATTGAACATTAAAAACACAATTGAACAAAACCAAGTTGACAATACAATAAATAATAATTTACAAAATACTTACTATTTATTTATCCACGATCCAGGGCACTCCCAAATATAAACAAATAATAATTATTGACAATATGATATTATTGATAATCACAATAAATTCAGGTAATGGATGCCAATGACCAATGACAAATGACACTCCGACTCCTCCCCCAACTAGGGATATTGCGATACTACTGATATGATACTGGTATCGATACTTTTCTTTCGATACCGGGTAATTTAGTACCCGATACTTTACTTATGTGAGTACTACTTTTGTTTCGATACTACTACTTTCGTTTCAATATTTTACTAGTTTTGACCTTTACAATACGAACAAAAAGTATATTGTAGGATCACTTTATGGTATGATATGTCGGCGACCTTTTTTTTTTGTTGGTTGTTCTGTACTCTTTCCGATATCGGTATCGATACTTTCGTTCCGATACCCTTTCGATACCGGTATCGATACTTTGGTTCCGATACTCCTTTCGATACCAGTATCGATACTTTACTGTTATCGCAACATCCCTACCCCCAACTCCCACTCTTTCCACCATCAATTGAGGATTTCTGTAAATCATGTGTACAGCGCCCCCTGGAATTAATTCTTTGAAACTAAAAGTTTTAGTTCGGGCTATACCATTTATCGATACCTGTTGGCAATGGAGCAATTTACGGGACTGCAACTTACTTTTTATATTCGTGTGTTTTATAAAAACAATGATTCTTATATTCTTGTACGTCGTTTCTACAGAAATCATTATAACATAGCAAAAATGAAAGATATCCCAAGTGCAAATTTATTTCCCAGTACTCACAAACTTTTTTAACCAATTAATTAAATTTGCAGTTGGGATATCATTCATTCCTGTTATGTTTTAATAATTTCTATACAAACGAAGCACAAGAACGTAAGACTCATTGTTTTTATAAAACGTACGAATACAAAAAGCACGTTGTTGTCTTGTAAATCGCTCCATTGTAATTAAAAAACAGTGTATTTCAATATCCAACTGCCTCCTTATTCAGGAATGTGCCTATTGCGCCAGCGAACGTATTGATAAACGAAAATATTTCTGAGACACCCTTTATAATAATAATAAATGAATCTTTTCACTTATTTCATAAATCAATATACTTTTATTAGAACAAAAAAAAACACTTTTTATGTACGGATTCTATTAAAAAAGATACTGTTATCACATGCAAAATCGTTTTTCCAACTGTAACAACAGCATATGAGATTGGTTTAAAAATCAACAGTAGATTAATGGTCGGAAAAAGGGTAAATTTACTCATTTTTAGTTTTAAAGCCTTCAATATTCATTTCATATACAAATTTCATTATTTCTGCATCTCGTGCTTGTTTATTTCTGTACACAACAACTGTGTTTCCACAGACATTCATGTTTTCAATAGAATTCTACAAATTTTATAGTGGTGTGTCTTCAGTCCATTTATTACCTGCCATGTTAAATAAAACAATGGACAAACTATTCATTCACACTTAGGCCAGTAAATAGAGACATAAAAATAGAAAAATTTAACATTAATTTGGAAAACAGTTTATGAAATACTATTAAAAAGTAATTCAAATGAAATAAAAAGAATAAAAATAAAATTAATTACACATCCCGAAACTGTTGCATCTACATTTAACAACTATTTTTCAAATGTCGGTACACAATTAACTAGTAAAATAAAAAATAACCTAAACTATAAAGAAGTAAAAAAAATATGTCTAGACTCTCTGTTTCTTTCACCAACCAAACACAACGAAATTAAATCAATTATTTCAGACATAAAAACAAAAAGTGCTCCAGGACCAGATAACATAACCAAAAATATTCAATGTATATTAGAAACCATACTCCAACCTAGGGCCGATGAGGGGGGTAACCGGGACTAATTCCCGGGGCCCGGGCTTAAGTGGGGGCCCGGCAGCTTTAGGTGAAGACGTTTTTATTTTTTTTTTGAAGTTCGCCACAAGAGCTCGAGCAGGAGGACTTTTTTTTAGAGATTTCACTAAGGAGGAGAAGTTTTTGCTTAAGGACCTTTTGTTTTATAGAGATTTCACTAAAGAGGAGGAGAAGTTTTTGCTTAAAGACTTTTTTTTTAGAAATGTGATATTGAAAGGGCTTAATTTTTTTATAAAATTGTTGCGGGGCCCGACCTGGAAAATTATCCGGGGCCTGACCCTCTCGGCGGCCCTGCCGTCCAACCTCTAGAATATCTAATAAATATATAAAAAGACGGGTGTTTTTCAGCTATATTTAAAAATTCAATAATAATTCCGATTTATGAAAACAATAATAAAATGGAGGTAAGCAATTATCGGTTCATATCTGTATTTTCAAAAATAATAAAACAAAATAAAAATAAATAAATAAAAAATCTACAAATGATGCTATTTTAGAATTAATATTACACGTCTATGACAAAATATATAAACAAATCCCTACAATTGGGGTATTCTTGGATTTATTAAAAGAATTTGATACAGTCGATCATCAATTTCTTTTAGAAGTATAGTTTTAGAGTCACAGGTATTCCATACAAACTCTTAAAAAGCTACTTACTGGGAAGAAAACAAAAAAATTAAAATAAAAAATAATTTAAGTCAAAATCAATATGTTACATGCGGAGTACCTCAAGGGACTGTACTAGGTCTATTACTGTATAATATATATCTAATATCTAATTTATTTGAGGTCAAGCAAGAAGATCGAGGTAAATATTGTCGTTTGAAGATGATACAGTCATTATCTATAGTTATACATCCTGAACCGAATTAAAATCAATAACAAAAGACGGTCTTACAGAAGTTAAGAAATGGTTCGATAATCGCTTACTGTCTATCAATTATTCATAAACCTTAATACTTACCGTTTACCAGCTATGCATCATATCCTCCTAACTTCAATTCACTAGAGATAGATGAAAATACTAATATTAATGGCGGAAAAGAAATTAAATATTCTTAAAGAGGGGCGCATATACGGCAGAGCTGGGACGAATCCTCGAAAAATGGATTCGAATCACGAATCCGAATCACGAGATGTGATTCGAATCACGGATCCAATGTTCGAATCCTTTTTCCAACAAAAAAGGATTCGAATCAAGTGATTCGAATCCTTTTTTTCGGATCACGGATACGAATCACTGCCAGTGTTATACTGGGGTATTAATGAATAAGTATGACGTGCCATTTGTGTGACCTTTTAGAGGTGTACTCATGAATAAGTATGGCGTGCCATTTGTGTGACCTTTTAGAGGTGTACTCGAAGGTACTCCTACATACAGTGTGTTTCAAAAAGTTTTATACAAATGGGAAAAATATATTTCTACATTTTACAAAGAAAATATTCCTGATATAAAGTTCTGCATCACTTGGAAATACATAATAAAAATAAAATTGTAAAATTAAAAAATTTCTAATACAAATTTTAGTATTTTAGTAATGCAGAATTTTTATTAAGAATTTTTTTTGTAAAAAGTAAAATAAATCTTTCCCATTTCTATAAAACTTTTTTGAGACACCGTGTGTTAACGGCGTAACTATATTTTTTTTTGGCCCTAATGCAAAATACATAAAGATTTCAGTTACAAATCACAAATGTTAATTAAAAATAAAACAACGGCCCTCAATTTTTTCATTTATTTTACATATGACAACAAAATATTTCTTTTTATTAAAGAGAATCAAGTTTCAATTTAAACTAAGTAGTAATTAAGTTACAAATTATTATAAATTCTCGAGAGTTTAATAAAAAAACTTAAATATTAGGCTTCAAATATTTGCAATACTTGTCTTATGGTAGTTACGCCACTGCCGTGTATATTATTATTTATAACTCGTTGTAATGCTGCCAATTGTTTTATATTTGTTAAGGAACTTTGTTATACAATTCTGTAAAATGAGTTTTGATTCGTAAATAAATAAATAAATAAATAAAAAAATTTAAAACTTGAAGCTGAAAAACGAAGCTGGCTGTCACAGGGCGATTACCTAAGTGACGCGCTCTACTGACTACATACTCGTATAAGTATAAAAATTGTTTAAACTTTACTTAAGTTTCCTCGTAAATATAAAAAAACTCTAGTTGATTGCCGTTATTTATCGATTTTTCACAAGAATCACTAATTTTTAATTATATTTTATATTAATAACTAAAACTCATTTTAAATAATAAAAAAAAAATAGTCAACTTGACATTAAGTAATGAATTAATTGTAATTGATAGAAAACATAGAATGGATATAATTATATATTATATTCGTTCAATAGACTAATATCGACCACATATTTATTTTGTATATCGTGCAAAAATTAAAAAAATAAATAATATACCTACATGTGGATGTGGATGCAGATTTTTTTTTACTTAAGTGTATTGAGCATCTATATCAGATTATTTGTTAATTCTGTAATCGTGCACAACGCCAAATACATCGGTTTTCTATTCAGTCTCAGTCTGTTTTAGTTTTTAGTTTACAATTCGTGACAAGCCAAAGCTTGAGTCGGCCATTCGCGCCGGCGTAGTTTGGTCTCTAAAAGCATCCGAGACTGATATTGATGATTCGAATACGAATCCTTTAGGATTTTCTCTGCGAATCCGGATATAACCAATTGTTATTGGTTATTCATGTATTTACTTCTGTCAGTAAATATTATTATTATTTGTTAATATTTTGGTTACTAAATGAGATCAAATAATATTAACTACCAGCAATTAATTACTTTGCCGGCGTCATAAGTGGCTGCAAATTCAGCTTCAGATCTTAAATATTAAACTGAAAATGATATTAAATTTGCAGCTATGTTACATTTTTGACTGTCTAGCATTCTATTAATTTCGTTTTTTTGTCATTATTGACAATGTTGTCAACCCTGTATCCAGTTTCAAAATCGCCTAATTTGAATTCATTCGGTACTTTATAACGAAGTTTAAGAAAATGTTGGAATCAATGTTAAATTTTTCACATGCTTACTGGCCTACACTATTTTCTGTTGTACCTAATAACTAATAGTTTCAGCACGTGTAACTTGTCGGCTCTGGTGTACTGTCTGCTTTTATATTTCCACTAGAAACTAGAAATTACTGTTTACACGAGAACAGTGGTAGCGGACAGTACAAGAGTGGAGCTTACTTGCCACAGTAAATAGGATTACTTTCTAATCTTTCTATTCACTCCAATCGCCTGTTTCCTGAAACGAGTACTGGAAGGGGCACGCGCCCTGGGCCCAAAAGTCAAAGGGCGGCAAATATATGTTTAGTTATTCCACATTTTCTATAGAATTACAAGTATTTTAAAATTGTGCAAATGATTAATAATAAAATACAACACAAAACGTTTAATAATTACTCTGACATATTTCTATACTAGTAATAAAAATAAAATAATAAGTTTAATATGCACGTGCCACGGGCGCCAATAATCCTAGTTCCGCCACTGTAAAACCTAGTAATTTTTGGATAACAATTTCGTTAAATTAGATATACTTGAGAATTAGAATAACTGAATATTTTAAGTTTTCAAATAAATTGTTTCTACTCCAGAAACTCAAATTTCATTATAAAAGTTTAAACGTCGCAGATAGCAGTTTCTGAAATCGCTATTTATCTAGAATAGTTTCTGAGTTCTATGTACTTAGTTTTTAAATGGTCTAGTTAAAAATTTGCAAGTTTCACTAAAACTTTTTCTTCAGTGCATATAATATAGAAAATTTAGTTTCCAGCATTTTATGACGTTTATCTACTGATATTGCATTGAATCTAGTAATTCTAGTGTTTTCAGTTTTTATTTATTTTTGTCTCGTGGATGTTTCATAATAAACAGTTAAATAATAAAGGGAAGTAAAAAGCTCAAAGTCTGTCGACCACATAAATTTATTAAGTTGCAAGCGCTTTCGACCTAAAAGGTCATCATCAGGCAAAAATTTTTTTGTAAGTGAGTAGGTACAATCTGCAATAATAATTTAAGGTATAACAAAACGTTTTTTATAGAAATGCTAGGTGTCTTACCACTATGTGTCCACAGAAAAATAAGTATGTTGAATTAAAATGTAAAATTTAAATAAATTGTAAAAATTGTAAAAAATGGCACACACTGCCTCCCTCATTTGAGGTTGGATCCAGTTCTAGTTTTGAATTTCTCCTGCCTCCATCTGATGAAGGTGGTTTCGAATAAGATAAATTTTGAAGTTCCACATGTGTGCTTAAGGCACCATGTGGAAAGTGTTACTTTTTGGAAAGGTGAAATACAGCTACTCCCCCTATCCCCAGTACAAAAGGAGTAGACGGAGTCCCGATCGTGTACACCCTTAAGCCTAAGCTTAAGGGGTATCATTAAATATGAACTTTTTTGGAAAAATTCACTTATGATACTTTCGTCATCCAACGGTGAAGTTAAATGAGAAAATGGTGGAGATTTACGACATTTGACAACTGATATATGATGGAAGACACGTAGTTACAATGATGGTAGTGCTAATAATAGTTAAATTTGACATTATTGAATGTGTTAAATTAGTTTTGTGACAAATTTTATAATATAAATTTAAACAATTTGACTTTGGTGTCTTGACAGGATGTCCAAGACTTTGGAGAGGCCACAAATAAGCTCTGCTGGTGTTATGAAGTTATAGAGTGACATTTGATTTAAAAAAAAAAGAATTTGACATTAGATTGAGGTTAAGGAAATTTATAATAAATATGAATTTTTTAAGGAAAGGGGGCTATTATACATATTATTACAAGTAAAAAGTTGAAGGATTTACAAAGGATTTAGGAAACTTGTAAGGATGATAGGATTCATTGTAGTTGTTGAATTGAAAATACTAGAAGGTTAATCTGGAAAAGATAGGCTTATATGTAGGTTGTAATTGATCATTTAAACAAACCACATCTGGGTTATTAATATGTTGATGAATGTAGTACATTTCAAGTAAGTCCAGCTTAATGCCTTTGGGGCATTGGATAAGAAGAGAGGCGTTAACTGGAAAAGTGAAGTTATGTTTAGTATAGAGAACATGATTAGTAAATATGGAATTGGTATCTGAAATATTCGAGGATTTATATCTGTTGATAGTTTTGTAATGTTCTAAAATTCGGGTTTCTGTCTTTCTTTCTGACTGGCCGACGTAGATGGCATTGCAATCATTACAATTGTGTAGATATACCCCTGGTTTATGGAAAGTGGGTACAAGATCTTTATTCCGTACTAGAAGTGAGTAAAGTGAGTTGGTACTTTTAAATGCTATGTTTATGTTGAATTTTCTGAATATTTTAGCTAGTTCATAAGACACACGGCCCAAGAAAGGAATATAACCAGAATAAACCTTAGGAACAATGGAATTAGAAGAATTAAGTGAGATGGTGGGATAGGAAAATCTAAATTTGTTGAAAAATCTGAAATACATTTTGTTAAGAAGCTCTAAGGGGAAACCATTGTTGATAGCAAGTTGTGTTATTAAATCTATCTCTTTATTAAAGTTTGATTCTGACAGAGGGATGGTGAAAGCTCTATGTAGAAAACTATTAAAAGAAGCTTTTTTGTGTGACAAAGGGTGGCATGAGTCGAATGGTATAAGGGTATCTGTAATGGTAGATTTTTTATATATATCAAACTTTTTACAATTTACTTAAATTTTACATTATTTTAATTCAACATACTTATTTTTCTGTGGACACATAGTGGTAAGACACCTAGCATTTCTATAAAAAAACGTTCTGTTATACCTTAAATTATTATTGCAGATTGTACCTACTCACTTACAAAAAATTTTTTGCCTGATGATGACCTTTTAGGTCGAAAGCGCTTGCAACTTAATAAATTTATGTGGTCGACAGACTTTGAGCTTTTTACTTCCCTTTAATCTACTGCGGACCACTTTGAGATATGGATAATATTTGGAATTTACCTAAATAATAGTATAAAAGATTATCCATGCTCTCAAATGTGGTAGTAATATTCAAATGAATAAACAATTAAATAATAAACAGTTAAATAATAAATACTTACATAATAAATATACTTTAAATTAACAGTTAAATAATAGACTTAACAGCCATAAACGAATGTTGGTTACCACGGTATAACATTTAATGAGAGTGACGGAAATATACTTATATGAAGAGAGAGATGCAATTTGTGTTCGGGGGTTCAAAGCTTGTTTGGTGGTGATAAGTTGATTTTAAAAATTACTTTTGTATTGTTTTTTATGTGATTGAAGCATGATTGTTATATTTTTAAATAAGGTAATGCAAACTATGGATTGACTGACATATCTGTTAAAAAATGCTTGTCATTTTTAAACAATATCTTTTTGGATTAGGTTCCGCATGAACGTTCCTATTATTAGGGGATGGTGGGGGAATATCGACCGCAGGTTAATATCGATCACATTCAAATTTCATCTAATTCGCGCTATAGAGCAAAACCCATGTGCACACATTTGACGCGACAGCCACAGGTGCCAGATTGGTCATATAGTTGTACTTTATACCTCATAGAGATTAAGCGTGGTACAAATTTGTGTTTTGTGCAAGTATTTTATAAGATTCTATAATCGCATTTTAAGGTAAGCGACTCTTCCGTTAGACGAAGCCAGAATTTTATTGTTTTCAATGCATGCAAGCATGTTTCTAGAATATATTTATTATAAAATACTATAATTTGAGGTTATGGGTTTTCTGAAAAAGTTCGTATGAACAATGGGCACACTTTCGGATAAAATCGACCGATCGGTCAATTTAGCTTTAAGGTGATCGATATTACCCCAACATAATAGACCACATGGGCTTTTATTTATTTTAGATGCCACGAAAATATAAGAGAAAAACAACAAGCTCTTTATGGATTGATGTGGCGATAAAAAAAGCCCTCAGCGACATAGGCGACAAAATACTTTCGATAAGAGGAGCGTCCAAGCTATACAACATCCCTTACGGAACTTTACAAGATCGATTAAATGGTCGTTTTGAGGCCAAAAAAATAACTGGAAAGAAAAGCTGTCTTTAGCGAGGAACAAGAATCCGAATTTGCATCAAGAATTTTAGAAGGCGTTTTATGGTCTTACTATACGTCAAATATTTTTGAATATGCGGAGCAAAACCAAATTCAGCATCCATTTATAATGGAAACCAAAATGTGTGGAGAGGACTGGTTTATGTAATGTCATCCGGAGTTCAGTTTGCGCAAACCAGAGCCAACAAGTTTTAGTAGAGTTATAGGTTTCAATCGTGAGGAACTGAAGATATTTTACGAGAACTTGGCAAACCTCTGTGACCGTTTCAAATTTGAATTGCATCAAATTTTCAATGTTGATGAGAATTGTAGCTGCAAAAAGCCAAAAAACAAGTTGGCGCACTTACCAGCGGCGAAAGAGGGCAAACAACGACACTGGTTTGCGCTTTTAGTGCCTCAGGTCAATATATACCACCTATGTTTATTTTCAGAAGAAATCGGATGAAAGAAGGCTTGGACAAAAACGGTCCTGTTGGGGCAATATGCAGATGTTCAAAATCAGAGTGAAAAACGAAACAACTTTCCTACGACTGGCTAAAACATTTTCATGGACCTGTAGAGGCTTCTAGTGCTAGTGCTGGATAACCACACAACTCACTCACAAGTCTGGCTTCCTACAATTTTTGTCGCAAAACACACCACACACTTCCCACCGTCTCCAGCCCCTTGATGTCATGTTTTTACTCCATTCAAGTCAGCTTACTACCAGGATTGTGACAAATATATAAAACAAAAATATGAGAAAATCAATACAACAGATATTGCCGAACTTGTTAAAAATGATTTCAACCGAACTGCATCCATTGAGAAAGCTGTAAATGGTTTTTGAACCACAGGGATCTTTCCATTCAATCCCGTTGTTTTTTGCAAAGAAGAGTTAATGTTTGTACCAGTAACCGTCGAATATCAAGATGATCCTCCTTCTCTGCCCGATAGACATCGAACACCATCACCAACACCGGTTCCCAGATGAACTAACAAGACCAGGGCCTAGAGGAATTCAAAATAAAAAATGTAAACTGAAATCACTGTCAACGTCAGAAGATTCTTCATCTGAATCAGAGTTAGAGGAAGTTTTAGACACTGATAGGGATAAATCCGTGAAACTTAAAGATAAGAATGTGTCCAGTATATCTTTCGGTGAATTATGCCTTTAACCGGCACTGTCAGTGGTTACACAAAAACTAGGAGCAGGAGATCTCAGTACTCGACCATATTAACATAAACACCTTTAAAAGAAGAACTGGACAATAAGGAAAGGAAAAAACAAAAAAGAATGAGGTTGAGAAAGTGAAACGAACAATTGGAGGTAGCCAAAAAAAATCTGGAAAAGTTGTCAAAAAGAAGGCTGATGACACAATAGTACACCAAGCAGCACAAAGTGAATTACTATGTGCAGTATGTTTGAAGTTTGGATCGAATGAATTATGGTAGATATGTCATCTATGTGGACTATGGGCTCATGCAGACTGCACTAAAGCAGATAATGCTGCTACATATACTTGCTTAAATTGTAAATCCAACTAATTTCTCTTTTTGACTTAACTGTAAAACATCTCTCACCTAAATAAATATTTGCCATGTAGTTTACCCTTAGTGAATTTGTTGATCAAAATTAGCCATCCCTGATAGATATTACCCAACTAAATTTTCGATATTATCCGACTGATCGATATTACTCGAAATTTTTATGCATATCAAAAATAATTTTTACATAATAATTAAAAAAAAAAAAATTCAAAAATTTTTAAACAATTATTGGTTAGCTGTTAGCTGAACAAGCAAAGTGCCCGTACTCTAAATTTCAAATTTGTAAAAATGATATAACCGTTTGTTCTTAAGTAGTCTTTATTCCCCCACCTTACCCTAAATTGATCGAATAAACAATAAATAAAAAATTATATAAAAATAAATGGTGTTTCATTGATTTCATTGCCAGACTCAATTAGTATATCTTACGTATGTTTTCGTTATAATTTTTATGTTATTTGGTATCGTGTCAGCTATATATTTTTCTCCTCCTCAGTTGGCCATAACTTCTTAACAGACAAAGATGTGGGTCATGAAAGAAAAAACAACAGGTGCCCGATATACAAGGATATAATGTAGCTCCAACATGACTGATGATTTATATATTTAATGGCTAACTTTACCGAGGAGATTCATTTTGTAGCAAACACGTTAAAATGTTTCATTTATCAACGTAATTATTTAAATGTTATAGTCGCGCGTTAATTCTCTTTAGAGGTTTAGTTGCCTCTAATCGTAGCTCCATTTTCTAGGTAATTGGTTAGAATGGTGATGGATATGGGAAAATAATTTTATTTCCTTTCCTTGATTAGACCTTTACTTTCAGGATTATAGTAATGAACTTACGATTAGTGAGTCGTAACAATCGCTTCAATAAAATTACTTTTGCCCCATTAAAACTATTTCAAAATTACATTTCCGATGAGAACTCATTTGTTTTATGTATGCATCATCTAAATACAGGATGAGTGTAAAGCAACACCTCTGCTACTTTAGTAATTATTAATGATGTGGATCTGAAAAATGTTCGAATTAGAAATTGCACTAAAATAATATAAGAATAGGTTTATCATAAAATTTACGTTTTTAGACGACTGTTACAAAAAATGACATTTTACATCCGATCAATAAAAATTTAATACTATTCTTTTCTAGAACAATAACTATGAAAAAATAATATTGAATCTACTAAACAATGTTGTGTGCACCTCGACCGTATGGTATTTTTTGACCTAACCAGAAGTTGCACATTTCTGATTCAGTCAATAAAGATCTACATTATGGCCTTGATAGACAAATAACTATTTTAATAAACATTATTAAAAAAAAAAAAAAAATAGAATAAACAACTAAATGACAATTTACTAGATTAGTTATAATGATATAATAATTTATTGAAAGTAAATTAATGGTATTTTAGAAAATTAAAATAGAAATAACAAGACAGGAAATTTGTTAAAACATTCGCCATCTTTTCTTTCCACTAGGGAATCTAACAAAGAACACTATTAAGATATAAGAAGGTCATGAGGAAATATAAATATTGACGTAGAAACCTCGGGGGGGTGGGTGGCTCAGTGGTAGAGTCTCTGCCTGTGGATCCAAGGGTCCCAGGTTCGAATCCCACCATTGGTCGGGATTTTTTTATTTAATTTAATTATTTAAAATTAATTCTGATGCCTTGGTAGGATTCCCCATTCGACCATTCACTGTTGGGTTCTAATTAACAGTGCTGTTCCTGAAGTGGCGCTGGGAAACAGTAACAAAGCCTACACAGAACACACATGATTGAGAATTTAAAATACAAGCTTGAGACTGGCATATTAGGTATATACACCTAGGCCATAAATCGGAAAAAAAAATGTAGAAACCGCCTTTGATTTTCTCTGATTTTCAATGAATAAATAAAATCTCAATTTCGAGGTGGGTTCAATAATCTAAAATATGATATCAAATTAACTGGGACCTGGTTGGAGCCAATGGGAAGGATCTGGACCATGGAATACCGCTAACTTTTCAATGTGAGCTACCTACCTTGAGTTTACTTCCCGCTGACAACTAATTAATCAGGTCGTTGATTTAATTCAGGATGGTCTAGGGGCCTTCCCAGTTCCGTAGCAGTTTCTGACAAAGTCCTTTCGGCACCAGCCATACTGGATCGCCTCTCTTAAAATGTGTCCCTGTGGTCATGCATGTCGATTCTAGCTTCTTCTTTATCGCTGTTGACTTTCAAACGTTCCCGAGCGAATCCCTAGATCTTTTTTCTGCCATTGCATAAATCACATTTTTTTACACCAATTATCTACATCCCGTAGACAATTGACAACAAAATCTTTCTCGAATCTGTGCCAGTGTCCTTGTAGTACCATTATGTCCTCCTGAACGACTGCTATGGAGCTCCTCCTATACACTTCTGATATGTGATTTCGGCAGTACTAATCGTCAAACTATATGTACTCCATTGGGGCTCTCCCACTTCCGGTGCGCAATAGGCCATCGTGAAGATACAGGGAGTCCCACTAAGTCCAGTACCCTTTAATAGCTCTTCTATATTGGGCTTTCTCTTGACAAGTAGGTCTGAGTTTATTTTTGAGCAATTCTCGGACAACCTTCAAGTCATTGTCTTTTTTTGTCCCTTTCTTAGGCTTTTAATGATGATTTTCTCTTCGTCATCCTCTGGCTTGTTAGTGGTTGCTTGAAGACTTCTTCAACTTCTTCAACCGCTTCCTCTCGTTATTTAAGCCCTTCACAGTACCGACAGTGTCATTCTAAACAGGGTTGCCTGGCAAAAATGTTTGCGTTGCTATGGAGCACGGCCTTCGATGCACTACTTCTTGGTTATGCTAGAAAGCAGACTAGGTGTAGATGACCGGCTTCTCTGAGAAGCATATCTGCTGTAATTCTTTCTTGTTGGACTTCGTGACGGCCTTTAGGAGATTGATCTTGGTGACTTTGTGGCCGCATTCCCTGATTCCCGATTTATAGAACGAGCCCTGCTTCTTCATGTTCTTTGAAGGTGTCCGATTCTTTTTCAACTGCTTTTATTTTGGCTGTTTTGCAGGATGTTTAAGATTTGTAAGAGAATAGGTTAGGGAATAGTATTAGTATTGACCTCTCAACTTTCCTGAAAACTAATTTTTCTCAATTTTGCACGAGAAGATCTAGATATGAGTTTTGCTGCATCATATTCCTGGGCTGCTATCAGTTTCTTCCTCAGAGGCTTGTGATGTTGTAGCGCCGCAGTGTTCTGGGCCAAACCTAACCCTACCTGCTTACAACCGATAAAGATAAAGATGTTGTAGCCGAAGGGCTTGCTGCATTTCCACATCTTGTAGTCTATCATTGAATGTCTGTATGCCGATTTGTTCTTAAAAATCTTTGGGCGCATGTAAATAGGCCAGATGGAGCAATGTTTTTATATCGGACTCGAATTCCCGTAGACTCTCATTATGTAGCTGGCTTTGGAATACCCGTTTCAAATTCTGCTGGTCATACCTTGTCTTCAACTCATGGACGAGAGAAAAATAACTGGGTTATCCTTGAGGAAGTGACTGTAAAACGATTGCTGCCTTTCTTCGCAGCATCACTATCATTGAAGTCGCCATCTCTTCTTCGGCCCAGTCGTTGGCTCTGACTGCAGATTCAAATTGGAGTCGATACTTTTCCCATGTTGTCTAACCGTCAAACGTGGGTGGCTTAATGGTCTTGCGAGTATGGTTTTGTGAATCTGGGATTCAAATGTGGCTTGGTTCGGTTATAGATAAAGACAAGGTAGTTTTTTCAGCTTCAATGTTGCTTACCGAATTATTCTTTCTAACTCAACTATTTCAGTTCTAATTTGCCTTTCCAACTGTACTCCAGTCTTTTCTTATGTTGTAAGAGATTTACTCGACTGTTAAGCTGACCAACCTCTTGCTTGAAGGTTTCCTGAATTTGTAGCAAACTATTCATAATTTCAACCGTCTCTCCTCCTTCTCGTTCTTCTCGTCCTCCTCGTCCTTTCTGTGTGCATTTCTTTTACCTCTTCTCGCCTTTCTCTGTCCTCTTCCATCTTTAAAAACTATGTTGGGGACCTAAAGTATCCATGTATTGTTTCGTACACAGTGGATCTAATATTTACCATGAACATGATAGATAACTTTAATTTGGATCCCATCGCTCTCACCAAATGTCACGCTGGTTTTGGTAACTTAATTTATTCACAACTCAACTTTTACAATAAAAATATGCAGCTATTAACTATTAAAATTCACGTACAACGTCTATCATAAAACTAAAACTGTGACGTCAGGATCACCGATATACCTCCTGGTGGATTTCTAACAGTTGAATCCCACACAAATATTAAGTACAGCCCGAAGGCACGTTTACCAAAATGGACTGTCTCCTGTCGTGTTGGCTGCAATCATCTCCATGTGGACAATGAAAATTCAACATGTAAAACGTTTTATTGTGCACAAACGTACATATTTACATTCCTTCACTTAACTATTGCTTACATATTTGATAGTACTAGGACTCTACATTTTGTTTTTTATCGTTGCTCAGAGAACTTAGTATTTTTTATACAGGTGAGAGACGACCCTTACTTCAAGAAGGCGTGAATCGCTCTGCCGATTTTTTAATGTTTTAAAGAGAGAGATGAACATTTGATTACGTCACCCAGACCAGTTTCGCGCGGGAGTTTTTGCATCGTGCCTGGTCTTGGCCACGTATACTTGTTGCTAGCGGTTAAGAAAACACCTGGCTTCGCGAGCACAGGACCGTCTTTTATATGTTTCAAAATTCTTTGTTTTGGAACACCTCCCTTAAACCTTCGTGAACCTACTCGAACCATCCAGATACTTTTTAACATGGAATGACATTTCTAGACTGTTCTCTCTACTTCTTTTATTGGTACGTTTTCTATAAGACCTACTCGCTAATGCAGGGTGCAGGGTAACAATATCTATCCAACTTTTATTATCCAAAAACCGCTTCTGACATTTTTATTCCTGACAATTACTAATGCGCCCATCAATCAATAATTTTTCAAAAACAAAAACATCCCTCGTTTATTGTCTCTTCTCGACGACATGCTACAATCTACTGCTTAGCCAGATCATCATTCTTTGGAAATCAAAAATATTTAATGTCCGCTCTCTTCGTAATTTTGCTAGAATTTTTAGAAGTAGCCATTTTATAGTTTTTTATTCTCATAATAAAATTGCTGAAAAAATCACCACACATTAAATTAGATCCTTTAAAAACATCAAAAAATTAAAAACACAAAATAAAAACACTTTAAACTCTTCAAATAGATGCTTCATAAATGAACACCACACAAGCAAAATACTGTTAACTCTTATTTAATATTCCAAAAATGAACTCGTATTAAATAAAGCATCACGCAGTGAAAGATGAGATCTCAAAAATTAGTTCTAAGTATAAAGACAAATTAAAATCGTACCCAAACCTACAAGGGATTAATGAAGAACACTAATATAAAACTACTGAAGCATTTTTTTTTAGATTTATAACTGTTTACGTTCTCTGTATATTTATTTTAGTAATTCTCTAATTCTAAAAAAATATGACTTATGTTTACATTAATTCTTACAGTATTCAATATTAGAAAAGGAGTTGTATACAAGTCAGTTGCACAATGATACAGAATATACGATCCATACCATCTGTCACACAATATTAATTGTTTTCTACAGAATAGATTCCATTTATTTTCTTTTATACTTTCTATAAGTCGCAAAATCAAGAAATATTATATTAAGTTAAGGACTATTATTTTCCTAGAAAACTGATTGTCCTCCTATGATGAGCTATCATAAATTCCAAACAGTTCAGATAACTGCAAATAAGTCAACCCTCGTAACGTTTGTGCGATAATATAATGCATCTAGTACCAGAAAATTAATGGCTGTGATTTATTACGATTTACAAGACCTTTCCACTCAAGAACAAGCGTCTGTAAAAGCTCGGTGTACAGTTAGCGTAATAAATTTAAGTTTGAACATGTTTCTGTGAGTGACGTGATTCGCAAGGGCCATTCGATTTGTGCAACAACTGTCGAGAATATAACTTTTGAATTATGATTGAAGATGACAGCTGACTGGCCCATAGAATTTTAATACCGACTAGATATTAAAAATGTTTCGGAGATTTCTTAAGTTTCGTCATAAACCATCTTTGAAATTGTACTAGTTTGATATTATGTAGTAGAAAGCAAACATCCCTGAAACTACAATATAGAACAACTTTGCTGGAAAGATAAAAATACTTTTTAACGACTGTACGTTCTAACTGAGTTTGAAACATCTTCCATTGATGGTAGATAATCGTGTTGTTTGGTAATTAATATTGATGACTCGGTGCTTAAACTTAGAGGTTGTGTGTGGGTGCTTTTCTTTTCCGGCAGTTTTTTTAATACTATATAAATCTTTAATAAAACTTAAACATTTTTCATTGATCTTGAAGAGAAAGTAACGACTTGTAATCGTTGGTTCTTGAATCACACTTTTGCATTGTAAATTACCTGAGGAACTCTGGATGGAAACAGTTGACTCGACAGAAGGTTTACGGGAAAGTTATTGTTAATTTTGAATTTGTTGTATGCTCTTTACAAAAACGTTATTTATTTGTATATGTAGCTTTTACAACTACAGCTGAACTAACATATTTTTTCTCAGAAAATTGTCGTAATGAAACAAATGTATCTTTTGACTCAAGGTATGTAACTCTTTTAACGGACAGATGAAGAATGTCAAAATAAAATGTTAAATTCAAATTTTTTGATGTTGGTGTTAAAAATGTCTAGAAATATAAAATTGTTTTCTTTTTTATTTTAGTATGTTGCAGCTACCCCAAACCTATCTTATGTTATGTTGGGACTGGGGTATTAATACAATGCGACCTAAAAGATCTATTATGACCCATTCTGTCGATAATGCAGCAAGAAAATGTCTCAATGCCTAAAACGACCCTTCCAATCCTATCTCCTCAAGGAAGTGTAGGATTTGGAGTGGCTTCAAGTTAGGTAAATCTTCCTCTTCTATTTGATATGCTCCTAGGCATAGTGCCCTCGGATTATAGAGTGCTACACATTCAGTTAAAATGTGAATGGAGGTTTTGTTCTCCTCCTCACAGAATCTGCACTCTTTATCTTCTACTACTCTCAGTTTACTAAGGTGTCCTTTTAGTCGGCAATACCGAGTAAGGACCCTTGTTACAATACGTAGTCTGTTCTTGCTCAGGCAGATGCAGGCTTCCGATCTTAGCCTGTTTCAGCCCCAAGAAATTATTCTAATAATCGGTTTTGCTAATGCCCTATTTATAACTTGCATTTTTAGGCGTTCAAACGACTAGAGAAAAATTTGACTCACCTTGTTTAAATATACGAAAAAAAGGTAAAACGTTATTTATTGTTGATGAGCTTTTAAAACCATTATTTTATTCGTAAACTAGCTGTATGTATACTCTCAGCATAGTGAATGTCCAATTACATTTTCTACGCAAATCTAGATCAAGTACGTACAAGTTTGAATATATTTAAATTGTATTGGTTAAAGATACGCAGAAGAGGAGTGACGTATAGTAGTTGGGATATGATAAAAATAAAAATCAAACTGGTTTTGCATTTTTTTTTAAATTTTCTTTTAAAATATTCAATTTGTTTCGTTTTCGGTACTTCACACGGTATACTGTATTAGTATAAATATTTACTTCTATAAACTTACGAACTGCGTGATCCTTAAATTGACACGTTTTTGTTATTTGAATTTGTTTTCTGATTCTACCTATTTACACGCCTTCTTTAAACTTGTGTACAACATGTGTAAGTTTTCCAGAAATTTCAACTAAAATCTCAAATTTAATCAAGTACATAAATCTATCTCTCTGCTTAGTGAAAATATTTGCTTTATGCTCTGTTTGTCTATATCGTTCCTGTGTTTATAATTTGAGGATTCTTCACTACCTAGGCTAACAATGTTGAAATTGAAAACTTCATTAAAATCTAATTTTATCTGAACCGCTCACATAACATTTCAGAATGTGATTTTAAATAACACATTTTTATTTGCCGAAAGATTCCAATACATACATAAATTTGTTGGTTGCTTATAAATTCAAACGTTTTTCTTTTACAAATTGTAAATTAGTGAATGATTATGCTATTTTATTTCTATTAATAGACTTCAAGATCAAAAAAAATAAATTTCATAAAAATGTGCGAATTATTTTATTTTAATTTTGCGTAGGTATATTGGATGGGTTCAATTAGTGAATCAGAAATAATAGGCAGTAATAGTAACTTAGGGATTTGTGAAGAATACTGACACTATAAGCAATATGTACCTGCCACTGAAATATTTTTATTTATTTCGAAATCTCATCCAAACTTTAGAGCAATGACAGTTTAAAGGAATCTTCGCCAACAACGCAGCCAGTTATTTTATTTGACAGGTGTAAAGACTTTTAGTACGGCATTTTCTACAACGCAAAATGAGAAACAATAAATGTCATCTTTCTCATAAATGCTACTAAATAATTAACATTTCGGGGCATTTTAACCTCTAAACCCCCTCCCCCTTGAGTGTGCCACTAGTCTTCGGACATTCGGTTAGTGACTATTATTTCCGAATTCAACTATAGCGTCTTAATCATTAGTTCTAACCATGGCAATATAATTTTTTTATTTCACACCACAAACTCTGTCTATAAACTGATCTCTGCAGTTCAATTTTATAAAAAAGGTGGAAGCTCCCGACGATTCCACTAAATCTCTCGACTAAATATTAAATTATAGCACCTTCGCCAGAAGTTGCAATTTAGTATTATCGAACATTCCACTGTGTTTTAGACTATTGATCGGCGTTGTTCATAGGCGTTCAATTTTCCATGGTCGAAACATTAAGTTGGGTTGCGGGAGTTGAATTTTGTAATTGAAAACGTAAAAGTTATTTAAGTTTATTCAATTGTAATTATAGTTCAGTTTATTTAATTTAATATTTTTGGTAGTCGGACAAGTGGTGGCCGAAATAAGGCAGATAGGGACTTAAGGGATTATAGGATGATCGAACTGATCAAAAAAGGCTAGCATAACATTGCCCGCTCTTTATTATTTACTAATTTTTTTATGTAAAAGTAAATGTGTCCAAAAATATTAATTATCTAAAATTAATCGATTTTCTAAGAGGATACGTGCCCCTATGCCTTTTCCCTAGTATTGCCAAGTAGTAGTATTGAAACCTAATAATCAAAAATATGATATATTTAAAATTGAAATTTTAAGTTTTGAAAGGAAAAGTTAAATTCTGTACCCCAGAGCCAGAGCATGGTAAGTCCAAAAACATCGTTTTTCAGGAGATCATTTTTAATGTATTCATTTTAGACTGTGGACCGTGAGCTTAGCGTTGTTAAAAATGAGCTATTTTTGTTATTTTAAAAGATACGTCAAAATGGAAAATACCAAACGATCCGCCGCAAAATTTTAAGTCACTATTTACCTAAAATTTGGCCAATTCGGATTTAAAATAGTCTGGCTCCGAGGTACAGAATTAACAAAATACATGTATAAAACTTAAACGTACTTCACTGAACAATATCTAATACGACTGTCATGGAAGCAAAAAGAAAACACATACATCTGTGTAAATCGTTAATTGTGTGGTTATATTAGACATATGCCTGAAATATCTTCCCTATTGTAATAACATACGTTTAAGCAAAGCAGTATGCATTTGTATATGAGAAAGATAAAACTCTGAAAGGGTGTCGCATATTACGAGGGCGTCCAAATATAAACGGGATATTTGTTTCTGAGCGTCTACGGATGTTAGCCCTGGGCTCGAGGTTCAAGTATGCTTGGACGGGGTAATTAGTAATAGGCTTTCAACCAGTTCGTCAGTAGTGCTTAGTGCTTACGATGTTGGAGTAAAAGCTGCACCCAGTGTTGTGCAACGCATTATCATCAAACTTCTGGCACATGAGGGAGATAAAGAGCCAGAAATTTTCCAGAGATCTACTGTACAGTTTGGAGTAAAAGATCTGCAATATCACCGCCGAACTTCGTAGAAATAGAGAAGAGCCAGATATAGAGACAGAGAAGAAATTTCTTTCTATCGTTAAAACGCACCGCCGATAGACTTTTCTATGACCGATCGGAAACGTTCGGATTTATCTATGCTCTCTCGCTTCATTATACTAACTTTTTAAAATAAGCCAAAAACATTGGGTACGTTTGGGGATTTTCGAGAAAAAATATATTTCACTAAAAATATTAACCAGAAAAGCGAGGCAGAAAGCGAGGTTCGGTTAACTTTATTTCTGTTTAACTTTGTTTTGTGAAAATAAAAAGTAAGTAGGTAATTGTAAAAAAGTGATACCAAAGTTTTATAACGAATTTTATGATGCGGAGCAGGAGGAGCGGAGGGAAGAACTTGCCAGAGAAAGACGAACTCTAAGAGATAAAAGTAATCCATTGGAATTGCCAGATGAAAAATTTAGGAAGTTTTATTTATTTATTTATTTATTCACGGGTAACCCCATTAAAAAAAAAATACAATATTAATTAGAATAAAAACAGCAAAATAAATACTTAACAAAATACTAAACTAATACTAATATAGGTAATATAAAATACTACACAAAATATAAAATATAACGGCATCAAATAACAATTATAAAATCAGTTAGAAAATTAAGACAAAAAAAATGTTAGACTTCCATATTATTTAAATAAGTCCTGAGAGCATTAATAGTTCCAAAAATATCACAATTTTTATATTTCAACTTATTACATTCACGTAACATTCGACTTACTGGTGAATTAAAGGCATAATTAGTGGTATGTAGTGGTATATTAAATAAGTCGAATTGTCTAGTCCTACTAAAGGTATTAAAATTAATAAGACCTACTGCTTGGGGAGAATCAATATTCCCTGTTAACAATTTATTTATAAAAATTATATCAGAAACTGTTCTTCTAAAGTGAAGTGATTTTAAGTTTAATTGAGAATTAATTGAAGCATATGAGTAATCTCCTCTTATATAACCCATTTTATAGGCGCATATTCTCAAGAATTTATTCTGAATAGTCTCAATTTGATGCTTATGAGTATTGTAATATGGATTCCAAATAATCGAACAGTATTCTAATTGTGATCTTATTAGAGAACAATACATCGTTTTGAACGTATAAGCAGAAAAATCCGTGGATGACCTAGAAATGAAACCTAATAGTTTTGATGCCTTTGCTGTTATCATATCTATATGTGCCTGAAAAGACAATTTACTATTCATCATGACACCTAAATCTTTAATGGTATCAACTCTTGACACACTATGATTGTTAATTTGATAGTCATGTATGATGGGTGACAAAATTTTGCTAAAAGATATACAGAAGCACTTCTTAATATTTAGATCCATTTGGTTTAGATTGCACCATATATTCAGGGAGTCAAGGTCTGTTTGCAATTCAATTATATTAGAATGTGAATTAATAGATTTGAATAACTTAAAATCATCTGCAAAAAGTAGGTATTGGCTAAATTTTAATGTATCACAAATATCGTTAATAAATAGATTAAATAGAAAAGGTCCACAATGAGAACCTTGAGGTACACCTGAAGGAACTGTAATCTCATGAGATACAACACCCGCAATTTTCACGCTTTGAAAACGATTTGTTAAATAACTTTGAATCCATGTCAGCATGACACCTGATATTCCAATATTTTTTAGTTTGTTTATAAGAAGTTTATGGTTTACTCGATCAAAGGCTTTTGAGAAGTCTGTATAGATCGAGTCAACTTGTGACTTATTTTCTAAAGCATTAATTATGTAAGTGTTGTAAAGCAAGAGATTAGTCACTGTTGACCGACCAGGACAGAAACCATGCTGTTCATTAATGATGATGTTTTTACATTCCCAAGATAAGAACTTACTCATGAGATAATCGAATGCTTTAGGAATATCGGACTGGATACAAACAGCTCGGTAGTTTTCAATTTTCTCTTTTGGGCCCGATTTATAAATTGGTTTCAAAAAACTATGTTTCCAGAAATTTGGAAAGATTCCTGATTTAAGGGATATGTTAAAAACGATTTTTAGAGGATTAGCCAAAGTGTAAATGCTCTTTTTTAAAAAATAAGTTGGAATCCCATCTGGACCATGGGAAAATTTCGATGGTAGACTGTTAATTTTTTCCATAATGTCGATTATATTAATTTGATAGTTTGATATATTCACAGTATTCTTAAAATTATTTGAAGGTAAATTTTGTACATTGTCGGTAGAAAAAACTGATGAGTTGTACAGGCTTACGAAAGAATTGGCTCAAAATATAATTGATGAACTTCAGCCTCACATGGACCCTGGACAAAGAAACACAAGATTACCTTTAGATCTAAGAGTGCTTGCTGCTCTGCGGTTCTTTGCTCATGGATCATACCAACAGTACATTGGGGCAAGCCTAAATGTCTATGTGGCCCAACAAACAATGAACGACATTATCTGCGAAGTATGCAATGCTATTGAAAATATTGCTCCTAGGTACATAAAATTTCCTACAACTGTAGAAAAAAAAAGCATAAAAAAAGAAAATTTTTGGAATTCATTTAATTTTCCTGAAATTGTGGGCTGTGTAGATGGCACACGTGTAGTAATAGCCAAACCAAATGAAGATGAACATTTGTATTTTAACAGAAACCGGTATCATTCGAAGAATGTTCAAATAATTTGTGATGTAGATTTAACCATTTCAAGTATAAATGCAAAGTTTGGTGGGGCAACACGTGATTCTTTAGTTTGGCGAAACTCTGCAGTAAAAACTTTTTTGGAACAAAACTATCGCAATGGTGATCACAACACTTGACTCTTAGGTGATTAGTGGTTAACCTCAGCAACCATGGCTGATGACTTCAATACGAAATGCACAACGAGATTCATCGGAAGGCCGCTAAAATGCTACTTTAGTTTCTGCTCGGTGCACTGTAGAAAGGTGTATAGGTAAATAAACTATTGTATACAGTAATAAATATATTATTTATTTATTGTATTATTTGGTTTCAGAAGTTTTAAAAATGCAGTTTCGATGCATACTCAAAGAGCGAGTTCTAAGGTATGCATAATATCTGCGTCATGGGGAATGTGCCATTAGATGAGAAAAATGAAGAAGAGGATGAAAGTGATAATGATAGTGATAATAATGATGAATTACGCAACAAGGCACCACAGAATGTTGTAGTAGAAGAACAGCAAAGACGTCAGCAACTCGTCAATGCTTACTTTCCATAATTTGTTGTTTTAATTGAATGCAAAGATGTAATATTTTTAAAGGTAATATAAAGTGAGGAATTAAATATTGGTATTTATTATCAGTAGGTAACACAAGATGTTTTCTTAAAAATAAACAAAAAAAAAACTCGTTCTGAGTAACACAAATGTTTTTCTAAAACTAAGTACATAAATAAAACTCATTCCGAGTATCAAACAAGTTTTCTCATAACTAAGTACTTAAACAAACAAAAAAAATCATTCTAGGTATCACACAAGTTTTCCTAAAACTAAGAACCATTCTGAGTAACACAAAATAAGTTAATAAATAATCAGGTACAGGGCCTTCCTGAAAAATAACTCATTCTTCGGAGTATTACAAAAATTCCCTTAGAACTAGGTAATACAAAAATATATACAGGGTGTCCCATTTCACGTGTTCCACAGGAATATCTCGGGAGGTGCAAAAGTTAAAATATTGAAATTTCTAGAATTATTTATACTCCTAGAGTTCTTCAAAATTAATCTACCAAAATTTCAAATTTTAACTTATGCACTTCCCTAGATAATCCACTGGAACCTGTATAATGGGACACCCAGTATACAAAAACAGAAAATCACAGTTGTATAATACTATTATAATTTGATGTTAGTCTGTACTTAGAATCATATGATCCACTAACCGTTTGAAATCATTTTTTATTTCTACTATGGCAGAGGACATCACTCCAACTTTATTGTCTATATTATTCAAAACATCTAGTTGTTCTGAGTGCATCTTATTCATTGATACAAATCTTCTTGATTTTATTGACTGTGTTGCAGTTTTTTCTTTTTGATTTCTGCTGCATGATCATTTTGGTAAGTTTTTCTCTTGATGCCGGCTGTTATGGCAGATGTTGATGGATTTTCATCTTGCATTTCATTCAATGGAATGAGAGGTGGCATTTCCACAGTGTTTTCTATAGAAGTGATGGGTAGCATTTCCAAAATGTTCTTATTATGAACTTTTTTATGGCGCTCTTCCACTGTTTTGCTTTCTTTAACTTTTTGCTGTAAAATAATAAAATATTAAGTATAATAATGTTCTACAATTTGACTATAAATTGAACTTACGAATCCCAGCTCAAAATTACCATCACTTTCAACAGATTTCCAGCCGTAAATTTTCATTAGGCGCTCTTCTATTGCATTCAGTGGTAAAGCCATAGATGGCCCACCACCGGTTTTTAAACTTTTACTTCTGAAAACTGACGCTTTACTTTTAACTTTGGATTTCCATCTTCCTATAGCCTAAAAACAATTTAATTAAATAAGTTAATGATGTACTTTCCAAGACATAAAGTATAATTTTTGAGAAATTATATAGTTTAGATACTTTTTGAGTGCATTACACAACAATAAACTTAAGGCTAAATTTACACCTAAGTAATAGAGGAACACTTTCGAGTATTTTCAGTTTTTATTACCTGTTGTAATTTTTCAATTGATTTTCTGCCATTCCCTAGGCTATTTAATTGTGCAGATAAAATTGCCCATAGTTTTTTTTATCTTGGAATTGTCTTCCGCATTGCTGGAAAATGTCCTTCTTAACATTTGTGGATACTGTTCAAGAAAATCCACTGCAACTGTCCAATGCTCGGTCGTAGTTTTAAATTCACGCTCGTGAACATCTGTTAAAATAGAATCTTTTAATTAATACCTATACTAAAAATTACTTTATTTTATAATAAACTTGCCCATGATTAGATAAACAGACACTTTACATGACACACAACAAACCAAGATTTTAAATTTGAGGTTAAAATAGGCATAGAAAGACCACTAGCCCTTTTTCTATTTCCTGATATTAGGAATTTCAAATGTGTGCCAGATGAACGCAGTAGAGAAGTTAAGACGTATGGAGGTCTTTCAGAGGTTTTCGGAAGAAGGTTATGCATTTTTGAGTCGGATCGTCACCTGCGACAAAATGTGGGTTCAAAACAACACAACTCTTATCCAAACAAGCCAGTATGGAGTGGAAGAGGAAGGCAAAGGCAGCCCTAGTAAAAGCTGGCAAGATTCTTTCAACCGTTTTTTCGACCAGTGCTGAACTTTGCTCGTGAATTTTTTGCATAAGCGAGGCACAATCAATGCTGCTAGCTATTAACCTGGGTAAATGGAGAAACAATACTCTTTCACAATAATGCAAAACCTCATACTGTAGCTCTAACAGTCTAAAAACTGGAAGAAATGGAATGGACTCTATTTTATCATCCTTCCTACAGCCCGAACCTATCGCCCTGTGTTTTCATTTGTTTTAGCCGCTTAAAGAAGTTATAGTAAGGTAACGATTTGAAAATTATCAGGGCGTTAAGGGATTTGTGTGAAATTCATTTCTGACGCAACCAGTTTCATTCTATGATACTGGGATAAAAAACATTCCTTTTCACTGGTAAAAATGTAATTCAAAAACAGACAGGAATTTTTTAAAATAAAATCTTGTTTATATTTGATCCACCCACATTTTATAGATTAACGTCAAAATAGCTGGTATCGTTTTAAAAACTTGAAGCCTCTTGTTTTTTGTTTCTTTTTGGTTACACTCGATAAAAAGTAAGTCTATCACAATATTTCATAGTCAAAATGAAAATCTCAATAGTGCAAACATCGTTGCCGTCCGGGAAGATAACGATAAGATTTTTTATAGGATTCGAGGGCGACACTTCTTATGTACAAACTTTCAAACGAATACACTTTGTAAGGCCCATATTTGTTATTCTTTCGGTTAAATGAGCAATTACAGAAATAATATCTGGAATATGGCGTTAAAATGGGCCACGGTTCTATAATCATAATACGCCATCAGAACCCACTTTAATGGTTTGGACAAATTGTTATTCTAATTTGCCCCTACACACTCACCAAGTAGTAAGTCTATTGAATTGTCTGTAAGCAAATATGTTTTCTTCAGTAGAATTTTTCTTAACTCTTTTTCATAAATATATTTTCTCATTAGTCACCATTATTAGTCGTTTGTTAATCCAAGGACACCTAGGGTTAAATTGAAGTACCTATATTATTGAAATTAATTCAATAAATAAATGGAGTAAATTTGTTTCTGCTTAGAAATATGAAGAAAAAAACACTTAGTATTTTTAATAAATATACGGATTTTGTTCATTGCTTTAGAATTAGGATGGGTAATTTAATGACATTCAAAGATAAGAAAACTCATCTACTACCAAGTCCAAACTACGAAAACAAAAAAAATACGAAAACATTTTAACGCGAAAACTTTATTCTTGGAAACAAAGCTATTAGACAAATATGTTTTTCCCGATACTGTTTAATATACGTTGAAATGGCAGAAAGCAGTATTCCACAAAAGAATAAAACTGAAACAAACCACTCTGAATAATATAGGCATTCTTTATGTTTGCCGATATAAAGTTGGTAGAAGTCGTAAATTTCAAAAATTCAACAGGTAACTCATATGTTGAATAAAATTTGTAATATGCAAACAAGATATGCTATAAAGAATTACATATTATAAGTATATAACTTGAATTATTTTCGTTAATATTAATGTGGCAAGTAAAGAATCAGAAAAAAAAATCATCAGTAAAATAGCAGTACTCAGATAGCACAAAAATATTGCATGAATATTTAATGCATATTCCTATATTCCATGGATATGACAGGAAGATTGCGGGATTATTGTAGGTCTTCATGAAACATATGCCCTCGATATGTTTTTATCTGCTAAAATATATGTATGACATATTTTTTGGATTTACTATGGATATCTATGTATGCCTATATTCATGGTATTTTAAATATTCATGGATTTTTTTGTAATGAAGTATAATAGAAAATAAAACCCATACTTAAATGCAAATGTGTAATACAAAAAAAAATTTATTTGAAAAAATAAAGCAAATATTCTTAAAATAAAAACAATAAATACATACAAAAACCTCTAACCTAAATCCTAAAAAATTGTATTGTTAGAAGTTAAAAGAATTAACTTCAAAAGTATTGTTTTAAAATGATTTATCACCCTATATACTATAACACCCTGTATA
>OV651822.1:21085866-21234847 GCA_927349885.1 Psylliodes chrysocephalus | reverse complement strand
GACGTATCTAGTAATACATTTATACCACAAGTTATAAAACATTTTAAGAAATTGAACCCACCCCGTATTGAGGTAGAATTTTGATTGGAAATTTTTCATACGTGGAAAAGGTTTTCATATCAATACATACACACGCACAAACGAACAAACTAGAGTTTCCTTTGAGTTTTTGGAATTACAATAGACGGAAACGTGGAGAAAAGTAGAAGAAAAAAAAATTCTTTCTTTGGCTCGCGAATGCCATGTTAAGGCATAATAGGTAGAAGGGACACAGTAGTACGAAAATGCCGAGTATTTGTGGAATCTATGGGATAAAAGGTATAAAGGTCGCTACCGAAAACAAGATTTCTGGTTAGAAATAAGTTATGTTAGGTACTGATGCGAATATTGAGACAGTGCGCGCACTTGATCGAAAGCGAAACAATAAAAAATTGTACAAATCCATTTTGAAAATTTTTATAGGAGAGGCAAAAACGATTTTTCTTAAAACCATATTCGAGTGTTTTGTGATTAAATCGTTATGAATCAGCTATTAAAACTAGCGGAGATGTTTTTCGTTTATAAATGTCAGCTGTCTTACGTAAATTTATATTTTCTAATTTGGAACAATTACTAGAGGAAAGGATGATACACAATTTTCTACAGTGCTAGTATGCTAGCTATCTAATACCTGACACTAAAATCTGAAATTAATTACACACTTTTCAAGTTTCGCTGTCGTGATGTAGGCGAACGTTCCTTGTTAGAGAAACGCAATGATACTGTCACAGGGCACCCACGATACTGTGATTGAAATACATTTTCTTGCTGTAGACAGAATATTTACGGTTGTTTTATTTTTGTTTCTATTTCGTTAGACAGATTACGGAAACCAGCAAAAAAATATTACTCTGTGTTTCTTTGATGTGGACATGCCTTAAAACTCATTTGCGACGTTATACTGTCCGCTATCTTACGAACCTTTGCATTAAACAATAAAAATGCATAAAAATAATTGTCATGCGAGGAGTACTGATAAAAGTTCTCGGAACCTGCATTGCCGGAGAAGGGGATATAGGAAATGAAGGATCCCAGATAGCACACGACGTCTGAAAGAGGTATTTTTTGTGTCTTGGTTTGGTCTCAATGTCCTAGGACGTTATTAAGACGTCTCGCAAAAGCCATAATTCAGACGTATTATTGTGAGAGTTCGAAGACGGTCTTAAGCTCGGTCTTAAGACGTCTTAAAAGGTTTGTTCCAACAACAATTTTGGGACCATACATAAACCAGTCCACAACTTATTGTCGACGACTGATAGTCGACGACCTGTCCACGACCTGTCGAGGATTGGGACGCGATATTTATACCTGTTTTAATGACTTTTTGTGACGTCAATTAGTCGTAGCTCCGGTGAGAACGAATTGGTTGGATAAAAAAAGGGTGGTATATGCATGTGCCTTGAGAAATTCACAGAATTTTGTGCCGAAATCTTGTCAAAATCGGTCTTATTATTCGAAATTACACAAATAAGCGCTTTATATGTTTTAATGATTACTTCGTGAAAAGAAATATGTTTATGGAGGTTTTTGGGTCGAATTTTCATGGGATAACTTTTATATTTTCTGTAATACTAGAGACCCCGCGAACAGAAATATTGTTTTTATTTATCAAGCATCATAGATAGAAATTAATTATCTAGAATATTTTGCGTGAAATGTAAGAATTTAAATATATTAAGAATGCAAATTTTCTTTAAATAAAATGGAATTATTAAATTGTGACGAAGTCACTAAATTTTGCTCTCAATTATTTTAAAAATGTATATTTAAATTAATTCCCGCTGGAGAACATGTAGAAGTTTCCCCGTATTTCTGTTTCCCAGGAATTACCGTTTTTTAACAATTGCAAGTACCCTCGTAGATTAAAATATTCCTATATTTGCCGAAATCCGAATGGGCATTTTGTAGAGTCGATTTCGTACCTATTATCTACTTTTATTTGTCAAGGTACTAGAAGGACTTTTTTTTATTTTTAAATTGTAAACAGTCAGCTGTAGTGGTGGTATCCCCACTCGGACTTACCGGTCTTCCATCTTGCCCAGCGAAAAAGCATAAATCGATCACATCTGGGAATTACCCTCTCTTGAATTCCAGCAGCCGTAAACTCTTTTCTCTCCTGCAGTGTCGAGTGAAATACTCCGTGAGTGACCGTAATATCGAAAGAATATTGACCGTTTATTTTTCTAAAGGTAGGAAACCGCATATTATTTTTTTTATTTACAATTAGTTTGGGACACTCGTCCGACAAGTGAAATAATTTTGATTCATGCACAGCATTTTTCATTTTATCCCTTAGTGGGAAACCGTTGGCAATTTTTTTATAAGAAGCACCCAGTATTTTTCATGTAAGTTTCTCTTTTCTTTTATTTATTCATTCAATTGTATTTGAATCATTCCGTTCCCCGTCCACAACTAATTATTGAACGAAGCCCAACTTTTTCTATAAAACTAATTCACACACCGTCTTGATCGCCTTTTGGCAGATCTCAAAATAATTTTTACGTTAACCATCGCATTTTTGTTCCAAACATCGCGCTGAAAATTATCATTCTCGTTCAATATAATTGCCAGAGCGTCGATCGGTCTGGTCTAAGATACAGGGACGTTCCGAAAAGTTTGATTTCATTTATTTGCTTAAATTTGATTACCGTCATATTTAAATTGTTTTCAAGTGTATTAATTTATTTTTCATAAATTTTCCGTATATAGGGAGTTTCGTAATTCCCGGATCGCTTGGCCTCCTGTGCTAGCGAACCGTAATTATTCCTCAATATTTAAATAGTTTCCAATTGTAATAATTTATTTTTCATAAAATTTCCGGATATAGGGATCCATCAATATTTAAATAATTTTCAATTGTAATAATTTATTTTTCATAAATTTTCCGGATATAGGGATCCATCAATATTTAAATAGTTTTCAGTTTTAATAATTTATTTTTAATACATTTTCCGAATATAGGGAGCCGTTAATATTTAATTAGTTTTCAAGTGTAATAATTTATTTTTAATAGATTTTCCGAATACAGGGAGCCGTTCATATTTAATTACCGTTGTATTTTTTTGTAAATACATATTTTATTACCTATTCCTGTGTTTCTCTTACTGCTGGTTCTTAACCGTTCTCTTTCAGGGTACCGTAGGGTACGAGGTGTAGAGGAGATAAGTGTTTTATTTTTATTTATTCTAGTATAGTGGCTACCTAGCAGTGACCGCCTGGAATTATTTTTACCTCCACTGAGTTCACCTTGAGTACACTCTGGTGTACCACAGGATCGCAGAGCAAACTGCGATACCAAAACTGGCGCCTGATCAACCCCTATTCGGGAATCACTTTCATAGCGCCACACAGACTCGCTGCTTCACTGTAGGTGAACTAGGAGCCTGTCACAAAATGATGAATGTACCTGGATGATATAGGTTACATGCGGTATATAAATTAGTCTTTTTTTCCTTGACAATTGTTTTTTATGTTTCTATTGAATCTTCTGGCCTTTTTTGGTCCTCCTGGTTTCTTGTCTCCTATTAGGCAAATCATAAACAGAAGCTGCCTCTCCAATACCATCGAACTTTTAGGTTCTATGCATGACATTGGCAAGAAATATACTTAAATATTTGTTTCATCCAGAATCGTCCTAAAGTGCTATAAACTGTTTAAAGCAACGATGACAGACGGTAATCGTTGTAGCTAACCCATAGACATAATATTATTTTTATTTCAAAATTAAGTTCAATTGTTAAAATATATTCATATGATCCTGAAATTTAATAGCAATGGGTGTTTCAAAATGAACTTAAACCAAGAAAAGTGGTGCGTTCACGAAGCGTATCGAAAAGAATGAATGCTTGTTTCTTCGGAAAAACGGGCCATATTGCAAGCCCTAATTTTTCTTTGCAACTCCGGCACATTTCTAAAAAAAAAACTTCCTCATAGTATATTGTTTTATTATGACTATTATTTTCGCGGAGCCCCCACAAAGGCTTTGTGGAGCCCCAGAGCTCCACGAAGCACACTTTGAGAAACACTGCATTAGAACATATAATAATTATTGTTAATGCTGATTAGTATACTTTTAATTTGTTTGTTGGAAGTAATCGCTAAAATCAGAAGAAATAGCGTATACTTGCGAATCATTCTTTATCATTACAATTCAAGCAAAAACGACTCGCTGTGTTGAGAAGTAAAAACAATCAATTATTGACTCATTGCCCATATTCGTCTGATTTATTGCCCAATGACTACTTTTTATTACACACCAAAAACAAAATGCATAAAATGTACCTACTTGTTTCGAAAGTAGATTCTTTGTTAAGAGCGGAAAAAGTGTTTTTGAAGTTTGATTTCATCGGATGCAAAATTGTGTAGGTTTTAAAGGCAAATATTTTGAGAAGCAATAAAACAATGTACATAACGTAATTTGTATTTTGTTTTATAATTTCAAACACTTCAGCTGGGCTCCTCGTAGGTCCATTGAGTTATTTACAGAATCTTATTTAAAAAATTTAAATATCGATGACTAGACATACCGACGAAACTTTATATTAGTATATTATGTAACGATCATATATTAATAGCCATTACATGAAGTTTGCATGTACAATTCGTAAAACTAATTTGTGGATTTTCTCGTGTCTACATTTTTCTCGATGTTGAAGGCATGTCGATATTTATATTATGATTTCGTTTCTCTATTGAGTATAAGTTACATTTTGTTTACTACCAAATTGTCTGTGTAACTTTCGGTAACTATCGTCGATTTTCATCCACCATGTTTCTTTGAAACATTTTATCACCACCAGCATCGACTAATATAGTAGAGGAAATCCTATGAAAGCAGTGTCCCGTATATAAGTTGGGACTGGAAAGATTAAGATAGCCAATCTGTTTACCCAAGTTACCAAATTTATTAATTCCAATATTTTGTAGTGGACATTACAAACTTTTAGTCGTAAATCCATATATTTTCTTGGCGATTTTGTTTATAAATTTGTAATGTTAATAATTCATTTTTATATATTTATTTATTCATTTATTTATTATCCAACCAACGGTATAAACTTGTTACAGGTGTAATACATATCAAAAATAAAATAAAATGAAAGAAGTCTATACATACACACATTAAAACGTAAAAATTTAATTTACAAAAAAACGAAAAATACAACTAAGAGTCCAGGATCCGTAAGTAGGGTCGACCTTCACCCATCTGTTTAATGGATAAAAGTTTTTTTTTATTAGATAAAATATGTTTTTAAATATACCGCAAATGGGTTGCCTAAGAAAATACGATCACGGCCATTTTTTACTTTTCTTTCTGTATACAGATAAGGAAAGTATAGAAATCATAATACTTATAATGTTATTCTCTATTATTTTGTTCCTATACATGATTTCCCTAAAATGGACCTAATTCGAGATATTTGAGGAAAAACGCAAATTTCGAATTTTGAAGACAACTCAAAAACGGATAAGGAGAAAAACACCAAATTTTAAACTTTAAGCTTTAATCTATCCTTCGGTGAGCTGATTTAAGTTTGGGCATAGTCGAAGCATCTGGGGAAGACTTTACAGGGTGTCATTTTTTTTTATTTTAAGAAAATAAATAGTCTGGACCGTATTTTCTTAGGCAACCCTTTTACAGTATATTTTTAAACATATTTTATTTAATAAAAAGAAACTTTCATCCATTAAACAGATGGGTGAAGGTCGACCTTACTTCGGATCTTAGACTATAAGTAAAACTAGAACTAGATACATTACATATAAAAATTGAAATAAAATAAGACGTACTCGTACAAGATAAAATTAGGTATTACCTAAACCTAAACAAATTTTTTATATCACATTCTCCGCAATTGTAAATATCGATGTTTTGAGAGTGAGCATTAAAATTGGTTTTCATTTGATAAAGTGGTGATTGTAATAAAATGTTTGTATAGGCAAAGAAAAAGTTTGTTGATCTCTCGAGGTAATACGTATTTATGACGAAAGTTCGTCACAATTAATTATGTAGTTCATGAGTTTATGCAAAAATAATATAGAATGCATCACTCGACGATCTTGAAGATTTACACAATTAAAATTTTGAAGCAACTGATCCTGTGGAAATCCGCGAGGAGTGTAGTAATCATAAATTTTGAAATGGAGACTTTTCAAAAATCGTACCTTTTCTAGGTTTGCAATATGACCATCATATATTGGGGACCCCACTACGCTTGCGTATTCGAGTTTGGACATAACGAGTGAACTAATATTTTGCATATGTCAATACTTCTGAAATTATTGATATTTCTGAAAAGAAATCCAAGAGTTCGAAAGGCAGAAGCGTCATTGATATGTAAAACAAAACCTAACTTCGTGTCAAAAGTAACTCCCAAGTCCTTAATATATAAACGCGTAGAACCAGTTACATAGTCGTAGCGGATTCCAATTTTTTTACCTGTGAATGTCATCGCGTTTATTTTTGGGCGTTTAGTTCTAGACAGTTAGAATTACACCAGTTCTGAATCAGCTGAATGTTGTTTTGTGATACTAAGTAGTCATTTAGAATATTTATCTTTTTAAATAACTTACAATCATCTGCGTACATTAAAATTGTAGTGTCTAGATGCTGGCCTATATCATTAATAAAAATAATAAAAAATAGTGGTCCAAGAATGGAACATTATGGAACTCCAGAGTACTATGGGAAATAATCGGTTTTAGAAAATTTTACTTTAACATATAGGTACGATGAAAATAATTCGTGCAAGTCATGAAAAAAACCAGATTTTTAAGTATACGATCAAAGGCCTTAGAAAAATTGTTGTAAATGACGTCTACTTGTCCATTAGCATCTAATATCTCACTAAAAAATTGTGTCGCCTCGATTAGGTTGGTTACTGTCGACCTACCACTGACAAAACCATGTTGCTGAGAAATTACATAACTAGCAAAAAGAGTTTTCGGTTTATACATATTTTAATAATTTTACTAAAATTACATAAAACTGCAACCGGTCGGTGGTTCTCGATTATAGAACTACTTTCATTTTTAAAAATTGGAATAATTTTAAAAACATTCCATTTATTAGGCAACGTGCTTGTGCGAATAATGATATCAAATATGTGACATAACAGGGACAATAGTGCAATCCTTAAAAAATAGCAGGGATTCCGTCGGGTAATCCCATTGTCACATTCGCTTTTAGCTGTTTGACAGCTAGAATTATATCACATTCGGATACTTGAATAATAGACAAGCAGTCATGGGAGAGCCCTAGTGTAGTACGTCCCGAAATTGTTAATTGAACATGTAAAAAAGAAGTGAACATAACATTTCTAATATTGAATACATTAATTAGAATTGATAATTGTGAGTCATAATAGTGCCTAAGTATTAAATAAATAAATAAATAAATAAATTAATACGTTATAAATAAACTGTTTTTGAATTTAACAATCGTTACATTGGTGTCAGAAGTGGGATACAACCATTCAGTTTTAGTTCCAAGAGGAACTCTTTCTTATAAATGGGACAATGTAGTTCGAGACCGGTCCTGTATTATAGCGCGACGCCCAGTCAATATCGATACATCAGAGAGAATTTCAGAACGCTCTTTGTACATGTACTCACAGAAAAAGCGAGGGTTTTCGCTGGGATGTATCGTTATAAACTGGGCGTCGCGCTATAAGGCAGGACCGGTCTCGCACAACAATATTTTTTATTTGAACGTCTCCATATTGGCCACCATTAAATAATTCGTAATAATTGTAAACGCGCTTCATCTACATGTGACGTCCATTATTTCTGACAAATGGGTTAAAAACAATTAAGGCGTTTGCCTGTAATTGTCATAAAGTTGGCTGTTTGGATGATTCATAATTAATTCAAGACGTCTCTCTGTTACAGTCCTTGAGCTTTACCTGTAATTACCAAGATGTTTTAAACCCAGAGCTACTGATGACAATAAAGAAATTAAATTGAAAATGGTATTGTTTTATTTGAAGAATTATGAAAATCAGTTAGACTTATTAGACTATTTGTAGTTTTGTAAGTGACCTAAGTTTGTAAAGCTAATTGGAATTAGAAAAATGCTAATTTTTGTAATAAAACCAAAATGCGTTTGGGTATAGTTAACAAAATAAACAATTAATAAATTTATTTATGACTTGGTGGTATAACAAAAAAGGTATTGCATTTTAAAAAATTGAGAACATCATAATCTTGTGTTTAGTCACACAAAATCTTGTGTTTAGTCACACAATGTATACATTAAATAGGAAACATTTTAGGAATTTTAAGTCTACTAAATTCATTTAACGCTGTAAAAACAATCAAATCTGTTGTACAGATGGTTTGATCTAAAAAAAGTATATACCCTGTATATTTAAGAATAATTGTTCAATATCGTCCCATAACTTTTGTATTAAAAATTTCTTCGTATCGCAAATAATAAAACAGCTATCGATCATATACCCACTGATGGGACACTTTGTGTATGGCTAGCTAAGATGTTGGTATCGTTGGATAAGTAAATACATAATGAACCTAATGCTAAAATAATATACAGGGTATTATATTTGAAGAACTTGAATAATTTGAACTTAAAATGAACCATATTTATTACATGTTTTAAAATACTCTGTATAAAATGAACCAGTTTTATCATCACTATTCGTTAGGTTAGGTTATTATTATGATAATTTTATTGAGGTTCTTCATCATTCTTTAAATTCTAAAAAAAATTTGCCCCTGCGATGCCAAATATTGCAGCGACATACAACAAATTGTTTAAAAATATTTACAAAAGCTACATAATTACCGACTTAATTTTTCATCAAATATTGGGAGTCCGGAGCTTCTTTTAGAAATTTGTAAATGTGTTCCCTGTTAAATACTTTTGACTTTTTTGCCCGAAATCCTACAGAATTCTGCTTTATGAATGCCATTAGTTTCTTATAATTTTTAATATTAATATTTTCTTTTGAAGAAAGGCAAGCTCTCACCATTAAGTACTCAGACCAAAGTGATGAGGGTTTAATATCATGCGATCTTTTGGAAAAATACGCAAGAAGAACATTTTCTGTAAAATTTACAACTTTTTTGTCGAAGCACCATTCTTTGAAGCGATTGTAAGTTATTTCATACCGTTTTCTTGATTTAGTGGGTAATAAGTTTAATGACGCTGTATTTCCTATTTCACTGACTTTTGGTGGGGTCCCAACGAATTTTTCTTCATCCCTGTCATCTATTTTTTCAATTATATTTAAAACTTTAAAATGCGTACTTAATTGTCAGAATTAATTTTTGACTGACGTTTCTAGAACTGCAGTTGTATTATCCAAATCATAGTAGTCGTGATCGTGTACCTTTGTTTGAAGCATTTATTTACGTTTGTGTTCATAATTTGTAATGACGTTTTTAATAAAATACATTTTTTAATTAATTTATTTATTACATGATTGAAAATATTATAAAATATGCAATTGTTTTTAAAACGTAATACAATCTTACAGAAAATGAAAATGGACTAAATATTTGGCGTCGATTTGAATATTTATGTTTGTCATGATCATAAAACGCTGTAGTAAAATGACAGATGAGTGTAATAAAATTTTTATTGCACTAGTGCAATAAAGAACCAGTTTGTTCACTAAATATGGTTCAATAAAGTTTTGTTTTTTGCATGAACGTAGAAAATAGTAATTTAAAGTATATGAGACAACCGTGGTTGACTTTGAAACAAAGAAATGCTTTCTAGAATATGATTAAAGTAAATAAATAAAAGTTTGTCGATGGACAGTAATGAAAGATGGATTCAAAATAAATTCATAGATAGATTCAAATAAAATCAATTCGTTTTTCCCATTTGACCGATTTTATATCTCCAACGGTTTACAATAAATTTGTGCAACCCTGTACATTTTAAATAATAAAATATCAGATCTCTCGGAAAGCAACTCACGCGTAATTTTTGTATTTGTCACGGAAATTCCATCAAAAGAGGAAATGAAAGAATTGATTCAGCTCTCAAGCAAATATTTGAGAAATACTGTGGAAACGTAAAATAAAGGAAAATTTACGATTGACGTTCTTTCCTTTTTTTTTCGACGACTTTGCGTTACAATGGAGGATGATAAAGTTTGTAAGTAATAAAACTTCAAAACAATAAAATATTATTTGTATTAAAAAATTAAAGCAATAGATCGTAATGGCCGTCCAGCTAGAAAGAAACACCGATAAAAACCAATTAAAAGAGGAGTCAGACAAGGTGACGTAGAGGGCAGTCAGAGCGAGCTATTAAATCTAAGAAAGATTAGGCTACAATTCAATTTAAAGGGTGCTCAGGTTACTTTGAAACAGTTTTAGTGCCAGACTTGTTTTTATTAATAAAAAAAAATGGTTATCATGTATACAGTGTAAAACCTTTAGTAAACTTCGATTTTAAGCTAAAATTCAATTTAAAGGGTACTCAGGTTACTCTGAAACAGTTACGTGTTTATTTTAGTGCTAGACTTGTTTTTATTGATAAAATAAAAAATGGTTAGCATATATACAGTGTAAAATCTTTAGTAAAGTTTCATTAGTGTAATTTTTAATCATTTGAGAGATGTATGACAAAGAATATATTATTTCTAACGATAGCGACGCTGTTCCACGAGCCCAGAATCATATCATTTGGCCCATTCAATATTATATTTTTAATTTTATTTTAAACAACATTGGTAACTACAAAAGAAAAATCTATTGAATCCAACTATTTATATTATAATTTTAGACATGTTTATTAACATTTTTTATTAAAATTAACATTAGAAAATTAGAGATATGCACAGAATACTTAATTAAACAATATACCAATGAATCATTTAGTTTGGCCCATGTATTAAAAATAGTTTTTTTTTATAATATTAGCTATGACTTAAAACAAACCATTTGTCAATTATTCAACGCCGACAATAAGTAGCAGTTTAATGTTAACAAAATGGCGAGGGGTAAAGCTGTGACTTAACCATTTACGTCAAGTTATTGTCAATTTATACAATGCTGATAATTCTGGTGCTAAAATTGCTAAACAACTGCAAGTATCACGCTATACTGTACGAAATATAGTCAAATTATAAAAACGAGAGGAGCAATTCAAGAAAAACCAAATTTGGGCAGAACTTCAAATATAACCCCGATCAATATGAGAGCACTACGTATTTTAAAACAAAATAGCCGAGCCAATTGCGGTGAATTAAGTGTAGCGTGGAATAGAGCAATGGGAAATAATTTTTTAAGGTCGACCTGAATTAGAGCTATCAAACGATTGGGCTATAATTTCTACAAAGTTTATGTCATCAAAAAACAATAATGAAGATTTTTTTCGCAGGCTAAAGAAAAGGCGCTGTTAACGGTAAAACAGAAAAAGAATAGATTAGCATGGGCCATAAATCATAAGAAGTGGTCACATATGCAATGATACAGTGGAGATTACCGAAGTAGGGTATTGAGGACGAAAAACGAACCTCATCATCCAGACTGTTTGCGTCAAAAAGTCAAGTTTCCAGCTTCTGCAATGATTTGGGGATGCATGTCGGCTCAAGGGGTTGGCAAGTTGCTGCGTTTGTTTATCCATATGGGATGCATCTGAGATGTTGTGAATCTTTGATCACGTGATTCAAGGTACGTAAATCAGTTGCAGCAGATGTGTCTGATGTGGATAAACAAACGTTCGAGAGGTAAAAAATCGGATGTGGATATTCAAACGTAGCAATTCTATTTTACATTGTATATTTTCTTCTTCTTTCTTTTTTGGGCTGTCATTAAGTACAATTTTTAAAGTTTTTTATTAGGAATTTTTTGATAATAGGTAGTTGATTTTTGTTAGGAAACTTTCTGTGTGGCGTGCGTTTGTTTTTTGCAATATATTCGAGATTTGCGAATAATAAGGCACACTTTATTTATACAATAAAATTCTCAAGAAAATCCCATTACTAGATATTACTGTACATGTAAGACCGGTTCAAGAATTATATGCATATGTGCTCATATTTTAAACAGGTTTTTAAAAATGTAGATTCTTTTATATGGATTCATAATTTAGTGGAAGTGTATTAAATATTAGTTGTCTTTCTGTTACACCCTGTTGTTCAAGCCAATATAGCGCCACCAAATTCAAATATCTCAAGTTGGCACTACTGACAATTAGTGCTCCCCGCCCCGCCTTGTCAACCGCCAAGGCTCAGTTTGAATATAGACTCCAAGAAGAAAAGACGTGTAAAGTGCACAGGTTTCGTACCGGCCTCTCATGCATTTCCCTTTAATGATTGTAGTAAACGATGTAAATAGTGTAATTAGTGTAAATAAAATGTAAATACTTTCTTAATGTTTCTTTCCAAACACCTGTAATATTATCTAGTATTTAATATAGCAAATAAGTTGTGACGGCCAACCCCCTGCCCCCTTTCTATTTGTTTTGATTCGTTATTTTCTTTTACTCTCTTTGAAATGTTATTATTTACCTCACAAGTTTTACTTTATTTTAAATTCTTTACTTACTGTATTTGGCCTTTTTCCTCTAGTAGTAGAAGTGATCGTTTAGTTAATTAATTGATATTTTATGTACCCACATTGTGATAATGTTAATTAAGGTAAACCAGAATTCGATGCAAAGTTTGGTGCAAATTGATAAATAAAACATACAAATTCATATTTAAACTCTTTTTATTTTTCATACTCTAAATGTGATGCAATAATTAGCAAAGTATATTACAATTGTTACTATTTACTGAGATCTCACTTAAGTCCCGTTCAAACGCAGACCATATTCATTTGCTATCAATATATATATTTTACTTAGGTTGATGACCAACAGAGTTAACGAACAGCGTCAATTCGCCAGTTAATTAACTATAGTGTTGTTGTTTATATTCTGATTTAGGTTGATGACCAACAGAGTTAACGAACAGCGCCAATTCGACAGATGGTTAACTATTGACTTGATGTTGATTTGATTCTATTCTAGATATACATATACAGGTTGCACCCTCTTAGGTAAATATGACGATGAGTATAGAGGTGATGACCAACGGAAGTAACAAACAACGCCAATTCGCCAGTTGGTTATTTATTGAGTTGATGTTGATTTGATTCTATTCTAGATATATACAGGTTGCACCTTCTTAGGTAAATATTACGATGAGTATAGAGGTGATGACCAACGGAAGTAACAAGCAGCGCCAATTCGCCAGTTGGTTACCTTACTATGTTGATTTTACATATACTTTGTTTTAAACCTTGTAGAACGGGTTGCTTACTGTATAGGTGTCCCCCCTTGAGCTAACGAACAGCGTATTCGCCAGTTGGTTAACTTACTATTAAATTTTACCATCTGGGTTTGTACAATTTATCCAAGATAGCACATCCCTGTATATCTCTAAAATATTGATTTTTATAATTTCTATTTAGTTGACTTAATATAACCCTGTATATTTCCTTATATTGATTATTATAATTTCTATTGAAATAACCTAATACAACCCTGTATATTTCTTAATATTGATTTTTATAATTTCTATTAAAATACTCAAAATTTCACCTATCCAAAACAGTTGTTATCCTAAGTGTCTTTCGGGGTGTATGACCTGAAGGCCATGTAGTTTATTGATTAAATTGATGTTTTGTAGCAAATGTCAAGCCGCCCTTAAACGAAACCGGGGTGGTATCTCAAAGAAAGTTAAATAAATCCTTGACTCACCACTGAAAATACAGACATTAGATTATGTACTAATTTTATCTAGCGTCGTGGAAGGCGTCGATTTAGGTACGTCGCAGCGTCGAGGCGCCTAGCGTCGTGGTGGAAAGAAAGGTATTTAATACTGTATTGGGACAGATATACGGTAGAATTATGTAGGTGGTGCGGGACGTGATTTTATGAAGGAAATATACGGCAAGCGTCGGAAATAAGACGTGGGACGTTGAGCGTCGAAATGAATGTACGGTAGGAAATACTTAGATGATGATGAATGTGACAGCGTTCGAGACGTAGGGAGTAGGGCGTCGAGACGTTGACACCTTCGGGGATAGGAGGTATTGTAGGATAGACGTCGTTTAGGAAGAGCGTTTTAGGAAAGGTACTGATTTCTGAACTTGAAATATAACTGGATACAAATAATAAATGAATGCTTGCACATCAAATAATTGAAAATGAATGACCCGAGCATATTTTTGTCTGGCTTTTTATAATAAAAGTTTTAATGGCTTTGTGACGTCTTTATGTCTTTAGTTCTCATAGAAATACTGTGGGTGCAGGGGGTGGGTTATTTATTATGTGCCTTGAAAGTTTTGTGTATCGAAATATTGTCAAAACTAGCAAGATAAGCGAGTTAAGTGCTTTAACGATAATTACTTCGTGAAAGAAATAAGTTTTATGGTGTTTTCTTTGGGCTGGTTCTCAGAGACACGTGGATATATTACGGACGTGGTTATAGCTATTATTTATTAGGTGTCGTAAATAAGATTTAATTATCTGGGAGATTTTTCGTTAAATGAAGCAATTTGGTATTTAATAAGAATGCAATATTATTTTTAATAGATGGAATTAATAAATTATTAAGGTACCTGGGTGCGGTAGGTTACATGATCAGAAGTCATGTTTTAATTATGGCAATACATAAAAATGTACCCTATTTCAATAATTAATATTCCTATTATTTTAACACACTGTATGATTTATTTTACAAAGTGAAAGTAAGCATTACCAAGCCATACACAAGTGTAATTTATGCCATAAATTTTACGAAAAGAACATGATTTACTTAAGAGTGCTAAAGGTATATATGAAAATATTAATTCTGCACTCCTTACATTTGACTTATTCTGTAGAGCTGCAAACTTGTTGTTCATAAGAAAGTTGTCCCTTATGACCTGAAAAGTAACATACTAAAATTTAACAAATTCTGTCAGTACCCAATATCAATGTAAAAAGTGCGGGGTTCTTTAAAATTATCTAAACCGTTGAAAAAGAGTTATCTGTCGCCCCCCTGTTCAAATTCAATTTTTTTAGGAAGTATCTACCCTGCGCAAGGAGTAAAATTAGTATGTTGTAGAAATGGGTTAAATCAGAAATATAAATCGACCTGTATAGAAATTAGTAGCGGAACAATTAACATTCTCACTATAATAATATAATATCAATTTATGTCAGATAATAATATTTTCATTATATTAATAATAGTTGTATAATATTCTGACGTTTGATTTTTGTTTTTCAGAATCAGAATCCGGATCTGGATCAAGTTCAGGCTCTGGCTCAGAATCAGCAATAAACATAGATCCAAATCTTCCATATCCAGGAATAGCGCCGGTGACGTTACGCTATCTTTCTCAAACTACTAGGCCGAGAAGTTGGTGTTTAGCACTCGTCTCTAGCCCATATCCTTTTCTCATATAAGTTATAATTAGATCATTTATAAATGCTGATTGAAAATTAAAATTTGGGCTGCATGGATTTATTTACGGTTCAATATAAATCTGTCTAAATAAATTTGAGGTTAATTATCTCAAGCATATGGGATTTACTTTCGGTAACGAAAAAAGTAATTATTTTGTGGTGTATATTTAAAATATATGCGGACAATTGGATATTTTTTTCAGGTGTCATTTAAAATTTTTCGCGAATGTGCAATGAGAGAATTACTTACATTTTAATATAGGAGGTGGGTCACTTAAGGTCCACCCCGTTATCTTCGTTATTAACTGAGATATCGGACTATTTTTGTTTTTATTTTAGAGTTTGGATTAGTTTTTTCTATATCAAATTTTTTTTGACATGATTTGCATCCGCGTTTTCCGTTTTATCGCAATTTATTTTAAATTTTTAGAGATTCCACATTTCTTATTGAAAATTTAAATTTCTGGGACATGGCTAATATTTGTGTAATAAAAATATCCTATCAGCTGTCAAAATGGATAATGATATATTTTTATTTTTTGTTTTATTTATTGGTTTCAAATTATACAAGTTATTTAACCAGCACTAACATTAGTTACATGTAAATAAATACAGAGCGAGGCACCGAAAACGAAACAGATCGCATATCTTGAAGACATATTTTTTTTGGAGAAAATGCAAAAAGAGGTCGATTTTTATTTCAAAGGGGACATCTTTCGATCATATCCTCAATTATCCTACATCCCTCCTTACCCCTCTGTTACTATTACCAATGAAATTGAAATAGGGAAAGTACTAAGTGTGACACATCATTGAAAAGTTAATTTTATAAGGAATTTGACTGTGTGAGAGTTTATTACGTAACTTTTGATTTTGGCGCCATCTTGCGGGAAAAGTTTCCGTATTTTAAATAATGATATTTCATATGAAAGTAAAACTCATTTAATAGATAATTCATAATAAAAATAAAAAAAAAATAATAGAAAAGTGAACATAAAAATTAAATTGAAAAATTTAGGACAACTCCCATAATTAAAAACTAAATTACTTCAAAGTAAATACTCAAAGTGTTGTCCATTAAGTTCCATACACGAATATAAATTATTCGCAAATGTTTGTCTGACGTTTTGGAGCATTTCTGGAGTTATTTGACATTCGGTAATAATACGTTCACGTAACTCTTCTAAGGAACCTTTAGTAAACTGTCAAGAATACACAACTTGGACCTCCTTACTAAATGGAAAACCTATAATCACATTTTCGGTGAAATTTGTTGGGAAGGTATTTATCTACTTATAATTCGATTACTGTAAGAAATTTTTGGAATTAAAATAAAACAAAATTGGCAAATAGGTACTTATTGAAAATAATCTTAAGATATGGCTATGTAATCTTTAATGCACAGGGCTTTAGCCTGTCCAAACCTTTTTCTATTGTTCTGTACAGCTTATGTTTATAAAGGACCAATAAAAGAACCAAAACTTGTAATAGTTCAGGTACATTTATTACAATTTTAGGAAATATTTAGATTATTTTGTAAAAATATTTAAAATGACCGTACTAAGTTTTGCATTAGAAATGCTGTTTTATTACTCTCTCATACATAAAAATAGACTATAAGAGTTGAATCTGCAACAATTTGTCCTAAAACGGCTACCTCTACGGCTTCGTTTCTTACTGGATTTTGAATCTGCCGTTTTTTATTTTGAACAGATCCTGTTTGTCGAAATTTTGAAATAAGTTCAAAAAACGTACTTACGTTTAACCTGTTTACTTGGGTGTCGCTCATTGAAAATTGTACAGGCAGTGTTAGTACATTCGTTATTTTTTAAATTACATTCAACAATTTCTACTTTCTCCTGAATAGAATAAACCATTTTTATGTTTTACTCGCTAATAGACTTGAAGTATCAATGATGCTAAACTAAAAAACAGACCTGGTAGTATATGGAAATAAAAACCTTTATTTTTATTTTACGAAAACATAGGCGTAGTAAGTTCAATTTTATTCCAAAGGTAACTATGCATAAAATTTTTTGACTTTCAGATGACAATACGCTTATTTGAACTGTCACATGTCACACAGTCAAATTCCTTATAAAATTACCTTTTCAACGATGTGTCACACTTAGTACTTTCCCTATTTCAATTTCATTGGTAATAGTGACAGAGGGGTGGGGAGGGATGTAAGATAGTTGAGGATATGATCGAAAGATAGCCCCTTTGAAAAAAATGTGTCTTCAATATATGCGATGTGTTTCGTTTTCGGTGCTTCACCCTGTATTTAAAATTGGCAGAAAGTGGCCTATGGTATTTATTTTGCCGATTTTATACGCCACATATACCAAAATTATCACGAAATTATTTATTTTTTTAGTAAATAATAAAAATTTAAAATAAATTGCCATTTTCTATTATCTTCGGAAAAACCAGAAGTAAATCCTGACATTATCGACTTTCAAACTAGACAAAGTTCATTCCGATTTCTCAAGTAATAGAGAAGATAAGAGTGAGTGGATTTTTTAAGCAGTATATCAATGATAAAAATTGTATAGAAACGCCGCTGGTGTAGTTTGGGTTAGTCTCTATGGAAACACTGAAGGCTTTTTAAAAATGCCCATTTTTTTCTTCTATAAAGTAATATTCAAAAACTATATTATCCAATATGGCTACCGTTTTGACAGCTGACTGAAAATTTTCAATACACGAATACAGAAATGTCCCTAAAATTCAAATTTTCAATAAAAAAAATGGAGATTTTCATTTAAAAATAAAAATTAAAAAGCGATTTACTGTTATTTTCGGAAAAATCGGTTCTAAGCCATGAGGTCAAAGAATAACTTAATTTATTAGAGAAAATTATTTCAAGCTTTAAAACAAAAAATATTTTCGTTATCAATAATTAATAAAAAATGAACTTTTAAGTGACTAACCCTGTATACAGTAATTTTATGGTTTATAATTTAATATAATCTTAATTAAAAATATAAAACAAAATCCTGGGGATAAACAAACAAAATTCTTGCGATAAACAAACAAAGATATAATCGTATGATGATATTTATAAATGTTACTCATGTGGTATAATCACCAATTTTTAACGGTATGCCACCTATATACAGGGTATTTCTCATAAGGATGCAAAGAATGAGAATTTCGTAAACGATCAGATATACAGATTAGATTAGTGTGACAATAATATGGTGTAAGAAGATGGTACGTATCCAGTACCGTTTTCAAGATATTTAGGAAACTCTGAAATTTTATAATTTCTCGTTTTGGCTCTGGCGCTTTTATTTTTATTTTTATTCTAGATACTAGGCAAATAAAATGGATAAATATTTCAGTGTGTATAATTTCATTAATTAAATTCACGAAGGAAGGAATTGATGATGGCTTTATCCGAAAGTGCTCAGCCAAATTTTATTATGGTAATTATACAAGTATTCCTCCATTTTATTTATATAAATAAAAACACTTAAATTTATTATTTCTGTATTTTTCTCACATTACTTTTGGCCACTTCAATAAGCAACTTTTTATTCCAGTTGACCCAATCTGTATACAACGATTACGAGATCCCCAAGCTTTTCATCCTTATGTGGGACATCTTGTATAAGTAGAACAGAATTACTTAAAAGATAAATAAAAATATTGACATCGAATTTTGTCAACATTGATTCACAAAAAATGTTTCTAAGGCAGGAACTGGAAAAATATTCTTCTTTCTCAAATGACAGTTTGGATTTCAACAGGTATGACTTATATCTCTGTCATCATCGGCCAGGCCCTATTTTAGAAACATTATACATAAATGTAGTGAAAAACGTTCCTTAGAATTATCGGTTTTTAAGAGTGCGCACACATGCAGCCCAAATTTGAACAAACTATGCAACTACATCTCTTTCTGACAAAACTTTAAGAAATTACTATCACATAGAACAGAAAACATTAATTTAGACATGGTATAGAAGCATAAAATCTACATAATCTGTTAATTTTAAATAATTCTAAATAATTTAGGTATATATATATTTCTTTAAGAAATCCTTCACCAGTATTCTTTGAACGAATAATATTTTTAGACATATGTAAGATTGGACACATTTTTTGTAATTTATATACTTTCTCGGAATGTGTATTGTTTTAATTAAATATTTATATTTTCGGTGTTTGTGCTAACAGCATCCACTAGGACAACAACGACAGTTAGTTTTTATTATCTTCAACAACAATGTACTTTTTTCTACGATTACTAACCAAAGTAGGCTTTTGCGCATTCAAGTGTAACTAGAAAGTTGAAGTTTTCCGCGATTTGTCATAATTTGACATTATTGGTGCTCTAGTGCCCCAAAGTTACTTTGGCATTTGCAATATATAAAAAAAGGTAATCATTATTAAAGCTAATAGTTTTTTAAAAACTAAAATGTGGATTAATCTCAATATTTTAGTTGAACTCGTTTCCTTTAATTAAAATATTAAAAACTTGTAAACTTGAGATATCTTATTGAGAACCCACTGCGAAGGAAGAAGGATGGTATTAGATAAACAATTTGGGAGTTATGATTGATAACCTGTGTTAATTTTAACAGATCTGCTATTTTATAAACTCACAGAAATAACAGCCTGTTCACAAATAACGTGTCTGTTAAAAATAACATTACTCGTATATCATAACCCCCTTTTTTTATCACAGATGGTTAATAGCATTATGATAGTATCATTTTTTGGTCATTTCTATGTTAACCTGTAAAAATGATTCACAATAATAAGTGTACAAATACTCATATTTTTTATGGTTTGTACCTATTAACCATGGATAGATGTTTTTTGTGCGATATTAAGGGAAAGAAAGTGTTTCCCTTCAACGATGTACAACAATATTATAGCCTATCATGTCTTATGTGATTTTTTAAATATAAAATATTTTTTTTAACTACTTTGCTCAGGATAGTGATTGACACAGGTGTCGTTTGGTAAAATACAATGTTTTTATACGCCTTCGGGGTATATTCTATTTCGTTATCAGATGACGGACAATATTTGTAGTGGGTTCTTGGGTTATTATAATAAGCGAACTATTTTTCTCAAAACTCATACTTTACAAGCTATTGATGATGATACTAGAAACCAAATTATGTAATTTCCTCTCTTATTAAATATTATTTTCTATGAAGGCAAATACTCGTTAAAACGAAGGGAAAGGTATTTTCAAACTCATGAAAGTGGCAGTTATTAATTGAGCTTCAATTACCCAAGTTTTCGCCAAAATACGATCTCGAGGTAATTAAATCCAATTTTACGTTCTGATGAATAACAAAGAAAAGTTTCTAGGAACGATTGAAGCCGATTTTTTTCTATTCAAATCATTTCAATAAATACGCAAAAGCCGATATTTTCTTATTAATTGATTTTGAGAGAAAAAGTAAAGCTGTGTAAACAATGTTAATATTTCAAGAAATCTTAAATATAAATATTTGAAAATAATAACACTGAGGGTATTTATTAAAAGTTCGTATTCATTTAACATACAAAAAAAAATTATGAATAAATACCTACTTTTTTGTAAAATTTAAAATACGCATTATTACAAGTATAGTTGAGCCTATCCGTGAAACACGTATAATTGAACGTTTTGAAAGAGATTATTTAATAATAAAATTTTCCATAAATACTTTCCTTTGTTATATTCTATCCAATTTTCCAATAATATTTTCCATATATATATGATGTTCTGTTCTCTTCATCCCTTTTTGACATAAGTTTGGAAAGGAAGATTAGACTGTCGCTGGATTGAAAAGAGACTGACATTTTAATCAAGAGTTAATTGTTGAGTAAGCGTGGTTACAATAGCTGGTATTGAAAATCATTATGTGTTGCAAAATAATTTCTAAACCTGAACGAACAAAATAACAGCTATTTGATAATAAACCAAAAATTATTTTTTATACAATTAAAAAAAAATCGTACGTTTTTTAATCGATTGCTTGTATAAAATAATTATTGTTAAGCGGTAAAAAAATTAAAATAGAGTGGGGTATTAGTATATTATTCTACGAGCATAGAATGTGCGAGTATTATTATTTATTATTATTATTTTAACAAAAACTACTATATAAATACTGTACATCTTTATTTTTAAATGAGTAATATCGAATAAGAAATATTGAATAAGTTATATCGAATGAGTAACATTGAAACAAAAGATCGAATTTCTCTATAACTAATTCAAAAAATATAAAAATACTTTAAATCAGAACTAAACAATTAAAGGCATTTCAACGACAACAATAAACTAATTAATACAAACAATGTGTAATTCCAGCAACACAAAAGGAATTACTAAACCATATTGAATAAATTTAACTTGACTTTCAAAAAATAAACTTATTACTAACAAAAAGTAGAAAAAGTAGAAATATAATTTCTACTAAGATATTTTTTTAATGATATTAATAACTCACCGCTATTTACAGCCAAAAACACTGTGGGGCTGAAGATATGATGTTAAAACAAATTTGAAGAAAAGATTTCATCGACTGCCTACTAGACTCCCACTACACGAAATTTCCATTTCTTAGGAATATTGCGTGTAGCGCTAATTAAATTTTAAATTAATCGAATACTATTTTCATACAGGATGTCACACATTCAAAATAACATTTATAAAAGGGATTTTTAAAATGTTGTAATCGTTCCATACATTAAATACCCAGTTGGAAAGAAATGATTGTCTGTGCTTCGCTTTTAGATTTTCCTTTTTTAATTTTAGTTTATGACCACATAGACGAGAGTCAGTATTTAACAAAAAAATATCACTAAGATTTCCGTAATTATATTTAAGTATTCTATAAGTTAGAATCAGGTCCTCTCGTAGTCGACGATTCGCCAAAGTTGGCAAGTTTGACAATGGTAGTTTTTCCGCGTATGAGGGTCGGACTGCTCCAAAGGTCATTCTGCTAGCCCGGCTTGAACATTTTCTAAAAGGTTCTGGTCTCGCAAAAGAAGCAGACACCAAACTACACCTGCATATTCTAACAAAGGTCGAACATAAGTCTTAAATAATTTGATGAATGTATGAAAGGATACCAATGCAAGTCTTTCGAAGCAAATATAACATCGAATTTGCACGTTTACATGTTTTTAGAATGTGTTTATACCATGTTAGTTTTGACGTCACTAAAACACCTAAATCTACATTCTTGCGCTAAATTATGGCTACCGAGCGAGTAACGAATATGTGCATTATTTTTGCTGATATGTAACACCAAACACTTATTTATATTTAACAGGAGAAACCAGTCCGACCACCAATCACTCATTGAATTTAAGTCAGCTTGAATGTTATCGTAGTTTTGGTTCACCTACAGTGAATCAGCGAGTCTGTGTGGCGCTATGAAAGTGATTCCCGAATAGGGGTTTGCTCAGGCGCCAGTTTTGGTATCGCAGTTTGCTCTGCGACCCTGTGTGTACTCAAGGTGAACTCAGTAGAGGTAAATAATTCCAGGCGGTCACTACTAGGTAGCCACTATACTAGAATAAATAAAAATAAAACACTTATCACCTTCACACCTCGTACTCTACGGTACCATGAAAGAGAACGGTTAAGAACCAGTAATAAGATAAACACAGGAATAAGTAATAAAATATATATTTACAAAAAAAAAATAATACAACGGTAATTAAATATGAACGGCTCCCTATATGCGGAAAACTTATTAAAAATAAATTATTACCAATGAAAACTAATTAAATATTAACGGTTTAAAGTCTCTCTCATGTAGACATCTGGTAGTCCATAGCTTCTACAAGAGAGAAACCCCTTTCTACGAGCTGTTATAAAGACTAGGGGCTGAAACAGCTCTGATTATCGACGGGGAAAGCAAACGAATACCGCTATCACCCCCTGATTAACGCGAAAATTGATGAAGGGTGCGAGTGCCCCCGGATTTAAATCCAATTTACTTTATTACCTTGTTAGGTACTAAGGAAATTAAAAGTTCGTATTACCCTTTACTAGTACGGAAAAATAATTACGGTTCGCTAGCACAGGAGGCCAAGCGGTCCGGGAATTATGAGACTCCCTATATACGGAAAATTTATTAAAAATAAATTAATACACTTGAAAACAATTTAAATATGACGGTAATCAAATGCAAGCAAATAAATGAAATCAAAGTTTTCGAAACGTCCCTGTATCTTAGACACGAGCGATGCGAAACGAAAATTTTCATCTAGTGAGAAACATGGGTATTCACGCGGTGTTTTGGACGGCGGAGGTGACGATCGTAGAAAATAATATCTTGAAATTTGCCCAGAGTCGATCGAGACCGTGTGTGAATTTAATTTTACAGAAGTCGTCCGGCTTCATTCAACAATTAATTGATTCAAATATAATTAAATAAATAAATAAATAAAAAAAAAGAGAAACTTACATGAAAATACTGGGTGCTTCTTATAAAAAAATTACCAACGGTTTCCCACTATGGGATGAAATGAAAAATGCTGGGCATCAAAATTATTTCACTTGTCGGACGGGTGTCCCGAACTAATTGTAAATAAAAAAAAATAATATGCGGTTTCCTACCTTTAGCAAAATAAACGGGGTTGTTCAATATTCTTTTTCGAAATCACGGCACTCACGGAGTATTTACTAGGCACTATAGAAGGGCAAATAGTTTTCGGCTGTCTGCAATCAAGAGAGGGTAATTCCCAGATGTCATCGAATTTATGCTTTTTCGCTGTGACAAGATGGAAGACCGGTAAGCCAGAGTGGGGGATACCACCACTACAGCCGACTGTTTACAATATAGAAATATAAAAAATGTCCTTCTAGTACCTTGACAAATAAAAGTAGATAATCGGTACGAAATCGACTCTACAAAATGCCTATTCGGATTTCGGCAAATATAGGAATATTTTAATATTCGAGGGTACTAGCAATTGTTGAAAAACGGTAATTCCTGGGAAACATAAATAGGGGGGAATTTCTACATGTTCTCAGGCGGGAATTAATTGAAATATACATTTTTAAATTAATTGAGAACAAAATTTAGTGACTTCACATAGTCTACTAAGGGGCTTCCGTAAACTTTTATGTCATCTGTATAAAATGCTCTTTGAGACTGGATATGCTAAGGTATATCACTCGAATAAGTTATAAAAAGAATTGGACCCAGTATCGGGCCTTGGGGGACACCACTTGTCACTGATCTATCTGATTAGTAGAATTGACCAACTTTGACTAGAAAGCTCCTATTTCCTAGATAATTGTGAATCCATGACAATAATTTTCCTCGAATACCAAATGACTCGAATATGTGCTGCAGTCTGACGAAAGGGATCTTGTAAAAAGCCTTCGCAAAGTCAAGATAAATTACATCAGTTTGCATTCGAGTGAGCGAGACCAATCATTAATGTAGCATAAAGATTTGTTATGGTAGATTTACCTTTAACAAAACCGTGTTGTTCCTTTAGTATTACGTTATGCTGTGTAAAAAAGTTAGTTATGACATCAACTACAATGCGTTCCATGATTTTTGATGGGATAGACAGAAGATTTATAGGTCTGTAATTTGAAGCATCTATTTTGTCACCCTTCTTAAATATAGCTGTGACTGTTGCAATTTTCCATAAGTCTGGTAAAGTAGATGTATTAAAAGACATGGTCATGATTAAGGAAAGAGGGTCGGACAATGTGGTTTTTCAACTTAAGTAATTTATTTCCAACCTTTTCGGGATTAAATTGCACTTCAATCAGACTCTTATGTATCCTTGTGGTTATTATATGTTGTAGTTCGGTAGTGGCAGGTTCATTTGTTAATACAGAAGTAAAAGTGTTTGCCAGAATTTCTGCAATATCGAAATCTGTAAAACATAAAGTACCGTCTGGGTAACGCAATAAAGGTATACTTACTTTGGAACATGAATTTGAACGCACATATTTGTAGATTTTTTTGTGATTTTCTGAATTAACAATGTTTTTTTCATAGTCTCTTCTCGTTAAGCAAATGGATAGTTTTAAGAAATTAGAGAAATTTTTATGAGAATGGAAGTCCTGTATATTTTTAGAAATGCTGTACTTTCTCTAAAGTCGCCGTTTATGATTAATTAAGAATACGACATCACTATTTATCCAGGGTTTTAACGGATTTCTGCGGTACTTCTTGGTAAAAGAATATTTATTAATTATTTCATTAATGGTGTATAGAAAAGTGTTCCACATATTATTTACATTGTTAAACTCTTTTAAAATATCATCAAAGTTGATAGCTTCTAAGTTCATTTTGACATCGTTGTAGTTGACCACCCTGTATAAACCGTACGTCTTGCTGTTTACACTTTCAATATGAACTTGGATCTCGGTTATTATTACTGAATGGTCGGAAATGCCTATTGGGGGAAGATGTTGAGGTTCTGTTATAAGTTGTTAATAATTTTTGATGAAAAGATCTAGAATAGAGGGTTCGTTATTAACTCGAAACCTGGTTGATTTATCTATTAATTGAAAGAAATAGAAGTCAGTAAAAAATTGCCTAAAATAGGACTCACCAGGTCTATAGATACAGGCGAAATCAGTGGAACCAGTGAATATTGAAAATAATTGTTTAGTAAACTCACGTATAATCAACAAATAATAGCTTAGTCGTGGATGAAGTATTTTAAAGTTCGAATTATTTTTTCGCTAGTGGCCAGCTAAGCTACACAGGCGGTCGCGCTAATCGCGTCAAAATCAAAATTAGCTTGGACTGGCAATAAAGATTTCTCAAGATAGACAGGATCTGTAGCATAAATAACTATTGAAATAAGCAGGTTCTTTACTTAAATCATCCTTACAAAACAAAGTAAACATCTTGCTCTGGATGTAAACACATAATCTACAAATTAATTGAAAAATACGCTATAATAAATACTTAAAACGTTTTATTTCAAACTGTATTTATCTCAATTAATTAAAATGATAATTAAATCACGAATTACACCCGACTGTAAAATAGTAAATCAGAAAATCTATTTTAACAAATCGGTTAAGTATTATGATACAAATTTGGGAAACTCTTAAAGAATAAATTGAAAATTATTAACTAATACGTTAACTTAAACCGTTTTAGTACAATAGTTTCTCTAAAATTAAAAATTAAGTTTGGTCTCATGTCTTTGGCCGTTTTGGTCTTTTGTGTCATTTTTTTTCAATTTTCAATTAAACCTTTAAAATAGTGAGATATTTGTTAAAAATATTTTGTATTTTTCAGGTTTTGTTTTTTATAAAATAAAATAATCTGATTTTTCTTCTTAAAAAGTCAATTATTATTTTTTTCCGTTTGTCAATATGTATTTCCAAGAGACTCTTAATAATCTGCATACTATGTATATCTATAAATAAATTTATTTAAAATAAATAAATATTTAAGTTTTCAAGTAAAATGTGTTTTTCCAAATTTATAATCGCAACGCAATATGTGAACGAAAATCGAATTATGACATTCAGACAGATCAAATTCTCAAGCTCTGCCGGGCACATAAATTTTAATGGACACTGTTTTATTTTATTTACTATAAATTGAATATTTTAACAAAAACCTTATGATTGGCTTTCAACCGTTCCATAGGTGTACTAAATTCTTGTCCCTTATTAAATATTTTATATCCTAAACATATTGGTTTGTTTTCATATCGGTTTTTGTAAGAAAGCAATGCAAAACTGAATAAAATTAACAAGAAGCAAATTAATTTAAACTAAAATAAAATTGACTGTCCTAATACAGTTCTGGTAAATAATAATAATAATAATAATAATAATAATAATAATAATAGTTTATTATTTATCATATAAAACAAATGTGGAATACAAAATTTTATAACAATTAATGATGATAAATAAAAGGTTATAGTTAGGTCTGCAGACCAATTCTTCCACTATAACCTACAAATTCAAAATTAAATATAATTATATTCCTATACCCATGTCCTAATGTAATTAAAGAGGAAGAGAAAAAATAAATATAATAAATAAATAAATAAAAGTGACAAATACTAGACATTAAGTACCTACCTAGTGCATTATATTTATATACAACTGAAAGGGTAATTATATTGCAAAGATTTTTTAATATAAAAAAAAAAAATCATATTTTAAAAATATTTGCAGAAAATTATAATAACAATCAATAAAGAACAAAAAATAAAGACGTATAACATTTTCGCCAGAAAGGGATACAGCAAAAGTTAAACCAGTAAGATGAACATTTTTTAGTGTTGTTTATTAAATAATCTTTTTTTATGTTTCTTTTTAAATGATTTAATAGAAAGGGCAACATCAGTTTCACCAAATAGGTGGCCGAAGTGAGATATTTGATACGAGAACGATCTTTTGTACATTTCCTTATAGTGTTTAGGTATATTAAGTGTGTTTTTAGTTCTAAGTTGAAGATTGTGAACATCTGTTCTATAGGTGATTTTCTCATAAAGATATGATGGGGTTTTAAATTTTAAAATTTTATGAAATAGACAGAGTGAGTGCAGAATCCTTCGATTATACATGCTTAACCATCCTATTTCCTTTAATTTGTAAGATATAGAATGCGGCCTCTTGATACCGAAGATCATACGCATACAGGAATTTTGTACTTTTTGTATTCGACCCAAATCATTGCTGTCAATGCATGGTGAGAAGACTACATCCGCATGGTTAAAGTGCGAAAGAACTAGAGAGTCACATAGTGATATTTTAATAGAATAAGGTAAACTATGTCTATGTTGATATATCATTTTTAGGGAAGAGTATGCTCTTTTTATTTTCTCACTTACATGTTTTTTAAACCTCAATTTGGAATCGAAAACTACACCTAAATTTTTGCAGTTGTCACTAAATTGTAACGTATTTTCATCTAATTTAATTTTGAAATGAATTATAGCTTTCGCTTTCTGTTGCTCATTACCAAAGACTATTGCGCATGATTTTTTTCCATTGATAGTAAGGAGATGATCATTAGAATATGTAACAACTGATTTTAAGTCTTGATTAATTTGATTTTGCGCTTCTAACATATTTTCTATTTTAAAATGATGATATATTTGCGTGTCATCAGCATACATGTGATATTTACAAAATTTTAATGCTGAAGGAAAATTTGACGTGTATAAAGAAAATAAAAGAGGTTCTAAAATGCTTCCTTGTGGTACTCCTTGCATAATATTTATAGAATTAGAAATATTGTTGTTCAACTTAACACACTGACTACGATTGGTTAAATAAGAGCAAAGAAGAGAACGTGCTGATTCACTAAAACCAAGGTAATGCATAACTGTCATCAGAATTTGATGGTTTAGCATGTCAAACGCCCTGGAATAATCTATTAGAACCAAAACAGTCATTTCATTTTTGTCAAGACCTGACAGTATGTCATCTGATATTGACGCCAGTGCAGTCGCACAGCTATAGCCTTGACGAAAGCCAGACTGGAACTTGGGTAACAAATTGTTCCTAGACACATGATATCTAATTTGTAGTTCCATAGTCTTTTCAAATAATTTGGATAATACTGGTAGAATACTTATACCTCTTAAATGACTCAGTTCCGTAGGACGTGATATTTTTGGTATGGGCAATACAAAGGCTTTTTTCCAGCTTACCGGAAAGTACCTTTTAGTTATGCATTCATTAATTATATGCCTGATATAAGGTATTATGAATGGACAGCACAGAAGAATTATATAGAAATAGCAGCTGAGCAATCCATCTGGATGTGGTATTATCTGTATGCAAGTGCTCTTTTGACAAAATCATGTGTTGTTGAATGCTTCGAGAAAAGGTAGATAACATAGAGCGATTGTGTTCGATGTCGTCCATGAAATTGATATTTTTATCTTTATTATCAAATCTGTAATCAATTATATTAATAGTTTACATATTAGTTACCCAAAGGAATCTTATTGGAAAACTTAAAATTAGCTAAAGCCCAAAAAAAGACAACATATTCATTCCTCATTATCAGTCCTGGATTTACAGCAAACAAGTAGAAACAGATCATCAAAATAGTTGCGAGTTTTTTGCATTATTCCATATACCCATTGGCGATATTTTGTAATTTTGGCATATCAAATACACGTATACATTTTACTTTTTTTTTTCAACCGAAGTTGCTGTGTTGAAAATTGTAAAAATAATACTAGCAAAAAAACTGCAAATTATAAAAATTTTTAATAGCAAAGTGGACATTAAATCAAAAAAATGAATAGATATGTGTGCCATAAAAAGAAAAATTACCTTTATTTTTGTAATATTAACAGTAATACTGGAAATAGTAGACAACAGAAACTTGAAAGATTTTAAATAAACAATAAATTATTTATTATTTTACAATGTTCTTCAACGTCCTTTTAGTCCTTTTAATCTTAAATGTTCAGCAAGAACTAGATTTCTGCCTTTGATTATTGTATGTGGCTAGAATGCAATTTTGTGACTTACTGATAGTAGTTTTAATCATTCATTCTATGTCTTCTTTCGAGCAAAAAATGAAAATATAAATAACAGTTCTTTTGTTTATACTGTAACGATAGTCTAATTTATTTATAGTTTATTTATTTAAAACACACTATTTACAATTTATTTAAGACGTACTATTTAATTTATATAATACATAGACACTAACTAACAATTCTAATTTATTTATTACAGTTTAACTTGTCATTCCAATACTCTGAACTAAACTAAACTAAACTGGGCGCCGATGAGTCTCGGTTATAACACCATGTCTTGCTTTTCCGGCACCTCCATATGCATCCATAAATTCTTTAAAGACAGGGTCAAGTGTTTCTTGGAGCTGATTTACTTCTTCTTCCTTTTCATGGTCACCCTTAAATGGCGCAAGCCGGTTTTGGTGCACTAACTTTGGTTTACCGTTCGGGATCTTACTTATACGGTAAATGACATCATTGATTTTTTCTTGATGAGGTACGGACCTTCCCAAGACCTTTGAAGCTTTGGAGAATAACCCTTTTGTCTTTTTGGGTTATGGAGCCTTCCTTGAAACATCCTTCTGTGGCTTGGGTATCGTATCGCTTCTTTACTCTGTCGCTGGCGATTTGAAGATGCGAGCGGACCAATCCATGCATATCGTCCATTCTTCTTCGTAACTGGATCACATAATCTTCACTAGCTACATCTTCTCCAGGTCGGCATCCAAACTCGAGGTCGCACGGTAGTCTCATATCACGCCCAAACATGACCTTTGCTTGTGTTTGTCCTGTTGATTCATTGACAGCGGTTCTATAAGCCATTGCAAAGAGCGAAAGATACTGATCCCAATCTCGCTGATGGTTTGAAACTACTTTTGACAGATATTTGCCAATGGTCTTATTCATTCGTTCTACCATTCCATCGGATTGTGTGTGCAATGCTGTGGTTCTGGTTTTCTTCATGCCTAATCTGTCACAGATTCAACGGAAGAGTTGGCTTTCAAAATTTCTGCCTTGGTCACTATGGATTTCCAAGGGCACTCCAAATCGACAAATAAACTCTTTTATCAACACATCTGCAACAGATGCGGCCTCTTGATTTGGAATGGCGTAGACTTCCACCCACTTTGTGAAATAATTCATGACCACCATCATGTATTTATTACCATTCTCGGTCGTGGGAATGGTCCAGCAATATCTAAGGCAATCCTCTTAAATGGGCTAGCAACGTTGTATTGCTTCATGGGAGCCTTCCTTTTCCGCTGAGGTCCATTACTCATAGCACAGTTGGTACATTTCTTACACCAGTCCTTTACATCATCGGAACTATTCATCCAATAAAACCTTTCACGAACTCTCTGAAGGGTTTTTCTAACACCGAGATGTCCTCCTGATAGATTGTCGTGTAACTGACGAAGTACTTCGGATACCCTACTCCTTGGAATGACCAACTGTCTTCTGTTCTCTTAACCATCATCATTTTCAAGTACACGTTTTAGTAAGCCATCTTCCAGGATAAAGGAGTCCCACTGAGCCCAATATGATTTAACTACGGGAGAGAGTTTCGATACTTCTTGCCAAGTAGGTCGACGATTTTCCTCTTTCCATTGTCGCATCTTCTTTAAAACGGTATCGTTCTCTTGTTCTTTACTAAGTTTGACAAGGGCCCACTCATCACTGACAACCGACATCCTTCGTACTGTAACTTCTTTAACAGATGTGGCTAACCCCTTTCCAATCAGAGTTCCTTGACCAATATTTTAATTGCGCTTCGAAGGTTCTGCCGTGACAGGCGTTGCTTTTTCTACAGTTTATTGCAACTGGTTTCACTACTTTCAGGCAACACCGTTCCTTCCTGTACAGACACCGGCACGGTTTTTTGATTCGTAGTGTTCTTTGGACATTTGCGCGAACTGCTTACTTTTCCCATTTCATCGCAATTCCAGCAGCACCTAATAGCCTTCGGTTGCTTCTTAATATGGTTTTTTATCATACCAGAAGCCAGCGTAGCCGCTTCATATTCAAGAGCAGCGGACAAGACATAGACCAATGTTTTGTGACGGGCTAAACGAAGTGTTCTTTCCATTTCATGGTCACGAAGTCCATCTACAAGGAGCGAAAACGATATGATCCTAAATAAAAAAAGGAAATACTTACCTTCATTACATAATAGTAGTTAATAATTCATTTCTTCTAATTAATAATTAAACGAATGACTTAGAGAAAACATTTTATAAAGTTATTTTTATTATAAATAATCCCTTGACTTCAAGGAACGCATTATTTTCAAGCGACATTTACACATAACAATATTAAACCGTCATTATCAACTAACATTCCCATTCAATTTTAGTTGTTAAACAACGTTTTCGTGACCCAATCCTATGAGATTACTATATTATGTCAGTGTCTCACGTTTTCCATCGTAATTTTAATCCGAGGTTAATCCGGTTTCGGACCAAATTTATCTCTTGATGGCACCTTCCTTATTATTGTCAGCTTAACACTGAGATGAAGTAATATTAACACGTTCCTGTTTCGCCTATTTACTAACAAACAAGGTTCTAAAACTTGTTGAAGCGTGTATAATAATATCCGACATGGAATTGGACGGGTGAGTGGCTCAGTGTTTAGAGACTGGCCGGTGGAGTCTTCCAAATGATAATTTATAATTATAAATAAATCGTAATGCTTTGGTAACGCTATTTTTAAAATGGTGGCGAGACACAATAATAAAACTTATACAACTTGATTTACTATTGATACCAATCATAGGCGCCGGAACTCAAAAATTACTTTGGGTGCCCTGTCTCTATGCGGGACATGGGAGCTTCTTCTCTCCTCCACACAACACTTAGGGTCACCACAGGGTTTTAAAGGCACTTTAAACGCCATTTTAAAGCGTTGACTTTATGAAAATTTTCTTGAAAAAAAAAAGGTATTGTCCAATATCGAATTGCTGGAGTTTGAGTATTGAAGCGGCAGACGGGAGTATCAACAATCGGTATGCTTGAGAGTCTCACCTAAATCGGGATATCTGGCCTCTGGCAACCCTATATGCTCGGTGCAGCCATCACTGGAAGTGAAACTTCCCCATAAAATCTTATTTTGGAGGTATTTTTATCTAGATTATAACCCCCAAGTTTTAAATCGTTAGTGTCATCAATAAAAACATCTAACGGGGTTAGATCCGGAGACTGTGGGGGCCACTCAATACTTCCTCTTCTTCCGATCCATTGATCTGGAAACGTTTGATCCAAATTCTGACGAACAGTCAGTGCAAAATGGGATGACGCACTGTCGATGGAATATTAAGTTGTTTGCTATATGCTGATCCTCATTCTCAATCAACTCTAGTAATGCTGGATGAGTGTCGTTTTCTAATAATTCCAGATACATTTCTGCGGTAAAAAAGGGGCCAATTATACGGTTCCCAAAAATTCCAGTTTAAATATTCAGTTTTTCCGGATGTTGCGTAGGCAGTTCATGAAATATTCTGGGGTTTGAATCGGACCAATAACGACAGTTGTGACGATTTACCGTACTATTTAGGAAAAAAGTGTATTTGTCAGAAAAACATACGTTGAAAAGAAATTGCTGATCATTTATTGCTTGTTCAGTCATACTTTCACAAAATTGTAATCGCCTATCAAAATCGTCTTAGGTAAGTTCTTGTACCAGATGTATTTTTTAGGGATGATACTTGTGTTTTTTCAATATCTTTTGAATGCTACTTCTTTTAATACCAGATGTTATCGCCAACTGTCGTGTGTTCAATGTGGGTTCTTGAAAAACTAGCCCTAAAATAGCCACCTCTGTACAATTTACTACAGCATTTTCCATTTCACGTTATTAATAATAATAATAATAATAATAATAATAACAACGATTTTATTGATACATGCCTTTACAAACAATTAAAATACATCACTTAAAAGATGAGAAATACAAGGTATCCTGTAGAGCAACAGGCAAAGTTCGCTTTCTTCAATTTGAAAAAAAAAAAAAATCAGATAGAAGAAGAGCCTTCTTACACTTAACCTACGTGCAACGTCTCAGCACACAACTCAGACAGCCAATGAAAACTGATGCCGTATTGAGGCCTCCTGTCGTTCTACAAACTTGGGTCATGACAGATTCTTAATTTCACTTATTGGCGATTTTTGTCCACGTTGTTCTATGGGTGCTCCGTACCCACTTTAAAACTGCTCTGGGTGCTTGCGCACCCGGAGCCCCGGCGATTCGGCGCCTATGACACCAATGTAAAAAAACAAACAAATATTAAAATGAATAAAAAGGGGTTAATGATTGCATGCTCGCAGCTTAAGCAGTTTTCAGACTTACGAGTGTTGAAGCCTGCAACTGGTTGCTTGCAGTTTTTCCATTTCATGCCTTTTAGAAATGACCGTGGGTGAAAAGCTCGATTTGTTCATATACATGCATTATTTTTCGAGATGCATACGTTTTCATACAACATAGTAATTTTTCAATCCAAATATTGTCAATTGTCAGCACTGGAGCACTTTATTTTGACTGATATATCGTTTTCACCGTTTTCCATTTTGTCAAATTTTCAAATCTCGATTTTCGATAAAGATTTTAATGGATGATGAGAGCATATTGGTTTTATCACTGGCGGTGGCAGCCAGTGTTTTTTTACTTCCAACAAGAAAGTGGTGGGTTAGACCATGGATGCAAACAAGAAATAAAGGTAATTTACACCTAGTAAATAATGAGCTAGACGACGACCCTTACAGTTTTAGAAATTTCATAAGAATGGATAGATCCGCTTTTGAAAGGCTATTAGATTTGATTAAACATGACATAGAAAAAAAAGATACAAGATTTAGACAAGCAATAAGTGCTAGAGACCGTTTAATCATAACATTAAGGTACTTGGCTACAGGAGAATCCATGACAAGTTTACACTATTCATTTCGAATTGGAATTTCAACCATATCTACCATTGTTTTTGAAGTATGCTCAGTGATTAACAAACATTTGCAACATGATTATTTAAAGGTTTTTACCTACATTATTTTCACAAAAAAATATTAAAGATTAAACGTATGTCATTGGTCTAGTGAGCAAAAGCGTAACTCAACTTTTTCGTTTATTTTGTGTTGATATGAACTTTATGATTTATTTTAGAAATAGTTGTAATTTCTACTATAAAAGATCTGCATATTTACTATGATCAAAAAAAGTATAAAGAATATAAAAGCACGCTAGTTGTAAAGAAATTGTTTTTGCTAATTAGACCGACTATGTATACCTATAGTTAGATAAATGCCATTTGTGTTGTAGATTCCGTGTGAAACTGAACAGTGGTTACATATTGCAAAAGGTTTTGAAGACAAATGGAACTTCCCTAATGTTTTGGGGGCTTTAGACGGAAAACATATTGTCTTTCGAGCACCTCGTAAAGAGGGTTCAAAATATTTTAACTACAAAGGAACTCATAGCGTTGTTTTAATGGCCTTAGTCGACTATGACTGTAAATTTTTGTATGTGGATATTGGGAAGAATGGTCGAAATTCAGATGGAGGAATTTTCAATAATTGTTCATTATACAAAGTCATGCTTGATAATAAACTTAACTTTCCACAAGATAAACCATTGCCAGGTAGGAATAAACCATGCCCATTTGTAATTGTGGCCGATGCAGCATTTCCTTTAATGAGAAATATCTTGAAACCATTTCCATTTAGGAACATGACTTGGTTCCAGTTCCAAAGAATTTTCAACTATCGCTTAAGTAGAGCAAGGAGAGTCGTTGAAAATGCTTTTGGAATTTTAACTAATCGGTTTAGGATTTTATTAAATCCCATAGATTTAGCGCCTGAAAAAGTTATATTAATAACCCTAACATGTGTTGTATTACATAATTTTTTAAGAACAAACTGTCCAAAGACTTACTCTGTAAATGAAGATAACATTGACAGAAGGTTTACAATAAGGCAAAATGTATCTCGACAGCAAGGCAATAGAGCTGGTGTAGCAGCCTTAAGAAACAGAATGGAATTCATGGATTATGTGAATACAAATGGAGCTGTACAATGGCAAAATGATTTAGCTTAGCATATTATAAATTGTTGTTCCAACTTTGCAAGATACTTATGTTGTGAAACTAATTTTAATCTTAATTAAAATTGAAAATTATTTTTATATTTTTTTTTTATTTATTTTCCCCTTATTCAAGGTACCTACCTGTTGAAAAAAAAAATACAAATATTCATTTATAAAATTATATTGATTAAACAATTTACATTTGCCTTAATTCACCTTCAAATTCCCTTAATTGTCTGCATCCTGTGCATCCATAATATCTGAAAATATTTTTCTTTTAATTCCCCTTAGGATCTCAGTTTTTTTAATTTTTCTTAGCTCATGTGCAATGGTCCTAAAAACATTTTAAAGAAATTTAATGAAATCTAAATAGTCATCATACCTGCTAAAAGCTTCAATATCATCTGATGGAGCTACATTTTCTTTTTTCTCTGACAGCATAGTTGTAGCTTTACTAATAAACCTGGCAACTTCTTTATGAATAGAAGTTTTTTCATGTTTTGGGGTTTCTTCCGTCGGCCCAGGTCCATTAATTATTTTAATTGTTTCAGACACTTCAGATTTATTTGTTTCACCAGTTACATTCTGAGATAAATCTTCAATACCTCCTTCGTATACTGTCCCATCTTCATACTCAATCTCTATTTGGCTTTGGGTACTTTGCTCGAACTGAGATTCCTAAAAACAAGATTGTATATTTGCCAGATATCACAGAAAAGACAAATAAAAAATGTGTTAATTACTTCTAAATTAGACACACTTTGTGTCAATGTCTCGCTTTCCACCAGAAACTTTAATAAGTCAAAACACCACAGCTTTGGTTTTATTACTTCACTAGTCCCTGCTCCACTTGATGTGTTCTTTGATTTATTATATTCTTTAAAGAACTGGGTTCTGAGAGTATGTATTTTAACTTTAGTGTCATTTATTTCAAGACACTGCCTGGATATAAACTCACTCAATTCATTTAATTCCATTCGGATTGACTCCAAAGCTTCTTGCCTTTTAGTTTTGTTATGGTACTGAGGATCGTTAGTCTTATAAAGCACAGAATGTGTTCGATATAGCTCTATTAAAGCAATAATACTCTCTCGGTTCCACACAAATTTAAATCTTTTTTCATTATCCATGTTTATATATAATATATAAACAAATAAAAATTTTTCTCATTACCTTCTATTTCTTTGCTCTAACCCTAATGTTCTTAACATTAAAAACAAAAATAATGAAAGACAGAAGACAGGAAATAAACATTTTCTATTGTTGGTAGGAATGAAAATTGCACGCATGTCAAGAAAAAAAAGAACAATTTCTAATTTTGTGCTTGAAAACTCATGCAATTAATGCGCGCTAAAAAACCTCATAATGTGAACATAAGTTTTGTGCATCATAACGCTGCACGTCGGGTTGCACGTTTAAGCACCCGTAAGTCTGAAAACGGCTTAAGATCAGAAAAAACTTGTATTTCATGCAATATTTTTATTAAAATAGCAAAGCACTGTCGGTATTAAGCCATGAAAAATGACTTGATATGACAAATGTCACCTGCTGACAAAGGCACGAATCTCGGATTTCTAAAAAAAGAAAAGTGCAATAGACCTTTTCATCACAATTTTTTTTTGTGTGCATGCGTCAGTATCGGCCATCTTTTTCGTACTGTTTTTGTAAACAAGCATGTTAAAATGCCCACGTGAATAAATTATAATCGATTAATATTAATTTAAGTATATTAATTTAAAAAAGGAAAAAAAAAGCCAAGTAATAATAAGTTTAGTGTCTTAATTGAAAAATATATTTTTGCAATCAATTATAATTATTGTTTAGACTGGGAAAGAAGTACACACTCAGTGGTTAAATGATTGGGTTGAATTAAGGAATTGAGTACTCAAGTGTGTATATACATATAAATGTTTAATACAATTTGGCTAGCGCTTTCGACAAAACTTGAAGGTGATAGACGTGACTAGACCATGATCCATTCATGGTTATTAGTCGAAGAGTGAAGGGTAAATTAGAAAAAATATAAGAATAGGGAGAGAATTTTGCCGAAAAGTGAAAGGGATATAGAAAAGACAATTTACTACCTAGATCCATACTAGGCAGTAACACAGATAGTACAAAGACACGTTTTCCGCCTTTTACGACACAGCTGTGTGCTGGGTTACCTATTCTATAACCGAGTAACCACGGTGAATAGGAATAAGTGTAGTCCAGGTTAGGGTCAGACTCCAAAACCAATAGCGGGTCCTCCTGATTAGTTACCTAGTGAATTTAACAATTATGAAATTTAGAAATAACTGAAAAGTGAATTAGTTACAATTTAAAGATGTTAATAAGTTAGGGGTCTATGATTATTAATGGATTTAATATTTTAATTTGTGGGATTCTCAGAGGGCTTTAAATAATGGATTATAATTACAATTTAGGTGAATTTGAGTGTTTAAACAATGATCGGGATTCAAGTTCATTTCACGAAGGATCTCCAAATCCTCCAGAAGGTCCATCTTCCTAAAGTTGTTGACTGGAACACTATGTAAAATTTTGCTGTTTGATGTAGGAGAGAAGCCATGATTATTAAATTTAATGTGATGTCCAAAATTAGATTTTTCAGGTCTCGATAAGTGTTCCTTGATGCGTGTCTCTAGAGGCCTGATGGTTCTACCTATATTAGGCAAAGTCCAAAAAATGCAACATCACTATGCAAAAAAATAACTCAACATTCTAAGACATTAAAAGAACAGCACTACCATGATCATTGGAAGGTCAGGAAATTATCGACCTGACAAACATATAGGAGTAAATAACAAGAAAACTTCTTACTGAGTTCCTAGATGTCTAAGGTCCTTTTGTACCGCTAGTCGTTAAGAAATAAGCCAAGCTTAAACTGACACTTTTCCATTGACAATGTCACTTTAAGCTTCGCTTAGTTCTTAACGACCAATGTTGCAAATGGCCCTAAGAGAGAGGCAAGATATACCCCCGCTTAAAGTTAACCAAAACTGTTTTGACCATAGAGATAGAATAAAGTAGAGACGACATTCACACTATTTATCGATTTGACAGATGGACGCACTTCGAGCGACAGAAAAGTGTAATGAAAATGGCGACTCGAGTCGTACTTTGATTTATTTGAAGTCCATATGAAAGACTGACGGAATGAAGATAGATTTATATCAATTAAATGAAGTTATTTAAAAAAAAATGGCATTTATCCTCACCAAAACTAATTAAGTCCATTATTTTGAGTTTGACATAATGATGTAAAGGTGTAATATAAAGTGGAGGACACTTTAGCATCGTTAAAGCATCTCCTCTTTTTTTGTATCTCAATGGTTTTGACAAAACAACAATAAACAACAGAAAAACTATTACGTTGGTAAAAAAACGATAATATGTTTATAGCAAATATAATCTGATAATAAAATTCACAACAAATGAAATGTCAAGTATTTTTTAAGAATTCAATGCAAAATACAGCAATGAAAATATTATGTATTAAACTATATAAAAATATTAAGCCTAGGGTTGCCACCTGTCCTTTTCTAAAGCAAAAATTTCCTTTGACTTTTTAAAGCTTAAAATGTCATTTTTTACGGCAAATGTCTTTTTTTTAACAGCACATATCTTTGGAAGGGACATGGTTTGTACAAAAATATATAAGCTAAGGACCTTTCTTTATTTCTTTTTTTTTTTAGAAGTTCAGTAGAAGGATATGGACTTTTTGTATACCGGAGCCCCTGTCAGCATCATAGTTCTTTATTCACTTTTGAAAAAGGTGGCAACCCTAAATAAGCCCCAAATCGATACCATAACAATTTTTTATTAATAACAAATTCAATGGGCACTATTAGATTCAGCCTATATGATTATACTTAGGTCTGCAAACTTATTGTAAGCTCCAATAAGTAGGAATTAGGATTTTAAAACAATTCGAAATAAGGTATCCAGACTCAATGCAATTCATGTAATATTGTGAATAATTATTAGACGTTCATCATCATCATCATCTGAATTAGGGCGTGGTTCAAAGCCCACTTGTACTGAAGCTCTAGGCTTATTGTACCCCTCACAGTTTCTATCCCATCAGATTAATTTTCTTGATGAATTCAAGAATATGTCTGATGGGCGCTTTCGCGATTTCTTCAGGTTCCGGATATTGTACCCCGAAGTACCATTCCCGTTCCCATTTAAGGTTCCGGCAGTGGCATAGTATGTGAATAGGAGTTTCGTCCTCCTCTTCACATATTCTGCATAGGGAGTCATCAGATATCCCTAAGAGATTTAGGTGTCTTCTAAGGCCGCAGTGTCCCGTAAGGAGTCCTATTACGGCCTTGAGTTCGCTTCTGCTAAGGTTTAGCAGTTGATGTTGTCTGCTCGTGGATGGCCCCTCTATGAATCTATTAGACGTTAATTTTATGTATGAATAATAATTATAGAATATTTTTTCTATTAACAAACTCAAATTATTTATTTAAAAATGTGTCCTAAATGTTGAAAAATATTAATTCATTCAAAGATAGTGTAATTGGATTGTTTAATGGAAGACAACTTGTGATAAATTGTTATTGCTATAAATAAAACCTTTTTAATCTAAATAAATTCATAATAACAAATGAAAAACTAACGTTTTAATAAAACAATCTAAATTAAAATCTAAACAGAATGATTTTGGTAAACAATGCATTTAAAATGTAGGACTTCTTAAATATTGTTATCAAGCAATCCTATTATGCCCATTTATAATGCGTCTCTGCTGCTGACCAAAGCCGTACCCAAAATTTATTTTAGGAAGGCAAATAAACATGTTGAAACACTACATAGTTTCAAGAGAAAAATAAAAATTTAGATACATTTAGATAAATTTAAAGAAATTGGGAGAAATTGGGAGAAATTTAGAGAAATTTAGAGAAATTTAGAGAAATTTAGAGAAATTTAGAGAAATTTAGAGAAATTTAGAGAAATTTAGAGAAATTTAGAGAAATTTAGAGAAATTTAGAGAAATTTAGAGAAATTTAGAGAAATTTAGAGAAATTTAGAGAAATTTAGAGAAATTTAGAGAAATTTAGAGAAATTTAGAGAAATTTAGAGAAATTTAGAGAAATTTAGAGAAATTTAGAGAAATTTAGAGAAATTTAGAGAAATTTAGAGAAATTTAGAGAAATTTAGAGAAATTTAGAGAAATTTAGAGAAATTTAGAGAAATTTAGAGAAATTTAGAGAAATTTAGAGAAATTTATAGAAATTTAGAGAAATTTAGAGAAATTTAGAGAAATTTAGAGAAATTTAGAGAAATTTAGAGAAATTTAGAGAAATTTAGAGAAATTTAGAGAAATTTAGAGAAATTTAGAGAAATTTAGAGAAATTTAGAGAAATTTAGAGAAATTTAGAGAAATTTAGAGAAATTTAGAGAAATTTAGAGAAATTTAGAGAAATTTAGAGAAATTTAGAGAAATTTAGAGAAATTTAGAGAAATTTAGAGAAATTTAAAGAAATTTAAAGAAATTTGGAGAAATTTAGAGAAATTTAGAGAAATTTAGAGAAATTTAGAGAAATTTAGAGAAATTTAGAGAAATTTAGAGAAATTTAGAGAAATTTAGAGAAATTTAGAGAAATTTAGAAAAATTTAGAGAAATTTAGAGAAATTTAGAGAAATTTAGAGAAATTTAGAGAAATTTAGAGAAATTTAGAGAAATTTGGAAGATATTAAATACATTTTCAAAAATAATTTTGATCTTTAATTTTGTATGCTTTCATTTTTCCCGAAAGGTTTAGAAATCTAGATTGCAGATGTTAAAAACCACCTATCACAAATCTGCAGTAATCACATTTCTGATATAAGCTATTTCTAACTTCGACGAGGAACTGTTTAAGACAAATCAGAAAATTATTTTATTTCGACGAATTTTCAAGATGTTACTAAATCAATTTTTAATTCTTTTAAATCCTTCTAAACATGATGCAAAAAACAAAGCATAACGTATAGGTCACGAGAACTCAGGTTGATTTATAGACACTGCAATTTGAACTGCATACATAATAATAATAATAATAGTTAATAATAATTAATTTAATCGCGATTTTCCAGCAATTTCAGGGGCCATTCTTATCCCTTAACTACCCTTGGGTACGGCTTTAATATCGACTAACATCGTTTTGTTTGTGTCGTCCTTTTATTTTACAAAAACTCTATTTCTAATTTCTAATATGTAGATAAAATGCTTTGTTTATCAAACATTTTCTATAACTATTACTTTTTTGTTTGTAATAATCTGTCTAATATGTTTCGTTAAATTATATGTGCTTATACTGGTTTATTTAATGTTTCTCACTTGTAAATATTCACTTTCTTAATTTAGTGTTTGTTATGCATGCATGCTTTTCTGCTGATTAAGATCGGAGGTACATTTTAATTTTTAGAAGTATTTTTTTATAAAGTTCCAGTCTTTTAATTCAAATTAAATGCCAAGAAAACTGTAAATTAATTTGTGTCGCTCTTAATATAAAAGTCTGAAGGATCCATTAACGAAAGAAAAATACAAATTACAAAGTAAATTTGAAACGTAGGTTTTAGTTATGCAGGGTGTCCCATTAGTGCGTAATTGCTTAATAAATAAATTTGTGTTATGGACACACAAACAAGTTATATACAGGTTGTCCCAATATAAATTAATTTATTGGTTGTATAACATACAGGATTTTCCATTTAAAAAATTGAGACAATCGTTTTGACACACCCTTTATACAATATAGTAAATTAATGAAGTCTATTAAACTTGTTTGACGATGTGAAAACAATCAAGTAAGTGTAAGTACCTACAGGGTTTTTGATTTAAAAAAGTATAAGTTTAATCAGGATATCATTTATGGATCACACTACATATTTAAGAATAATTGTTAAATATGGTCATACAACTTTAAAATTAAAAATTTCTTCCTATTTCCAATAATAAAACAACTATGGATCAATTACGCACAGATGGGACACTATATATGTATAATATATGTTGGTATCGTTGGATAAGTAAATTTATAGGGAATTTTAGGCTAAAATAATATGCAGGGTATTGCATTTGAGACAAATGAGTAAATTAAACATAAAACTATTCTTAAGACATGTATTTTATAAGTATTTTAAACAATTTTGAAATCATTGTTAACCTATCTAAATTATGATTATCTAATTTGGGGTTTGCATCATTCTCTGTAATCACAAAAAAATTAATTGTTTAGCAACGCTGTTATATTAAAAAATTCTAGGGTTGAATACAGTATTATCAGACCATTCTAAAACTATAATGAAATACAGAACGTTCTATTTAAAAAATATACATTTTTATTTGCCAGACTTAAACGTAACACCCTAAAATATGTCTTTTTCAAATCCATGCAACTTTTATTAAAAAACTAATACAAATTGAAATATTGAACAAGTTTGCACTAAAGGAACAACCTATATAGGGTGAAACAAATTAAATATCTCGAAGCATTAAAAAAAAAGCAAAATAAAATCATCAAATGATTGAAAACGTAAAATGGGAAATTAAGAAATATATGACTGTTAATTGCGTTATTTTTATTTTTTATTAAGGGCCTCTCTGGCAGGATAAAAACTGTTGCGTATTGTAAAGTGTGATACTTCATTTGAAAAATAATTTTGTTAGTAATTTAATGCATAATATAAAAAAAAACAAAATTGAATAAAACGTTAATTTAAATAACAGGATTGATGTCCTTAAACAAAGATTAAATAAATTTAACTTAAATCGCAATAAACCAAACTAAATCAATGCAATTAACTTTCAAATTAAGTGTCTCACTTTATATTAAGTACATTTTTTTTCTCGATATATGGCGCTAAAATCAAGAAAAACCCAGTAAAAGTTATATTATCAAACTCCCCATAAAATTACCTTTTTAATGATGTGTTTAATACTTCTTCCCTATTTAAATAGGTTTGGTTAAACTGTCGAAGGGAAGGGAAATGATGTATGACCGGTAACGATATAATAGAAAAGTTCCAACTTGGAATAAAAATCGACTTGCTATCGCGTTTTTTTCTCCTCCATGTATAAATTAAAACAAACTTTTATCTTCTAATTTTAGAAAAAATAATAAGAACTAAAACGTTTTAAATAGATAGTCAAATAGCAAAACAAGGTCCGTATTTATAAACAGAACTCAGCTGAGTCGGACTTGGGTAAGTCGTCCTTGAACTAAAATCAAAGTTCGGTTACAACGTCTCTAAAGTCCAGGTTGTTCCGGTGTTACACTGGAATTTAGAGATGGATATTAGCAAATCTGTAACTGTTAAGTACCTTCACGGAATTGTTACTACCCATCTCTAAATTCACCCGATATAATTGAACTTCGATTTTAGTTCAAGGACGACTTACCAAAGTCCGACTCAGCTGAGTTTGGTTCAGAAATACGGACCTAAATTGTAGAAAATTAATAGCGTTTTCCATTGGCATGCTTAGTGCGTTTTGAGTGTATTTTCACTTTCTTCTTTTTCATAACGATAAACAAGGACACAAATATACTCAGTGCATAAATCCAGTGCCAATGCAAAACGCTATAAGGTATTAGAGAGTTATTGCAACTTCAATTAAGGTCAGTCACTCTTATTTTGACATCTGAGCATGCGCAGATCACTTACATTCTAGAACTGACTTTAATAAAGATTGTGCTTATCCTTAATTGTGGATGTTTAAGGACAGCAGTTAGTGGCGATTTTATAGTTTTCGGGTGCGCTCGCCAACATTCGTATCAGTTCGAAGTTTTTTAATTAAATGTTTAGATCATCGTCATATAAATCTTCTAAATAGGTAATTTTTAGGCTTCGATCACATTAGAGGCACGCTTGTGCAAGTAATTTGGTGGCGCGTGCGTGCGCAAGCGTGCACATAGAAACAAAATCCTCAGCTCAGGAGAGCGACAGAAACAAGTGGTGCCCAGTGTTGCCAGTCTAGTACAATTGTACTAGATCTAGTACATTCTCTGAGAATCTGGTACTCTAGTACACTCGACACAATATCTAGTACTTTTTTCAGCGTATGTTTCCATTTGAAGTGTAAGATATATTAGTCAAAAATTGCAAGAGAAATTAAAATAGTTGTTAAAAATTACTTCAGAGATAAAATAGTAGATATTTCTCGAGAGATAAAACATTGTTTAAAAATTGTACGAGAGATCAAATATTGTTCAAAAATGGCTTGAGAGGTAAAAAAGGGTGTTAAAAATTGATTAAAGTATAAAATAGTATTGGAAATTGCTTGAGAGATAAAATATTGTTCAAAAATTGCTATAGTGATAAAAATACTGTTAGAAATTTAGTGAGAAATAAAAATATTTAATAATTTTTCAGAGATTAAATAGTATAATAAATTGTTAAAATGTTAAAATGTGTTCAAAAATTGCTCGAGGTAAAATAGTATTACAAAATGTTAAACCCTTGTTCAAAAATTGCTCGAGGGATAAAATACTATTGAAAAATTGGTTGAGAAATAAAATATTGTTCAAAATTGACTCAAGAGAAATCTACTATTAGAAATTTCTCGAGAGATAAAACGTTGTTTAAAAATTCCTCGAAAAATAAAATACTATTAAAAAATGCTCGAGAGATAAAATATTGTACAAACATTGCTCGAGATATAAAACATTGTCAAAAATTTATCGAGAGTTAAAATATTTTTATAAATTTGTCGAGAGTTAAAATATTGTGCAGTTTGCTAAAGAGATAAAAAAGTTGTTAGAAATTGCTCGAGAGATAGAATAATGTTAGAAATTTATCGAAAGATAAAATATTGTTTAAATATAGCTCAAGAGATACTAAAAGGTTTAAAAATTGTTCGAGAGATAAAATAGTATCATAAGTTATTAAAATCTTATTCAAAAATTACTCGAGAAATAAAAAATACTATTAAACATTTCTCGAGAGATAAAACATTGTTTAAAAATTGTTAGAAAGATAAAAAATGTTAATAAAAATTGCTCGAGAGATAAAATAGTGTTAAAAATTATTAAAATTTTGCTCAAAAATTGCACGAGCGATCAAATATGGTTCAAAAATAGCTTGAAAGGTAAAAAAATGCTGTTAAAAATTGCTCGAGTGAATAAATAGTGTTAAAAAAAATATTGTACAAACATTGCTAGAGAGATAAAAGAAGTTGTTAAAAATTGCTCAAGAGATAGAATACTGTTGGAAATTTATCGAGAGATAAAATATTTTTTAAAAATAGCTCAAGAGATAAAAAAATGATTTTTAAAAACTGTTCAAGAGATAAAAATAATATCAAAAGGTATTAAAATCTTTTTCAAAAATTGCTCGAATGATTAAATAGTGTTAAACATTTTACAAAATATTTTGTACAAACATTGCTCGAGGGATAAAAAAAAGTTTTTAAAAATTGCTCGAGAGATAGAATACTGTTAGAAATTTATCGAGAGATAAAATATTGTTTCAAAATAGCTCAAGAGTTAAAAAAAGATTTAAAAACTGTTCGAGAGATGAAAGAGTAAATATCTTATTCAAAAACTGCTCGATATATAAAATAGTGTCAGAAATTTGTCGAGAGATAAAATATTGTTTAAAATTGTTGTGTTCGTGTTCTCTATAAACCTTTTTTTGGTCTTTAATGACCATACTTCATAATTAGAAAAATCTGGTAATTTTATAGAATCTAGTACATTTTTATGAAATCTGGTACATTTTTTAGATAAATCTGGTACATTACAAAAATATATTCTGGCAACACTGGTGGTGCCTATCAATCGCCGCTCACACTGCACGCAGAAAGCAAGTGCACGCTTGTGCAAGCTTGATCCGAAACAAAAATATTTGCAAGCGTGCGTTTTCCAAACCTGATATCCAGGTTATTTTCATAAACTGTTCACAGAAAAAAATATATTCAATCGCCATTTTTTATTGTTTATAATTAATACGTAAGATTAACTTTTTTGGGAGAGAAAGGCCTAAAACATTTTTAATATTGACAGATTGAAAATCATTTTTAAATTCAAATTCAAAAGCGTATTTTAAAGTAAATAGTTAATAAATCTTCAAGTCCTACCGCAAAGTAACCATCAGCTTCTCTTCAGGTGATATATAATTTCGGAAGTTAGATTGCCTCCTTATTTTAGGAGTGATATTGCCTAGTATATAATAAAAAGTGTCTGGCATCATGCTAAAGTATTCAAAAAACGTATTAGGCTGTCTAAGAAAATCGTGAAATATTCGTGCGTACTCTGCATCTTCTAAAAAATACTCGTTAATCCAGTCTTCCCTGATTTTCTGCTCATCCAAAATTTAAAACTTTAAAACACCATTTTCCAAAACAATGTCCTCATCGTCTGTCATCTCCATTTTAACTGACCTGTTTATAATAATTAACTTGCACCTGCTTACATTTAGTGTGAGCACATTGCTGTTTACGCCAGCTTGCGCACGCGCGCGCCACCAAATTACTTGCACAAGCGTGCCTCTAATGTGATCGAAGCCTTATACCTCTTCCATATATTATGTACTATTAGGCATTCCAAACTGAATGGTTACCAGTGGGTTTTGACGGGTTATGATATGGCAAAATTATGGCAACCCTGTAGGCCTGGTGATTTGGCAAGGTCAATGAAATAGATAGTTACATAGATTGATTATCCATATTTTTCAAAATAAACATAAGCGTATGCCTTGAAGTAAAAATGTAAGCAATTATTTTTTTTTAAATATCTAAAGGCTAAAAATTGGTTTTAAAACACATTTTTGCTAAACCGATTCAAATTAATAAATATTTGCCAGGCAATATGGCTGCTCGCAAACGACCAGCTTTGAGCAATGTATATAACATATATGTATCATTGACCCTGTTAACGACAACATGACAACAGAGTTGCCATATCTAAACTGTCAGTACCCACTGGTAGCCATTTGGACAGGTCGTTGGAATGCCTAATTACAAACAACAAAAAAGATGAACTGCTGTTTAAAATTTTTAAAATGAGGTTAGAAATGTATACCTATAAGGACAAGGACTCTAATGTCAAAATTTCAGGTTTGCAATGAGTCTTATTTTAGCATGGAATTTATTTGCCTCTAATTACGTTATCACTATTAGTGACTGACGTTATAGAAATTTGCAATAACTCTCGATTATACAAAATAAATCAATTTACTTATTAATAAATTATTAGAATAACCTTTTAAGGTTAATTCAATTTGAACAAAAGGCGACACGTGTATAATTTCTATTGCTTTTATCATAAATGTTTCTACCATAACAATTGCGGGTAAACAGTTATATCGATTTATTTTAAGTCTTATTATAGATGAATCTTTTCATTTATTTTTAGATTTATTAAACAAATAAGATTTGGTTTATTTTATGGAAATTATTTGTTTTCTAGATTGCTTGTCCAACTGTTTTGAATCTTTTTATATTTTTGGTAGTCGGTAGGTACCAAGTCTCCTAATGTGTGGTGTCATCTTTAAGGATTCTTTGTCGGTGTGGTCTCTCTATTGCTATTTTCCTATCAAAAACATAATATGGATTTTTTTTTAAATATGTCAGAATTATTATAATTTGATGATAATAGGGTTGTGAAGTTATTGAAATAGAAATTAGAGATTCAAATCAAGGGATTTGGAAATTGTTATAAAAATGTTTTTTTAAGAGTCAATTGGAAAAAACCTGTCTTGATTTGGGAGGAAAATAAAAGGTTGTTGGGACTATAACTAAAGTTAGAATAGTATAGCATGTAGTTTGGAATATAAGAATTTAGATAAACGATTGAGATAAAGGGGATATTTAAATTTACTTTAATTTGGGATGCAAAAATTCATAGCTGAAAAGCAAAGCAGAAAGGCAGAAGAGAAAGGTAGATTAGAATAGAATATAGGATCTAAATTACAAGAGAAGGAGAGGTGATAGTTAAATAAACTTTTAATTTTTTATTAAAATGTTACCATTTTCAATAATCAAAGTGAGATTTTTGGTTGCTTGTAAGTTTATTAAATCTAAATTCATATTCCGATTTCCATATTATTAGTTACCCCTTTTTTTTTTCATCAGTGTATTCCATTTTAATAGACTCTTGTTATGTTATGCCATGATTTGCTGCACATAAAAGAGTTATTAGTAAGGCAGTTTTATGCCATGATTACTGCACATAAAATATTTATTGGTGAAGTGGTAGGAAATTAGTTTCGACACCTTTAACAATCCGTATTATTTTCTAAAAAAGTTGGACAGACTGTCCTCTTTTAATATGTAAGTCAAATGGCACCATCAATCATCCTTAATTTACCCCGGAGCGCCACGGCAAATAATGATAATAGCTGTACCATCCCTAAACACGCTCAGTCGGTTTCAGGAGTTGAATTGGAGTGAACACTATATTATTAATATTCTGAAAACTTTCGGTTTCGTTTTTGTCGATTTTACTTTTTCAATATTTATTTGGAGATTTTTCTCTTTCTTAGAATCTGTATTTGGGCTATTTTCTTAAAATTCGTTTCGTCTCTGACTTTTTTCTTCTCTTATAGTTTTTTATTTTCCTCTTCTAGTTTATTTCTCTGTAGGTATTCTGATGTTATAACTTCTGCTTCACTGCAAATTTTTCTTTTCTTTCGAGGTGTCAGAAATTCCGATTTATTTTTCAATTTTTTAGTGGTTTAACTACCAAATTTTTAAAGGGATTTAAACAAAAATTGCCTTGGGGTTTCTCTTTTAGCCACCGCGTCGGCTTTTTTATCCTGGAGCCCAGATCAAAGTAACAATTTTCCGGGCACCGACGTATTCAAAATAATTTATACAGCTCCAAACCAGCTTTGAGTCAACTCGATTGGAGCGCAAGGCCTTGAGGGTTGCCTGGCTATCCGAAAAGTACTTTATAGTTTTGTTTTCGGGTAGAAAGTTAATCAACTCTCTCCCTTTCAATTCTATAGCAATCATTTCTGCTTGGAAGATCGTGGTCAAAAAGCCTAGATTTATTGATATGCCAACTCTTTTTCAGTTTTGGAGCCATGCTGGCAAAATGCACAGTCTGACTGGGATAGGGTTTTATCCCCTTTACTCCATAAGACTTTCTTTTTCTCTCGAATTTTATGTGCTGTCGAGGAACTAGCGAGTCTGAGACTTTGCCGAGGATGTGATGGTTATTAATCTTACTCATCATCGTGTCCCATCGCGGTTCTTAGTTGCATTGACTACCCTCCTTTAGAAGTCTATAGGAGATCATCCTGGCCTAACTTTTCAGCAAAATGTGTAAAGATGTTAGGTCCAGCTTGGTCTCCAGGGTTCCCGTTGGTGTGGTTGACATTGACACAGCCAGCTTTGCTCGCTCCGTCTGTTGAAGTCTCTTTTCTCACCAGACGACATATCCGTACGCAACCATGATTTTTACTAAAACTTTAGGTTTACAAAGAATTCTTTTTGAAGATCAAAGAAACCGTAAATTGTCCAAAAGAGTTTTTTTGCTTTTTTCTAGATACCTATTCTCCTTGAGAGATAACTTAATTCATTTACAAAAATACAAAAAAAACATTGTTCTCCGGATTGATTATTTTTTAATTTAATTTTTAAATTTCTAGTCTTCATACATAACTGCACTAATTCCAACGCATCCTTGCGTGATAGCCCATGTCCCCACTTTTGCAGTCTATTTAATGTAGCAACTAGTTGCTCTTTTGTTTCTTTAGTTGACATGTTTCATCGTCCACGTTCAGTAAACTGGACGCAAGAGTTTCCAGTTAACTCTATAGGCTTTATATACTAAATATCCGTGTTCCTATGAATGGGGCTATGACGATATATTTGCACTGAAAATGTTTCCTATATCTAAAATTCTTGACTTTGAGTTCTACGATAAGCGCATAATACTTAGTGTCGGGTTTTGTGCAGATACTGAATACTCTGACGTAGTGGGCACTGAACCTGTTGAAGCATTTTATTGTTTCTTCCACCTCCGTGTCCTTGCTTAGCCAAAATAACAGTTCCACTTGTCCTATTAACATAATGTCATTACTATTTTTAATGTCCTTATCAGAATAAATAAGAGCTGCTCGGGAATATTGTTCACCATCTGTTTCTTTTTGGGTACGACGTTGGTAGTTACGAACGATTATGTACTAAAAAGTTAAGTACTGTCACTTGTATATGCACGTTTATTACTTGCAGTGGGAGAAACGTTAAAATATCAAATTCTGTTTCAATACCATATTGGGTAACTGGAACTTATAGACCCAGTTACCCAAAAACTTGAGTTACAGGTGCCCCATATATACAATTTTACCAGAGTGAATGCAACCTTTACATTCCACTTGTTTTCTTTTATATAACCTCAAAATGTTCAAATCAATTAATTTGTAATATTAGGCCCAGTTACCTCTAGGTTCTGGTTAAACGATTTGACGTTATACTTTTAAGAGAACCACTGTCAACGTTTACATTAAATGATGATTATTCTCTTGCGGTCCGCACATTTCACAATATGGATAGAGGTTTCGTCTTCCTCCTTATACAATCTACATTTATTTTCTTCCACTAGTAGCAAAAACGTGTATTAAAATTGATCAGTCTGATAAAATTTGACAAATGTTTAGAAAATGAGTAGTTTGAAGTGAATATAAGATAAATGCAAAGACCATGTTTAAGCTCTGTCAAATTTTAGTAAACCTTCTTGCATCCCGTTGCAAGTCTCCTATAAAATCTCTATAAACTCGGCAATGTCCGGCGGTAAGCATCTCCTTTAGTATGCACTGCTTAAACATAATATACAAGCATTATCTTTCCTTGTCTTAGTTACTCAGCACTATCTTGTCCTGTGAGATCTTTAACAGTATCTCAGACGGTTGCAAGAACGTTCAATAAAATTTATAAGCCTGATAAACTTTGACAGATCCTGAAAACTTGATGTGTCGGAATGTAATAAACTTCAAATTACTCACAGTCTAAGCGTTTGTCATAATTCCTATGTATGATGGCCAGTTTAATGTTTCTAAAACAGAATGACGATGTAAACTGTAAATCTTAGTAACCTCATATAAAAAGTTTTTTTGTTTTAAACCTACCAACCATTCTTTTGTCATATGTTTTAATAATTAAAATTTCGTCGTTATATTATGAAACACAGGAACTAATTGAAAGAAATAACCATGAACTTTTTTTGTCTTAAAACTCAAGCTGAATAGGGTAATATGACCCCACTTAGGATATCAACAATGGTTATTCTGCAAAAGTTTGGAAGCGAAAGGGGTTATGGCTTCAAAGTCCAGTTAATTTCATTTCCATTGTCACGCTATGTTCTTTGTTTCATAATTCAGGACCATTAGCAATCATCAAACCCATTGCCAGACAGTTTTAATTTGGAGATGTGAAAAATTTAAAGTAATGTTATACAGGGTTGGTATAAAGTATGGATACAAGCAAATATCTTTAAAATAATGATATTCATAAAACTTTGCAGGTTGCTCTAATGATTTTTAAAATGCATCTTATGCAACTTTTTTTGTTGTTACTGTACTTAATAATAAAATTAATGGTATAGTTAATGTGAAGTGCTGTATTTTTGCAATTTCTACAGGTACTCATACTTAATCCGTAATTAACGAATTCGGAAAAACAAGGTAATTTAAAATTTCCTGAAAAATATAAGGTATTATTTAAATAAAATAAGTTGAGGGTACTTGTGGTTAAATCGGTATAATGATAATAAAAAGTCGCATAACATTCATTATCGGGGGTTAGTGGCTCAGTGGTAGAGTCTCTGCCTGCGGATCCAAGGAACCCAGGTTCGAATCCCACCGTTGGCCGTGACTTTTTTATTTAATTTAATTATTTAAAATTATTTCTGATGCATTGGTAGGATTCCCCACTCGAGCATTTACTGTTGGGTTCTGATTAACAGTGCTGTTCTTAAAGTGGCACTGGGAAACAGTAACATAGCCTACACAGAACACGAGGCTAATAACCTTAGTAGTTGATGCCGATGAAACCAAATAAAAAAAAAATAAAAAATTCATTATGCATTATTACTGGACACCTGCAAAGTTACATCATTATCATCGTTTTCGTTTTAAAGACATTTGCTTGATTTCATACATTATACCATACATATATTTTTGAAAAACCTGATATTAATCGCAAGCCACGTGATTGTATAGGTACTTCTAATAACTGGTATAGAATTACAAAGTGTTTCATTTAAACATTATTTTGTTTATTAGTTTTCAGTACAAATCACAAAAACCAATGAAAACAAACACAAATTCGACAATTTGCACAATTAGCTACGCTATTGGTAATAATAAAAAGCTGGCCGTTACTTATTTCAAAATGATAGTGATAAGGCAAATGCGAAAAGTTGTGAAAAGACTCATACAATCCACTTATTATTTTTTCTTTTATTTTTATGGTTTTAGTATTAGGAGCATAATTAAATATTATTAGCAGCCCATTTTCCAAATTTTACTTGACTATACATATTTATTGAAACATTCACTTTAGCTCTTGTTATGCTATTTTAAAACACATGTCATTAAATGACTTGTTTTACATTATTTGAAATGTTTATTTTCTCAATTAATTTTAGATAAATTAAAAACGTTATTACGAAATACAAATACGAAAATACAAATTAAAAACTATTGCCCTCTTTCTTTATAATTGAAATGTAATTGTTCTCGGAAGTTGTATCTGTCACAAAAACTTTCTGTAACAGTCCTTAAAGATAAATAAATAAAAAATAAAAAAAACTTTAATTATCATAAATAATATATAAAATACAAGATACTAATAATTAAACATATAAATCATAATAAATAAAGTGGTTGAGTCGATAAGTAAAAAATTTACTTGTTTCGACAGAAATACATAATACATAATAAATAATAAAATATAAATACATTTCTTAATACTATGGTAAAATTCTAAAACTGTAATATTAATAATGGCATATAAAGTTAACAGAGTAAGTATTGGGGTAAACAATAAGGATCTTAGAAGAAGAGTATATTTCAAAATCGTGACACTAGTTTGTGTACCTAAGTTTTTTTTTTTTTTTAAGTTCTACATTCTTATTTATTTAATTTTTTTCTATGAGTTCGGATATTATTTTTCTATCCGATTGTACTAAGTGAAATTTTAATTTCTTTTTAAAACTAGTTTTGTTCTTTATATTTTTTAAATGAGAAGGAACATAATTAAAGTTACATGAACATTAACCAAGTCTATAAAAATATAGACATTATTGAGAAGTCGTTAGAAAAGAAGAAAGTCTTTCTTATCAACCTTTTAGACGATGCATAGTATTTTGAGACAGTTTGGCGTTAGTTGTATAAAGTTGTATCTATGAAGACTAGAGATAAGGAGGCGAATCGGCATATTCAAAATACGGTCCCAAAAAACGCATGCTAATAATTGAGCTTCTATAACTAACCGCATGAGCGCTGGTACTGCATACGGTGTTCAAAATACATGGCTTCTTATGGGAATTATACATAATTTTGTCAAAATAATAAAAATAAACTTGTTTATAGCTAAATAAAACACAGAACATACTGTTGTATTTATTTCTAAATAAGTCTTGCATGTTTTAATTGATAAATTATTTAATTTTATCTATATTAGATACAAATTAGGTATGTATGACCAAATTCGAAAAGGTTTCTTAAATGTTGAAATTTGATAAGTACAATTTTGTGGCAAATTTTTTTTTGAATTAAACCAATATATAGTTTTAAGAGTAAAACAAAACACAGTTAACAGATTTTTTATTGTTGTAATACAAGTTTAAAGGGAGATTTGGGAATGTACATGGTATTACCTCAGCCTTTAATTTCAGATTTCCCCCTTTTTATTTTGCTAACAGTACCATCAGTAAAATAGTCTCATAATATTTGATAATATCCTCTAAACAGTATAGAACAGCACCATCTCTAGAAATTGCTTTATCGGCACTAGGAACGATACGGGTGATTCATTTAGAGGTAATTTTTTCGGTAGCGAGTTTAAGACAGATCACGCATGAGTCGAGTGAACTGTCGTGGTATTTTGGTTCAGTACTGTCTGACATTTCATCATGGAAAGATTTAGCCCGGCACAACGTCTACAAATAATTCAGCCGTACTACAAGAATCAGCGTTCTGCCAGGAGTGTATTTCGTGCTCTTAGAGAGCATACGGTCTACACAATCGGCCCACCGAACGCACATCTTACAAAAATATTGTGGCCAGTGTAACATATTAAACATACGAATGTGGCCCGAAGGAAAAAAGGTTGAGTACGCCTGGTCTAGGAGGTTGGTAAGAAAGACTTTCTTCTTTTCTAACGACTTCTCAATAATGTCTAAATTTCTATAGAATTGCCTGATGTTCATGTGACTTTCTGCAGATTTAATCACTTAAGAAGCAATTAGTGAGATCAGTAAAGTTTTTCGTAACGGTTAAGCCTTAAGTATCCGGACACATCGTGGATGCGTGACGACTGGGACTTTTCACCATGGGACTACGAATAACCATCTAAGACGTGGAATAAATGGCGGTAAATGAGTAAGTACATGGGAAAGCAGTAGGATCTCAAAAAGCCGCAGATTGAAGTGCCACTATACTTCAAACAGATTAGGGTGATAGCACGGTGGTCCTAAGGATGGAACAGTAAATTTTCGACAGCCACCGGTTTAGTCCTATAATATATGGGAAATATTTTCCTGGTTTGGGTATCATAATGACTGTTCCACACTTTTTACTTTGAAGGAGACATTAAGTTTCATGATAGCTTTACTTTAAAGTTATATCAATACTTCTTCGGCAACTAAATCAAAACTAGGTCCTTTCCTCGGATTGTAATGGTTTCAATTTCATCAAAGATTCCTTTTGGGGAATTATGTATAATAATGATATCTTCTAGTGTTTATTTTATCCTGTTAAGACAATAATCTCCGTCATTCAACTGGAAGATAATTTCTAGATATTCTTAAATACTGCAGGTTTCCTGTGTGCGTTCTAGAATGCATATTTCAGTATTTTTTTCTTAAATGAGTATTGATTGCATTGAATTTTTTTCCATTGATAAACATGTTACGCTTATGCGTCCAATGTGTGTGTGAGAGAGTAATATATTGTGGAGTATATAACTTTTGATGCAGCATGGATGGTATTAGTGGATGGATTTTTTTCATATTACTTCTTCCACAAATTTGATCTGACTTACAAGACACCGTTTCACTGTAAGTCTTGATTTTAATTACATTTTCCTGTCCGAAGTTATTTGTTTTTGTTGATTAGGCAAACTAATTTTCTTTATTGGCTTATTGTTAATCTGCATTTTCTTTGCTACTGTACATTCACGGTAATTAGCTGGGTGTATTTCTTTCAGAATATTTAATACAGTAAAACTAGATTCAAGGAATAACTAAATAATATATTCATTTAAAACTGTAGGTAAAAATAAAAATTACCATTAAAAAGTTACATTTTTCTGAAATAGAAAGAAAAAACCAAACAAGAAAAATACGAATGTATTAAATTATAAACAGATAAATAAATTTCCAGATAGTTACATTATTTTAAACTATAAACATTATTTTAATTTGTTTTAACTCATTTATCAATTTTCTTTGATCCTTAAGGTAAATATTCTTGCCAGTCTTTTCAAGTTCAATTCTTCTAAAATTTAAATAAGAAACGTTTTTTATTTCAATTTTGTCTGAGTTGTATCTTTTATTTTACATCTGAAGCTTTGTGAAAATTATCGTATTATCTTAACCGAGAAACATCTTTACCTTCAAACCATTTTAAATTCAGGGAAGATAAATAATAAATTTTGTATTAAAACTCCTTTGAATTTCTTAGCAGGTTTTCACTTTTTTTATTCTCTTAAATTTCTTTCGTCTCTTGAAATTAGAAACATTTTTTTTGTGTATATTTGCATAATATGTTGGATCAATGATCTTTTTCTAGTTTAAATTAAATTTCAAATATAGTAAGAATGTAGAATTTTGTTTGTTTCCGGGTTATTACTACCAAACGTTTCAGCTGCAACTGCGGCAGCCATCTTCAGTGGCGTGGACGAAGTACTCTTCTCTACGTATCAACTGAAACTGAGTTCTCCTTTTTTTTTTAATTTAATATTGACGTTTTCATAAATTAGTTTACATTTTGCTAGGACATTTTATTTTCCTAATACCCTGCTGTAGGAGTTATCCTCCTTTTTAGGGGTATTCGCCCTGATTACAATAAGTAATCTGGCTAGCTATTTTCCTAAGTAGTCGTGTGGGACCTGTGTGGCAGGTTGTATTCCCCGAAAATATCTCTAACGTCATAAATGGACAAGGGAAACTAAGAAAACAAATATTATGAATTCTAATTATAAGATTGGGGGGCTGAGTCCTGCATATCCTGGAGTTCAGCGGTGAGGGGAGGTCTTGTGAGTCTGAAAGTAGTCTTAGATTTAATTGCGGCATTTTTCTTTTCGGTTTTCGAAAAGGTGGGAATCGTCGTGGGCGCCATAGGGTCTGTAGTGTGTCTTGGGAGTGTGTGTTGTTGCCTTTTAGAACGTGTGATGATGGGGGTGTTGGAGATGTTTTTGAAAACTTCTCCGTTGGGAGAACGATAGGGGAGGTATTGTCAACGTCTGAGTATACATTTCTCGAATGTGTGGTGAATTTATGGGCTAGATGCAGTATGCCATAGGGTACATCTCTGTACTCGGCAACGGGGCGGATAAAGGAATTATATGTGTGAATTAGGGTGTTTGTATTGCAACGCCCCATTCGTCTGCACAAAGCCCCAAGGAGACTGGCTCGTTTTCGCATCTTATCAAGAGAGCGTTGGACATCAGAGGACCTGTTCAGTGTACGAGATAATGGTACTCCCAAATAGTCAACTATGGTTTGTTGAACGAGCCTGACGAGATTTACGTTTACGAGTTGGGGGTTCTGGGAGGTTCTTTAAGAATTTGGATGTTTAAAGACAACAAATTGTGTTTTCTTATGGTTAATGAGACCCTCCTTTTGCTACACCAGTGAGAATACTGGTTTAACAGATTTTAGGTTTGAATATTTAGTTGGTCAGAATTTTTAGCTACTGAGTGTAGAGCTGTATCGTCGGCATATAGGAGGCTTTTGGACGATGGGTGGTTTCGAGGAGGGATGTCGTAAGTGTATATAAGGTAGAGGAGAGGGGCCAGGACGGAGCCCTGTGGGACCCCCGCAAGTGAGATAAATGTGACTGACAGGGCGTTGGCAACTTTGACGGTGATTTTTCTATTGGTGAGGTAGGATAAAGGTTTCTTAAACGTGTTAAGAACGGCTGATGAAATGTGATGGGAATTTACTGCAATGATCGCAGTAGTGTGAGGAGATTGTGTCCTGTGTAGAGTTGTGAGGTCTGAAACCATGTTGGGATTGAGGGATGGTGTTTCTTTCTTCACATAATTCACAGATTCTTTCCTTGAGCAGAAGCTCGAGGAGTTTCCCTAGGACTGATATGAGAGACATGGGCCTATATAAATTTATGGATTTGGGGTCCTTGCCTGGTTTGGGGATTTTCAGTCAAGTGGAAAATAGGAAAGGGAGAGACAAGAGTTTAGGAGAAGGGTGATGATGGGAAACATGGTATGGAATCAGGCCAAGAGGCCGTATTTTTGCCTGCTTGGCAGGCATATTCGATGTCTTGGAGGGTAAATAGGAAAGTGAGGGGGTTTTCGACATCCAAAGGTGGGACTGGGGCGGCAAGTGTCTGAAGAACGTTTTGTTCGGTCTTGTGTTTAAATTGTTCGTCAAAGTGAGGGTTGTCAGGGGTTCTGAAGGTAGCTTCAAGGTGGGTTTTGTGGGCTAGGGCTTTTTCGTCGGGGGTTGTGTGGATTTCTCCGTCGATTAAGAGGTGGTAGTGAGTTTTGGATTTTTGACCCGTGATGAGTCGGAATTTGTCCCAAAACTTGGAACCGTCCTTGTGATCCAAATTAGAAGTGGAATTTATCCATTGTTTTTGTTTGTGTAAGTTGGTTTGGAGCCTGATCAGATGGTTGATGATTGGGTCGTGGGTACAGACATATTGTCTATACAATCGTCGTTTTCAGGAGATTAGATGGTAGAGGGTTTTTTTTTAGGTGTGACGTGGGAGATAGCAGTTTGGACTTTGACAACCATTGTGTCAATATAGCTCTAGGTGGAGCGGAGATAAGAAGAAATGTGTGTAACATCAAAGAAAGCTGATTGTCTCTCCAATGAAGCATCTATCAGCAACCAGTCCAGTACAAGACTCTGTCAAGAGGATGTGGTTAATGATAGATTATCCTTGGTGAGATACAAAGGTCGGAAATTGGTTTAAGCTCTGAATATGGGGTAGTCTATAAGCAGATTAGCTAGTCCGATACCGTTTAGATTTGAGGCGTGATTTCCGAACATAGTATGTCTGGAGTTCAAATTTCCAAGCAAAATGGCACGAGAAAGTGATTATAGGTATTCTATCAGATGTATGGATGGAGATGATTTGGCCTGGGCGGTTGTAGTAGGAGATAATGGTCAATTGATTGTCTATTGGGAGGTCTATTGATATTATGTCTAGGTCTGCTAGATGAGCAGGGAATATATGTAGGTTGTAAGGAGTTGAATTTTTAATTAATAAAGCATTCCCAGAACAGTTTTGCGATTTATTTCCATGGACAGTTTGAAACTCAGTGAAGCTGAAGAGTTAGTGTCTGTTAAAGATGATATTTGCAGGTTTTCGGTGCTTAGAAGATTTTTGATCAAAGGACTCTTCCGAGCGAGACCATTGCAATTTATAGTTCCGATTAGACAATCCATTAAAGGTAGGGGTTTGTAGGAAAGTAAGTGAAAATGGCTAAGTTTCCATGACCAATGATGGTGCATGAATGGCCGGGATTAGCGATTCCAATAATTTGGTTAGAATTTTTTGACTATTATGTAGGAGGTTCATCAATAATGTCGAGAATATTTGGATGGATATTTTGAGCTCTGATGTCAGTTCAAAGGTGGGGAGGGGGGGTACATGTTGGGGCATTGGCCGTTCTGGGCAGGTTATGGAATAGGCGGGGCGGTTGCCGCGACAATTTGGGCATTTTGACACCTCAATTTACTGGCCTGTGGTGCTGCCCGTCGTTTGGACAGGCGGGTTTTGAGCATTCTGAAGCCGAATGCCTAAGGCTGGTGCACTGGGTGCAATATTTGGAGATGGGAGGCAGGGGGTTTTATTTGTAGGGCTAGCAGTGGTCATAAAAAGGTGTTTTATTTGCATATTTTTATTATAAAGTACCTCTAAAATTACCTGTCCTGTGTTCTTAGAAAATCTCTGGTTTTGTATGTTCTTTATGTATTTATCTTTAGGATTATACTTCATGTTGTACCTGGACGACTTTGACCTAGATGATTTGAATTCTTATGGCTTCGCGCAGAACTAGTTCAAATGTGATTCTAAAACAAAGGTTAAATTTTGCGCCAAAATTATAAATTACAGGCCACATTTTAAAATATTTTTATTCTATATAGCGATAATAATTGCGAAGTATATTGCATTTTACATTAATTAATTCAGTTGTTAATCCAGGTGCTGTTTCTATTTTGATAGCTAAGAAATATCATAATTAAATTTATTGTGGTTAGCTATTACAATAAGAGCAGCCTTTGCATTAAGAATTAACGCACTTAAATAAACAGGTACTATTCAATTTTATCTGAATCATTCATGTTTGTACATACAAATCTATAAAAAATTGCTTTGGTATGTAAATATTTATATTTTATTTGAAAAATTATAACATTTATTTAGTTTATTATTTAAAATCCAGTCATATCCATTTTTAAGCTCACTTTTGTTTTCAGAAACAGCATTTAATAGATAAAACCAATAATAAATAGGAAAGTAAAACAAATTGATTTCATATTTTGTATGGGTTTTGAATTTATGTCCGTATTCTATATCTACGATTTATGCAAAGGTTTTTAAATTGTCCCTATGATTGAATTACAATGCCAGTGCGTAACTAATGTTCTCTCATGAAGTCTAATCAATATTTTTTTTTGAACTTCCCAAAGCACTTAGAATTATGCACATGTTAGAGACATATTTTCTTTTGCTTATTCTTTTTATGGGATTATAGCGTGTTCCTTTTAAAAACAATTCAAAAACAACAGTTTTCACTACAAGCATTTTCTTTATTTTCCTAAATATAAACGATCATTTTTTTTATAATAAATCTTAGTATTAATATAATAAGATTATATAAATATTAGTTGTAGATAAAAGAGCAACATTTACTAATTTCACTTAGTTTGCACGTTATGACTAAACTTTTGTACCTCTGATCTTAATATTACTATTGTTATTAGTGTCTAACTTTTTCTATAAAAATGTAAACTATAAATCTATAAATAAAACTTTATATCTTCTCATTTATTTCTATTTCTTCCTCTTTTAGTTTTACCATCTTTAGTTTAGTGAGTTTATTCCACAGTAGTTTTGGATTGATTGCAATCTCACCATTTCTTCAGCATTTAATGAATAAAAACAATTACTAAATAAATAACGTGACTAAATTTACCAAATTAAAAACTCTGATACAACAAGATTATCAGAATAAACTACAAAATGAGATTTTCTTTTATAAATATTAGAAATGTGAAAAATATGTTTTCATTAGTAACTTTTTCATTAACATGGTTTTACTTGCGTCAAATTACGCAACTTTTCTAAAGAATTTCAACTTTGCAGCATTTTAATAAACTTAGTGTATAAGAAGGGTCAGGTATAGGCCAGAAGAGTGTAGCTGAAAGCTGCGCAAAACTCGGTGTAAAGGACTGAAAAATAAAGAGCAACGAGTGTTTCAGCAGGAGTGAACTTCCCTCGTTGAAAAATAAACTGTAACGGGTAAAAATACTATTTTCTTTTCAGCGTTTTTCAATTAAAATTACATGCTTCAAAGTGGGATACTGAAAGAATTTTCTCTCAATTTCATTAAGCCCTTTTAGTTCTTTAATGGAAGATTTTTTTTACGAATATACACGTAGCCCGAATAAAGGAAAATCCTTATAGAAAACATTTAGAGCACAATTTTAACCTTGTCAAAATAATGATCGGTATATTCTTTGAAAATTCACCAATAGATTTTTTACCTCTATACGAAATAATAAAAATTATTTTTGAATCCTCAAAGTGAAAACATATTTATTTAAAAAATTTACAAATTTTTTCCCTGGCTGGGATTCATTTAAGTAACCATACACACTAGGGTGATTGATTTCGGCAAAAAAATTTTTTTTCGGTGCTCAAGCAAAATATTACATATAGAAAAAAAAAATCTTGCCAAGTTTGAGCTCTTAATATCAATTTTAAGTACTTACTATTTAAATATAAAGTTTTACCATTTAAAATGCATGTAAAAAATTTTTTTTTTCAAATTTCTAATGCTTACCCACTATTTAAAATATTGCAAATCAGTTTGATGGACCTTGTGGGGAATTTCACGCTCTTCGAAATTATATTCATTATGAGTGAGAAATCATAATAAGTCTAAAAAGTTCTTAGTGTAAGGAAATATAATGATACTCAATTGAAAAAATGAATCTAAAAGCATTATGAATTGGTATTTATCATTTTATTACGTTTTCAGGTATAAAAATGGCTGTAAATTAATTAAATATTGGTCGGATAACTTTTTTTTCCTATTTTTCTCCCTACTCTTGGCGGTTTGCTTAAAAAAATTAAAAAAAATTTTTTTTTTTCTAAAACTGTACTTTGACGACTCCTACTGGTGAACCAGTGCGAGTTACACAAAAAAACTCTAAAGCAATTTCGAATAGCATGAAATTCCCCACAAGGTCCATCAAACCGATTTGCATTATTATAAAAGGTGAGTAAGCATTGGAAATTAAAAAAAAAAAAAAAAATTAAATGCATTTTTAATGGTAAAACTTTAAATTTAAAATTAATATTAAGAGCTCAAACTTGGTGAAAATGTTTTTTTCTATGTGTAGATTAATAACCGAAAAAAAAAACTTTGCAGAAATGAATCACCCTAAATACACACACAGACGACCCAAGGGAAGATGTGTATGCATTTGTCAACGAGTTAGATTCGAATCGTATATTCTATTTAACAAATTGGAATCCGTATACAGGGTGTCCCGAAATTAGACGGTCCTATTTTAACAGCGTAATCTACATCCTAAAATAGGAGTAAAAGTTCATATAAACATGGTCCCAAACGTTTCGTTTTCGAGATACAGGGTGTTACAAGTCAAGGCCTGATGGCACATTTTTGTAAATATTTTTTAAAATTTCTTTAGTTACCGGTTTTCCAAAATTAAAAAAATAAAATTTCTGATTCCACAGGCCTACTAATTATTGTTTACACTTTCGAATAAGATAACATCAACTTATCATGAAATTTTCAAATGCTTTTCTCTTGAAAATGGTGCGTCCTAGCGAGATGTAACAAAAGTAGCTTTATTATAAAAAAAACATTGGTTTTCCAAATTTTATAATCAAAAATGTTAAAAAGTGCCAACAAAAAATACTTAGGGCAATTTTACCCTAAGCCCTCTCTACCCACCTATGAAGATGATTAAAAACTGGGTCTACTCCATTAAATAGAGCGTAAAAAGGTTATCATTTGTACGAAATTTCACTTAGTTATCTTTAAACGTTTAGAAAATATTTACAAAAGTGTGTCATCAGGTCTTCACTTTTAACACCCTGTATCTCGGAAAAGAAACGTTTTAGGACCTATGTTTATATGAACTTTTACTCTTATTTTAGGATGTAGATTACGCTATTAAAATATGACCGTTTAATTTCGGGACACCCTGTATACAATGCCGAATTGATAAAGACGGTGTGCGTAAAATACGAATAGGTGGATTCTTATCCCCGTCCCGGGACAAAGTTTTTTAAATTTTTCAATGAATGTGTTTTAACTTTGGGGGTTTAAAAATAGTTTTTATGATATTATATTTAAAAAAATGTATTTGCGAGGATTGCGATATAATCCTATTCCCTACTATATAGTCATTCAAAAAGAGTATTTGTTGTGAAGCCAACATCCAAATCATGCCATTTTTAAATAGGAGTAAGAGAAGCAGTTATGTTGGCGTAACTTAGCGACCATGGAGGATAGTTAAAAGTTGCCGTGTTTATGCAGAAATTTGGCAACAAGTTTGTTTCAGCGACCTGTGGGGGCGGGTGATTCAACTAATCCTACTCTGACGGTAATATTTCTTTGTTGATAATGTAGTTAACCGTAATACCAAATTTAATTTGAAAATTGGCGGGCTTTTTTACTTCCACTAACAGGAAAATTTATTTTATCAATTATTATTTTCCATCTAATACGAAATATAGGCATCCAAAATTTTAGTTCTTTTTCATTTTTAATAAAAAAAAACATGTAAGTGAAGGTAGACATTACTTTCCTCTGAAGCCACTTTTTTAAAATTTGATTAATTTTGATGGCAAAAATCGCAAAATTTTGTTTTTATCAAGATTTTTTTAATTTTGAGAAAATAGTTAAATCAGATTTCGGAATAGAGGCTCTAGAGAAACAGATATTGCACATTTATCTAAATGAACATAATATTATTCATTCGCTAAAAATTAGAAATAAACTAGAAATATTTATAGCTCTATTTCGTATTGGTTAGAAAAAGATAATTGCTAAAGTACATTTTTCTCCTCTTAATTATATTTAAAATTTTGCTTTTTCATTAGAATTTTCTAAAATGCCAATAAAAATATAAAATTCTATGACAAATAAGTACGAGTAGTAAAATAAATACCATACAAAGTTTTATATAATTATATATTAACTAAAAATACCAAGACAAATAAATAAAAAATATATCAAATAAATGACAATATAAAAATAATAATAGATTTTCCCCACCATATGAGTGAAACCTCAAGCAAGCTTGTGCGAGGCAAGAAAGGCTATTATTATTAGTTGCAGAGTACAAATTTTTTTGACAAATATTTACTAGTTTCTATAGAAAATAATCCTCAAATCACGAAAATGTTATTCTCTAAAGTTAAACTAATGACTTAAATGAATATCAGAAATTGCACAACAAATAATTTCCTTGATATGAAACCTAATGCCTAATAAATAAAATAAACTTTTTAAATAAATAAAAAAGAAAACAAAATTCTTCTTGAATCTTGTTAAATAAGATAAAAGTCAACCATCCATATAAATGAAAAAAATAAATGCAGTAACTTCAAATCATTTTGTTTGTCTTTTTTGTATTTTAGACATTTCCACAGCCCTCATACTATCTTTATAATAGGTACTTTCTTATTATTAATGGTAGACAAGTTTTGACTAAATGAGAAAATACGTCTGTTTTATGTTCTTTACATGTAAACTATTCAAAATCAACATGGTCCCAAAAGTGGTAAAATTATTTAAACAATTTCATGAATTTTTTAAAGAAATTCAATAACATTTCTTTGTATATAAATCAAACGTCTTTTATCATAATTTTATTTAAAATAAGTAAACGTATGATGGTCTTCTAACATGTCTGTTTGTAAATTAGCTTTACACTTATTGCAGTAAAAATGCTTAAAGCAGGTTCTATGATACGAAATATAAACTTAACTAACTAACATTTTCCATCAACCCCCTATGCACCACCAACCTCAACAAAAATAAATAAATAGTAGCAACCACCTCCTTTTCATATATCATTGGAATCATTGTAACGCTAGTAAAAATGTTTTTCAACGATATTAGTTATACCCCCATACAGAATGATTCAATAGAACATAGAACACTGTAAACTTGACAGCAATGTTATTGGTTATATCATCTTCCTTAAAATGAACACTGCACATTTTCGCATTTAATAATTTATTAAAAAACGTTGCGCTGGTGTTTTTTATAATTACTTGTTTTTTTGGGGAAGGAAAAACTATATCCTTTCATCTGACGATTTTTGTTTGTTAAAATTATGTTAGCAAACAGCAAAATAACAATTCGCTCCAGAAATGCTTAAATTTCAGATTATTTTAGAATATTAACAAAATGTGGTTCGACTTCGGCTCGGAGGCCGTACTCTATCCTAAAATATTTAAAATAAACCATTCATATATTAGTATATCACAATACAAATATTCAAATTAAAAATTAAGTAATTAGAAATTTTACGGAAATCATTTTATAATTACCGATATTATAATAACTGTTACACTGTAAAATATTCCATAAATAACCAAATTATAACACCATTAATCGATAATAACATATAGGAACAAATGTACAAAGCTCAGCAAAATATTGGGTTTGTATTTCTTTGACACCACACTCCCTTCCTTGTCAACGAAAGAGGCCACGCCACCGTAGTAGTATACTTACTGTAGGTACAGCGCAGAATTTACAACAAAATGAACCCTAGGAACTTTTTTCCAAACGCCTCCCAATAATTTTTTTATCGGTTAAAAATAGATACCTATAAGGTTAAAGTATTATCCTACTATATACAAAAAGGTAAAAAAATTGAACATAATTTTTATTAAAAATATCGCTTACCAACTTAACATAAAAATACTGAGTGTGCATTATAAAAAAATACCCATTAATAAATTTTATTGAATACAGATCATGGATTTGTTTATTTTGATATTGATATTATTTTTCTTTTTTGACTTATCGTGCGGACCAAAAAACGTGACCGAATGGACGGATAAAGTAAACCTATTATACTCTTTACAGCCTACTGTTTACATAGTATATTAAAAAGTACTTTTTAATTATTGTTGAAAAAAAAAACAAATTTAAGTAAAGTTATCTTTTTTCTTTGTTTTTCGTTATTCTCAGGTACCAATTAATACCAAAACGCCAGCCAGCGCCCCTTTGGGGCTTTTCGCTTCTAGGCAATTGCCTAGTGTGCCTGGTGGTAAATCCGGTCCTGTATAGGTAAAACTGAAGTAATTTTTTGACAGTTCAAACCGAGAATACCGATCAAGGAGAAGCGACAGTAGCTGTCGGTGCCTTTGATATCGGATGTACCTTTTTCACAGCATGACTTTGATTGATACACAACTTAGCACACTGACAAAACATGTTTATTTTCTACACTGAGCGAAATAGTTTGGCAAATTATCTGAAATTATTGTTATAGTCCATGCGCAAATGTTGCAATGTGATTTAATTACATTAAAGTAGTTAGGGTTAATAGCAATGGTGAAATTTCGGCACTAAAATATAATTCATTATATAATAATTAATTATTTGTTATAAAAGTAAAAGACGTTTACTATTTTATAATTTATCTATAAAATTTGTTCAATATTTGGTTTATTTATTGTTAAAAATGTAATAAAAGCCCCATATTTAAATTACCTTTTCCTTAAGTAAAAATAAGGTCAATAAAATTAAGAGTGCCGAAAAAAATTTAGGTAACAATTAAAAAGACATTAAGTTTGAGAGGTTTAACTAAATATTTGCAATTTGCATATATTTTCAAAGCTTTTAGGTTTAAAAAATACTTACATATTTTTAGAATTTCTAGATGTATATTATATTATAGTTCTCGCCAAAGTTAAACCAGATGTCATTTAAGGTTTATGTATTTAGAGTTAAATACCTGGCCTGGCTATCACCCAGACAATACAAATATGTCCATTGGACTCCATTCGATATACAATTTTGGATGTCTAGACGTCCAAAAATGAGTTTTCTGGACTTCCGACATCCAATGGACGTCCAGTGAAGTATACAAATGGCACACTTTTGACTATTCAGAAGACGTCCAATTCTGGAATATATTTGGACGTCGAATACTGGATATTCAAAAAACGTCCAGGATTATATTTTCATTGAGACCACATCCCCACTTTTTTTACAAAACCGCAACTCACCACACACTATTTTATATTATTAATAATTTGTTTATTATTTTCGCAAACCGCTATACACCATTTATTTATTTTTTATTAGAAATCGCTTGACCTGAGCAGGAATTGCACTCACGACACATCCATTATCGTGTTATGCTTTCAATCGCTAGACGAGCTCGACTAAGGAACCACTTGAAAACTTTTTACTAGATACAGTTATAATTGAATAAGATTTCAAACTTCCGCTGATAGAATGAAATGCAATAAATTCAATTTGTCAATTTTTAATGACACGTTATATTTAAAAAAAGAAGTATATATAAATGGGTATTATCTGGTAGGCTTAATAAATAATGACCTAAGATGGACGTCCACTGGACGTCAAAATACTAAACTTAAAATTAAGTCCAAAAACAAACGTTCTCTGGGTATCGATATTCAACTGTCAATTTAATTAGCATAAACGAACGTACACTGGATGCCCGGATATGGACGTCCTGACCCTCAAATAGATCTAAAGTGGACGTCCATTGGACTATGTGTGCATAGACAATTTTTTAGAAATAGTACTTATTTAAGTATGCACCAATATTTCCAAAATCAACTCCAGTATGATTCATTCAATAAATGTAAATATGAATGGGCAAAACATCTTTATATTGACATAATTGTAACTTTAGCCATAATAAAGGGATTTCGCCCACTTTGACCAATCCTAATTGAAACACGCGAATTTATTATATATTTTTTTAAATATAATTTCAAAATAAAATAAACAAAATCTGCAGTTCATTGTTTATTAAATTTATTTAAACGAAGAAAAACATATATTTCACAAAATACAATACCTACATATGAAAAATAAAATGTCAAAAATGACTAAAAAATCATTATACTTAATATTTATGCATGTGATAAAATTCTTAGTTTCCTAATAACTTTTTGGGCACATTTTATATCTGTATTAGAATACCTAAGTGTGTAAAAATCTTCATCTTATTACTACACAAACAAACACCAAAAAATATCACATTGCTCATGTACTAAACACAACTTGGACTGACTTTGACAGATAACATAATTTTGAGTGATACACAACTTATTTTCGCACATGCGCGTTACAAAACGGTACAGTGAAAACACCAAGCTGTCGCTTCTCCTTGATCGGTATTCTCGGGTTCAAACTTCAAAACGACTAGCTATTTAGGCTGTTTCAGAGTAAAGTACCGTGTATCTAAACTAATTATTAAGAAAAGCTAAATATAATTTTCTTGTAAACGTCACAGTTTTCATTCTATAGGGTGATAAAACACTCTATATTCTATAAAAGTTAAGATTACTAATTATTTTACACGCAGTTTGTCATAAAAAAAGGGACTCGAGGTTTATCTCTGCAGAACATTCCGATTCCGAGATTTTGAGTTTTAGGCCTACTCAAACATGAAATCAATGTACAATTTTATCAAGGGCCGATTTCATAATGAATATTAAAAGGTTCATTAACTAATAGAACCAATATGTTATGTTCTTAATGGTCTTTGGAAGTTTATAACGTAAATACATAGCTTTCATGTGTGAGTAGGGCTAAAACCGAAAAATCTCTGAAAGATCAATCATTTTTTGCGAAAAATTGCAAGAGGAATAATTATTAATCTTAACATTTATGAAATATAGGATTTTCAAAAAGTTTGAATCAAAATTGTTTCCTAGCAAGCAAAATCAAAGGTCGCTTGTAGTAACCAGTTAAAAAACTAGATGAAATCAAAAAGCCAGGCTGGCAATTAAAAAAAAGTATTATTTTCCTGTTTTATTTATGTTATTGTTGATGTTGTTGACCTACTCTCTTATTATTTAAGTCATATAAACTGGATAAATATCCTGTAATAAAATCAATAATTATAAACATTTACGAGTGTACTAAACTGATTTATCACATGATTTAAAGGTAAATGTCTAAGATGTTAATGTAATGCTCAGCTATAAATTGCCCCTCAATTTCAGTACATTCCAGTACCTTTAACACCTTTCCATGTGCAAACCTTGACGGAAAGTGCCCAGTATTAGTATTATCCATGGATCTTGAATTTCTAGGACGATAAAATCCTAGCCTTTCGAAGATTGGAACGTACCTTCATCGAAGAATACCGCGTTGTTCCAAAATTCCCCCTCGTGATATAAAAATTCATTTGCGCTTATTTTTTGCAGTTAAAAACTTTGCAGTTTTATAAACCAGCTATTAAACGCATTTGAGCTGTTCTGAGAGATACTGGGAATAAATTTTCTTTATAAGTGTTCCAAAGGTATTTTGACGGATATATTCTACAAGAGCATTGACTTTATTTTCATTAGAGACCTTTCCATCCTTAATACCAATTATTGTCAGTTTAATGTTTTTTCTGGTTGCAACTGTTGCAGCTGAAGGTGATTTACAGGAAATTACACCATTTATTTTGCAGTGTGGCAAAGGTGTAAAGCAGGCATTGTAGTTGGACGAGCTAGTTTAATCGTAAATGTGTGCGTGCACCATCCGTTCATATGCAATTTTAGTGGGCGACTTGCTCTTTCTAATACAGCAGCTGTGGTGACAATTCTGTCTGCCTAACATAAAATATGAGCTGAATACGTGCAAATTACGAATGAATGGTTTAGTTTAGTAGTTATTCGTTGTTGGTAACAATCATACAATTATAATGCATAATAAAGTAAGGGTAGTGGAAGAAAAGTCCTTCATTTCTCACAGTGTTATTTATTCAGCTATATAATCAGATGCATAATAACCTATAAAAGCTCATAAAATTCAAACTACTGTTACTCCTCCCATGTTTTCTATATAAATATTTAATATAAAATAGTGGTAGTGTATCGTACCGTTGTATAAGAAGCGTTTACTTTACCCAATTATTCAGTTGAAAATATTCATATTTATGCAAATAATGGCTTTTAAAAATCGATAAAATCAAACTCGGTCGACTAAAAACAAAAAGGAGGCGAAGAAGTTACATTGTGAAAAGGATTATGCTTCTAATGCCCTAGCTATACATTCGATATTAGATAATTCTACGTTGATCCTAGGTTAAAGTGCGACCGAGCTTTATTATATAAAGATACGAGCCGTGAAATTTGAGCCAGCTTTGTGGAAAAATTGTTGAGCGGTTATCCCGTTTTAATATTGTAATTGCGACGAAGTGACATTTAAGACCAATGGAGTTTGTTATCTGAACTGTAGATATTGCGATAATGAAAATACTCAAGGGGTGCACGTCGAGTCAATTTTAAAAAATTATAGGCGTTTTCTAATATTCAACAAAATGATGTACTGATAATGGATTACGTGACCAATAAATGACCGACTGCTGCAATCATGATTTTTATCTGATGAAACCAAAGACATTACAACATATAGACAAAATGTTTCATTCATAAATCCCATGCAATTGCGGACTGTTATTGTTTTAAAATTGTTAGTGAGTGGAAGAGAGAAAGACAGATCTCTTAGGACCGGCTGGCAACGTTGTAAACAGTGTCCATAATATTCTCGCCAGTGGCGTAGAGTTTTAAACTTACCAGTATTGTCAGAGTAGTATGTTAAAAAAATACGTAAATATGTAAGTATATTTTTTTAGTAATATAATTATGATGATTTTTTCATGTAGGTAGATTAGATTAGATTATGAGTTGGACGTTATTTGTCCTTGTCCACCACGACCTTTTCAGATCTATTGTGGGACTCCTGTTTGTTTTAGAGTATGTCGTCCAGCCTGGTCTTTTTTTATTAGTCTTAGTAGCTTTGACAGTGGCTCCCGCATGTAGTTGCATGCAATTGGCTTTTCTTCGCCCAATGTTAGAAACCTCGTTCCATCCAGGCATTCACATTGGCACAGTACGTGGAATATTGTTTCCTCTTCTTCTTCTTCACAGAACCTGCACAAAGTTGCTTCCTCTGCTGAATTTATGACTCTCATGTGCCTTTTGAGGCGACAGTGTCCAGTAAGAAGGCCTACTGTTATCCTAACGATTTGACGCTTTTGATCCAGTAGGTCTTTGGTAAACTTGGTCGATGGTTCCTTGATGAACTGTTTGGCCTGTCTCAGTCTTGGATAGTTGTTCCACCATTCCTGAGACTCTGTTTGCATCCATTGTTTAATGGATGCCTTGCACAATGCCTTAGCAACTCCACAGAAGGGTTCGGGGCCTGTCATGACCTTATCTGAGCCTCCTCGGGCTAATTCGTCGGCCTTTTCGTTGCCCTGATATCCCTCATGGCCTGGAACCCAGGCTAAGGTCACCTTATTTTAACTACTTAGCTCTGTCAGGTCTTTTAGACAGTCTTTCACCAGTCGTGATTTGATTTCTGGTGAGAAAATTGCCTTTAGAGCTGCTTGGCTATCAGAGTATATGACAATAGTTTTGCATGATACTTGCTGATTTTTCATGTAGGTAAATTCAAGTACAAGTAAATTCAAATACAAGCGAATTCAAGTTACCTTTCGATTTTTAATATTTATTGGTTTATATTTAGTTTATTGGCATTTACTATATATTTGCCTGGTATGATGTTAACCAAAATTATTTAAAATTTTAAATTAACATTAAGTAGGTAGGGGTATCTAAATAAAACACTGTCCTAAAAACATATAATTTTTTAATTAATAATTACAAAAAAACATGGTATGGCAAAAAATATCTTAAAAAAACTGTAAAAATTTTTAAAATAATGTTTTAAATATATAAAATACTTTAATTTTATTAACTAAAATTTCATTTAATTTTTTTATGCTTAGTTATTAATGTTATAACTTACTGCAATGTTTCTTTTTGCAGCAGGTGGTATTCCAAAAAGTTGAATCAGAACTAGAAACCCATACATTAGATATACATACGTATAGGTAATAAATAATGTTTAGAGGTAAACAAAAAATTTATATTTTGTATTTTTACCTGTTGGATAAGTCATCCAAAAATAGAAAGCCCTCATACCGTCTGACAGGTTAAAATGACTAAACCGACAATTCCGGAAGCAGAAGCGGATGATTAAAACGCACCTGATATTTTGCTTGCTGCTGTCAGTGTCAATGAATATTATTTTTGAAGTCACAGTTTATGCTAAAGAATCAGTTAGCTCACTCGGACCAGTTGAAAGTTCCAAAATAACATCCACTCCAGGGATACAAATTCAGGATACGCAGAAGACTGCTGTTTTATTATAGGCGGTTGTCATATATTGTATTATCCGAGTTGCACAGTGGATACACTGAAACATTGAGATCCAAAGTGCCGACACAGAGTGAGCGATCTGATTCTTCAGCTGTAAACTGTGTCACAGGGTTCAAAATGGCCGCGCCCTATGTTGGGCGTGTCGGACCTCTCTCTTGCCTCGTATAGTAATCAAAGTATGTGATGAAAACAAACAATTCGAAGACTTTTTAATAAGCATGAAAGCTAAACTCAAGTACGGGCAATACAAAAACTGAAAAAAAATGTACTTGTTTTCATTTGCTTGCTGTATATCTAACGCTAACAATCTTATTTTAAAAGTTAGCCAACTTATGGGTTGGTTTAAAAAAACCCAGTGAGTTTATTCATTCATATTATTAGGAATTTTAAGCAAACTCTTTCTATTTCCTTATCTATTTAATATTAATTAATCATTTAAGGTTATGCCACGTGATCCATCAGTGCATCAGCTATCTGAGAATTAGGTTGAATTTAAGAATCTAAAAAATTTTGATGGATAGAAATAGACAAAATATAAATGTTTTATAAAATGACGGTCAACACTCGGCCAGATTATCAAATGGGCTCAACTTTCGTTTAGCCAAAATCTGTTATGCAAAACCTGTTGTCATAATAACAATTGTGATGGCTATGAGTAAACAAAAACCCTAATCTCATGGTGAGGAAATGAGTAGTTGCCAAATTGTAGATGATTACGGTTCTTGTTTAATTTCATTTACCTGAAATCAGTTATGCAAAAAATGTTGCCATGGGCACGCTTGTCATGTTACCGACTAAACCAAAATCCAAATCTCGTGGTGGGGAAATGCGTGGTTGCCAAGTTATAGATCATTTAATGTTCTCTTTAGTTTAGCTGAAATCAGTTACGGAAAAACTGTTTTCATGAAAACGCTTTTCATGCTAACGACTAAACAAAAATTCAAATCTGGCAGTGAGGAATGCGTAGTTGCCAAGTTATAGATTATTTAATGTTCACTTTAGTTTAGCCGAAATCAGTTATGAAGAAACTGTTGCTATGGAAACGCTTACGACTAAACAAAAACCCAGATCTCGTGGGGAGGAAATGCGTAGTTGTCAAGTAGTAGTTAATGGGTGGAACGAGCGTAGTGTGATTTTATGATGTAGGTGGAAAAAGCCGGACGCGCTCGCTTTCCTCTGTAGTAGTTAGGTTGTGGGTGGGAGGAGCCTAGCGTGACTTTATGGAGAAACTATTGCAATGGAAACGCTTGTTATGCTAATGACTAAACAAATCCCGTAGTGAGAAAATGCGTAGTTGCCAAGTTATAGATGATTTAATTTTCACTTTAGTTTAGATTAGGATATTGTGTTAAGAGTTAATCTACATATAAGAGGCAACTACGCATTTCCTCACCACCGAATTTGGGTTTCTATTTAGTCGACATCACGACAAGTGTTTCTATGGCAACGGATTCTCCATAACAGATTTCAGCTAAACTAAAGTGAAAATTAAATAACCTGTAACTTGCCATTTATGCATTTTCTTACCACGAGATTTGGGTTTTTGTTTGGTCGTTACCATGACAAGTGTCTCTATGGCAACAGTTTCTCCGTAACTGATTACGGCTAAATTAACTCATCTGTAACCTGGCAATTACGAGTTTTGGGGTTTTGTTTAGTCATTACTAAGTCAAGCGTTCCCATCGCAACATTTTCACCATAACTGATTTCGTCTATACTCGAACAACATATTAATAATAATAATAATAATAATAATAATAATAATAATAATAATAATAATAATAATAATAATAATAATATTAATAATAATAATAATAATAATAATAATAATAATAATAATAATAATAATAATAATAATAATAATAATAATAATAATAATAATAATAATAATGTTTATTCATCTTTAAGAAAAAAATATATATACAATTACATAAAAATATAAATATAAATACAAAGGGCGAATAAACATAAATTATCACAAAAGTAGTGAAACCACTTGTATGTGATACAAATAATATAATCAAACAAACAATATAATTAATGCACCTCTTAAACAAAATTTTATAAAAATATGAATTTTTTGTTATAATATTTATTTATCAGCTGTCATACTAACATTCCACAAGGAAAACCTGTCTGTAGTCCCAAGTATTTGATATTAGAGACTGCTTTAATTTTTTAACAACTGACAAAATTTGTTTTTTTTTTTTGAGGATCTTAAGATGAGTATATAATTTTTTTTTATATTTATTTATTTTTTTTAAATAAAGTAATTTTCAATCATTTCATGTATCGTTAGTCGAGAGTGTTGTAGTATCCATTTTTTTTATCTTTTTCTTGTACAGTCTTTTCGAATTAATAATTTTTATTTCTGTAGGTAGTCTGTTATATAATTTTGGACCCATGTACCAAAAACTTCACTGGGTATTTGATTTATCGACTTTAGGTAAGATAAAAGTATGGAGCCTAGAACGAGTATTGTAATGGTATTCTTTCTTTTTCAGCTCATTTTTATTATAATGCTGTCGCATAAGAAGATTTTGACAGAAAAGTTGTCTAACATCAAAGAACTGACTCTCTTCGAAGAGCTGCTCTGTCGAGTAGGCATATGGTTTTTTCATTAAAATCTTTATAAGCCATTTTTGCGTAATATTTAATTTATTTATGTGACAATCAAGTGCACCGCCCCAAGCAATAATTGAGTAAGTTATATGGGTTTCAGCAAGAGCATAATATAATATTCTTAACTCATTCCATTTTAATATTTCTGACAAGAATTTGAATGTATGCAGTAACATTCTTAACTTTTTAGTAACAAAGTTGATATGAATATCCCATTTTAAATGATTGTCTATATATATTCCCAAGTATTTGATATTAGAGACTGCTTTAATTTTTTAATAATTTCTTCAAATATACGTTCTAATGTAATATTTTCACCCATTTTGAGAACATTCATGCAGATTTATAGTAATATTGTTTTCTCTTTTACCTTCGGTTGAATCGCCCAGACTATAAACGTTTAGTTTATCTCTGAAGAAAGTTTTTTGTTTTTGTGTGTGTATGTTTTTTTACAAAGTTACTTTTATATCGGTATTAATATGTATTATGGGGTATGTATCTAGTTTTATTAATAATGTACTCACTTTTGTTGAATATTTATGTTATTAGCTTACAGAATCTCTACAGCAATTTTCAGAATTTTTCTTGCAGTATTTACCGCTATTTTTTAAAAAAATCCCGAGGAACCACTTTACATACACTTTCACTATTATAGTCAGGACGATTGGAGAAGGTGACTCATCCCTGTTCACGTACAATCATCGTACTATACCAGAGCATAATGAATGGAATCACGCGCTTAAAACTGCAGAAGTTATCGGAATCACGTGCCAAATGCATGTTTATTGCCGAAATGTATTATGCCAGTGGCGTATAAAAACTATTGGCAAATTAAATGAATTCATTACTATTGTAACAATATAATTCTACTATTAAATTGTTTTTATTAAATTTATAAAGATACCAATATTTTACTATTTAATAAACTTTTAAAGTATCTACCTAATTGTAATCTATTGTTTGGATGGTCCCTTAACCCCAGCCGATTTCTGGGAAAGCAAAACATCGTAAACCGGGCGGCGACAGAAAAGGGTCGTTCAATCATATTCTAAGGTTCAATCAGTGGGTCAACTATTTGGATGAGCAGATTATCGAACACCGTTGTGGAATGCAGTCGATTTCTTTTGTTAAGACTGTGTTATTCCATTTGTTTTAATAATTATTATTTTTGTAACATTATTTTAATATTAATAAACTTCATACGTAGTATAAACATTTAATTATTTGTGTAGTTTAAATAATATACTACACAATAAATATAACTCCTCGAATATGCCCTACCACTACCAAATTGAAGGCACAAACATGAACACCTACTCGTATATCAGAAAAGAGCACTTATACAAAAAAGTGTTTATAAAATAATTATCGTAAATAGTTAAAGCGATACAAATATGTAACCCGTCTGTCATTTATTTACTTGAAACACATTCATTTGTCATCGCCTCCAAATATTAGGGTATCATCTTACAAAATTTCATTCTATATTTAACGCATCATCACAGCTTATAGATTATCATCTTTGTTTAAATAAAGATGTTGACAAGCAAATTTAATAAAGTTTACTAACAAATACCTAATAAATAATAAATAATTATTTGGTATTTGATCCGCCGCCTATGTTACTTTCCGTCGGAATTTTCATTCATAGACAACAGTGTTGATCACGCATATGACTCACCTTCTCCAATATTTTGTTCTAGTATAAACTAAAGTGAACATTAAATAATCTATAACTTGGCAACTATGCATTTCCTTACCACGAGATTTGGGTTTTTGTTTACTGGTTACCATAGCAACAATTTTAACGTAAATGATTTTAGCTAAACGAAATTTGACCCGTCAAAAGTTTATAATTATATTCTGCTTGAAATTCTGGCGGGTAAAATGTTTTAGTCGTTTTATAAAATACGAATTTTACTTTAAAGTTAGGGCGATAAAAATTTTAATTTAAGGATTTAATGGAATTAAATCATATTATAACGAATATTTTACATATTTTTCTAATGATAAAAACAAATGAAACTGAAGAACTAATGGACATAACAACACTTGCTAAGCTTAAAAGAACCAATAATCGTCCTCGTTCGACCGTATGATTTCTGCACTGTTTTTTTAATCAAAATACAATTTCTATAGATCATTATTGATAGAGAAATACGGTTTTGCTGGGTTGTCTATCAAAATGGCTTTTTAATATTACTTAAAGGTATATTTCTGTTATTTATGATTATAGAAGAACATTTTTTTAACCAAAGTTGTTTGTAATATAATTCTGTATAATTCATATACGTGATTTTTTTTTAATACATGGATTGTAATGGAAAAATTTGGGGAAAAAGGTGAAATTTAATTTTTTCAGTATTTTGGTTGGCAATGAAGTTATAAAATAATGTTTTGAATAATTTTTATCTGGAATTCATTTTTGATTTGATGGGCCCCACTTAATATTTACTTTCATTTTATAGAAATAATTTATACGACTCAAATTATATAGCATAGCTTTACTTTTATAAAAATAATTTTCTTCTAAAACAATTATAAGAGAAATACACTTGAAAGTAGAAAAAAAGTACTATTAAAAGTACTTACGGCCATATTTTTAGAAACAATCCAGCAACCCCGTATTTCTCTATCAATAATTATCTATAAAAGACTATATGCATGTTTTATTTATTAGAACATGGACATCTACTATGGCATTTTCCCCGTGCCTTAAAACTAAGACATTTTTTGTCTGTACATCATTAAACTTTACTAAGTTTTCACTGGATTTTTTAAACCCTTATCCCTCAACTTAAAAACCCTTAGAAATAGCTTCTATTAACGTTATATTGGTATTTTCTGAATTTAAGTTTAGCATGCCAAATGAGTTAAAATGGTCCCTAGAAAACCGTCGATTCAAATTCATGTTCAGTATACTTCATTTCATACATCAAGAATAGTATTTAACACAGCTTTAGGGTCAAACGCACCCCTGTCTGGAAAATTTTGGAACTGTTATAGAAATTTTTTTGTGGTTTGGACCATTTGGTCAGCTGCACGTTTTTGATCTATTTTGCACTGTTTTTATTACTTTTTCTTTACAGCAAAAATTACACTTCCTTTAATTTTATCACTTACTGCGAAATTATACATTGTACACGTAGTTTGTTCTTTATCATTTGAATTTTTTTATTTTCTGCATTTCCATCTATACAGTTGTTATCAGCCAAAATTAAATTGTTTATGTTGAAAATCGGCAGTGTTTACAAAACGACTTGAAAAAGAACGGATGTTATGCTGCCAAAAAGGGCTGATTCAAATAATCAAACTAAATAAATTAATATACGTATTTGACACCTTACCTTTTGGAATATTGGACTGGTCGGCGAGCGGCACACATAAAGCGAAGCCCTAAAAATTAAGCGGTGGCGAACGAACTTGTTACTGCGTTGGCGATACATCGATATCTCTTGGTTCTTCGAAAAGGTCCAAAGCATGAACCGTTTAGGTGGGGCAAAGTGTCAAAATAGATAACGCGAATTTAAATTAAGAAATTAATAAAGAAAATAAATCCATTCTCGAACACGACTGAACCTCCTTACCCGCCGGAATGTCAACCAGATAATCATCTAATTCGACAATATGGCCATGTCTTGATCGTCTTGTTATAAAACGCCTAGGCATTTTATGATTCGGCTAGCCAGATAGTAAAATAATGAAAGGTAAACGGAAATTTGGCCGCTATTTATAAAACATCTAGACAATTTATAGAACGACAGCTTTTGTAATCTGGCTACGACACATATATTGCATCAAATGTTAGGTGTAGAAAGAGAGGTATATAAAACACGGGATAAAAGGGAAGTGTTCCAGAATATTGATGTAAATTTATGCTTGCAAGAAACGGTCATTTGATGAAATATTACAGCTCTGTATTGATCTTCTAGAAGGCCATTTTGAATATACTTGTGTAACGATGTACCTCTTTTTGTAAAAAGATATTGAATCATTTTATTTCACCTATTTCGTTTAAGATTAAAGTTATTGTTATTTCTACTCGTATCTCATATATTGAGTAATTTTAAGTAAGAAGGCTAGTGTAGATTTTACAAAGATTTTACAGGTTTTGATGTGATAACAAACTTGAACGAAGTCGATCTTAAAAAAAATATTAGTTATATTCTTATGGTCTTGATATTCCAATGGAAATTTTGATATTATAAATTAAATAATGAACTCACAAATTTTCTTGGGTAAAAATTTGACAAACCATTATACATATACATTATAAATATCTCAAAAATCGGTAAATTTTGTAGAAACTAGTTCTTTTTGAAATTAAAAAAAAAAGATCAATTAAATAGAGGACTTTCAGATTTAAAAATACATGAATAAAAAAGTACCTACCTGCCTAATTTATGATAATTTCACGTTTTGACTGTTTATTCATACAGGTGATTTTTTCTGAAAACAATTGATTTTAGGTTGACTTTTAAAATGAGATGAATTTAAATTTAAAATAAAAAACCATTGTTAAAAAATGTTTGGATTAACTGGGATGGGACTAAATGGTTTATAGTGCTGCTTAAATAAATTGTTTCTTAATGTCCCGTAATATCTGCAGACTTCTACTGTTAATAATCTGGCAATCGTCGCAAGTGGCAAGGTACAATATCGCACACAAGTCACTCTAAACACCGTTGATAAGTTATGTAGAGAGGAGGAAGTAACAGCAAAGCCTCACAAAACCACAATAGTCTGCTTCACAAAACAAGGTACTGACAGGACTAAAGTCACCAATACTGAAAGGAGTGAAGATTCCCATTCCAAATACTTGGTTTTCATCTTTGACTACAGGTTAACTCAGAATCAACCATTGCAAAAAGTCATCTAAAAAAGCAAAACATCATTTAATTTATGTCGGAGTTTGTGTGGAAAAAATTGGGAACTACAAACAAAAATTTCATGAGGCCTATAATAACCTACTGGTCGATTGTATGGTGGCCTAAGACTCAGCAAGTTGGAGACGTTCGACAGCTCAACAGTATTCAAAGGAAAGCATGCTTCAGTTGCAAGGGAGCTATGATAATGACTCTAACAGCGGCCCTAAAAGGTCACGCTAAACAATACTATTACACATATGCATTCAAGACATACAGATTATACAAAGGTCCATTACGAATAAGCGGTTTCCATCGAGCTATATAAGGAGTTAAAGAACGATCAAATATAGATAATGCGATTAGACGAAATGCTTCCCAAGTATAGATTTCAAAAGCAATATAACGTAAGCATACCAGACAAGGAAGCGTAAACAAAAGAACCTCCGATTCACACAAAATTCACCTGATAAAGAGAATAATCTCACTGAGCTTAGGTAATAAAGGCGACAGTATTCCAGGCAGAAAAAGCAGCAAAACATTACAGCGCAAAAGCGGTACTAGGACATAATATAAATGGAAAAACCATTATTGTACTCTTAAACAGACAAGCAACGTTACAAACACTCCGTTCCATGGAGGTACACGTGACAATGTTTTACAGCTGAATAGTCAAAAAGACTAACCTTAGACTGGGTACTAGGCCAAAGAGGACATAGGATTAACGAAAAGTCTGATTTACTAGCCCGAGAAGGAGCCTCAATGACTCTTATTGGCCCAGAACCATTCTTTAGTGTCACAAAGACAGCTATCAGAACATGCACAAAGCAGTGGATGTTTAAAGAATCTCATGAATGGTGGAAAAATCCAAAACAAAGACAGGCCGAGGAGTTTTTAAAAGGACCATCGTCAAAACTCACAATAGGAAAAATACTAAAGTACTTGTAGGCCTACAGGGCATTGTAGGCTTAAAAAACATATAACATTGGTCTGGCAGACAAGACGCTTTGCAGTTTTTACAAAGAAGAGAAGGAAACTGCAGTACACTTGTTGTGCTAAAAAATCTATCAAGGCTACGGTTGCCAGATTTCCGAAAGTGAAAAGCGAAAAGCCTAACAACTGTGACGACAGAGCATTAGGTTTAAATACCAAGCATTTTTATATAATCAGGTCCATTTTTTGTAAACTTTCTAAAAAAAGGACCTCATCTTATATTTCGTAAAAAAGGAGGGTCCTTTACCCGTATATTTGTCTATTTTTGTATAAAAGAGTGGCATTTGGAAAGAAAGAGTGACATTTGCATAAAAAGAGTGGCATTTGCACGAAAAGAATGGCATTTGCATAAAAAGATTGGCATTTGCATAAGAAGTGACATTTGCATAAAAAGAGTGGCATTCTGTCAAAAGCGTAGCATTTTCGTACTGTGGCGTTGCGCGTACAAGCAAGTCAAAAAGCGTGGCAAATACGTCAAAAGCGTGACGTCTGGCAACCCTAATCAAGACTAAGATTCCTTATACTTAAAGAAAAAAAACAAGCAATTTAAATGCAAGATTGTTTTTTTTACAATATATCTGTTTGCCGGTGTAAAGTCAGTCTTGGTTTCGCGGTTCTGTTATAAGTTAGTGGTTAGATAGTAGCCGTTAGCCTTAGCCGAATCATACTCATATCAACCTCAATAAATTTGTTTTTCTCTGAAAAATAAATTTCGTATACTTCCTTGTTGTGTATTTAAAGTCAGGATGGCTGTGTAAGTCAAACATCGCTCACTGTGTATAGGAAGACTGACACTATCATAGTTATTCTAAAATGTAACGTTACCATATCGCTTTGTCAAATTTATTAGATATTTTAAATCTTTTCATTTGTTATATAAAAACATTATACTATAAAAGCAGACAATAAAGAAAAAAGAAGACTTTTCTCGATTCCATCGAATTCAGATAAAATTAAAATTTATACAGGAATTCCAGGCCGAAGTGAAACGAAATCCCACTGCAAGAATTAAGCTGCAAAAAGCATGGGCCCCGAAGGCTCAGATCGTAAAATGCACTTTTCGAAAAGAAAACACTATAACTGGCCGTTTTTATAATCCAAGCAAATCCATTGAAAATACAGAGGAAAAAGAATTATCATTAAATATTATCCGCAAAAATTCAATAATTTTTTTTTATAAACGAATCGATGTTACAATAATAAGAATTATTAATTTCCAAACTCTTGTTTCCATGAAGCTTGCTACATTTTGTTCCAGTTTTGTTTTTGTTTTCAGTTCTTTTAGACTGGTTTTCGGAAATAAGTGAAAAATACATTTTTTTCAATATTTTATTTATATTTATTTTGCAAGATAGGTACAAACTGAAAATACATACAATAATAGTTTAAAAAATGTATATTACATGATAAAATCCTAAAAAGGACAATATTTGGACTTAACCTAGTCTGGCGCTGACATATATACAGTGGTACTTATTATTTTGTATTAGGCATAGCCGTGCTTTCAGAGCCAACATGTAACAACTAGAAAATACCGCCGGTATTTTAAAAGATATTATTTTATTTTTATCACGATTTTTTCAAATGCAAGAAATATGACAACGACAGCGATGTTGTATAATACGATATCCAAACAAAATTTGTTTATGGGATAATTCGAGGGAACACACTAATGCTTTGTTGATGTTACCGAATATAAAATATGCTTAGAATGTAAAATATTGATTGGTAAACGAACCAAAATGAATTATTATAATTACTTTAAAATATAATTGCATTGTTTTATAAAATAAAGTAGTTTATTTTGGATATTCAGAAGGGATAACGTACGTTTTTCCCTGTATAAACAATATTTTATGTTAATGATGAAATATAATAACAGCCTACCTGTTGATTCTTCGCCAGAGCTATACTCTTTTTATTTGTTGTAAATATTTCACCTAACTAACTGCCTTAGCAACTTTGTTTTGCACTATTTTTATCCCGATCTTAAGAAAAATGAGCGGGTTTTAGCATTTTTAATTTTTAAATTCACATTTGAATATGATTTAGTCTGTTGCTGATAAGCACGAAAAAAGGAATGATATGCAGGTTTGGTATAGTTGGAGAAAAAGATATAGTGTGATTTAAACCTTTAAAGCCAGCCGGCAAACATACAAAAAAAAAACTAAGGAGACTGATACATCACCTTTAAAAATAGTAGATAAATACGAGGCACGATTAATTTACTGCATAACACACTGAAATAAAATAATAAAATTTGTGTTGATCGCTCCCTGTATGCTTATTTGAATGGTCCACATGGACTGGACATCTACCTGTCAGCAAATGTTACCTCCCACGTTTAATACGGCGCATGTAATTGGTCGCTTCCAAATTATTATTGGTCAAATTCTTGAATACTGTATTCAGAAATGTGCAAGAAATTGAATTGTGACATGTGGCACGACCCAGTGTCGTTACATCGAAAGTTTTAGAATTTCGAAATAAATGCCGCGTTTGAATAATATCCACATCGGATGCATCTGAGATGTTGTGAATTTTTTGTCACGTTGTAAAGGATTAGATCTAAATGTAGATGTTAGTGATGGGACTATTCGAATTCAAATTATAAAAGTATTCGATTCTAGCGTGCATTCGACCCGACTAAAATTACAAAGGAAGCGTAATTTACTAATTTTAATTTAACATAGTACTTTAGTAGTTCTGATTGCGGCATATTCCGTAAATATTTTTAGAAGTATAGGAATTTTGGGATTTATTATTTTATGAACAAGTCATAACTTAATCAATGAAAAAAAAAGTGGCAGTCACGGCGATACATATTTGCCGACACCGACCTATAAAAGAATGGTTATTATTTATTACTTATTTATATTATTAGATAGAACAAATCGGTAGGCGGCACCTGAGACAAGAACTGAGACTGCCGAGAGTGCCGAGAGCACTAGGGAACTCGAGTCGAGAGGCTGAATCGCTTGTGCTTGCGTTTATTTTCATGTCGCTGACGCTGACCTCGAAACGAAACGTAAATAATTCGATTCTTTTGTATTCGAATAATTGCTCGATTCTCAAAAGTAATCGAATTCAAAATGTTCGATTCTGAAAAACATCCGATTATCCTAACACTAGTAGATGTAATAAACAAAAGCTCTAGACTTTATTGGTCACGTGATAAAATTAAATCTAAACAAAAATTAAACAAACAAACCACTTTTATATTCATGCATTCATAAACAAAGGCTAAATCGATAAAGTTGGCTTCACAGAACGCCTACTTTTTGGCATGGAACGAACATCTCATTCACATCTCATTTCAATCGAGATGTAAAAATTGGGCTCTATCACTGAGCCACCCACCCTGGTAGGTATTATTATTTTTGTTATTACCATTTTATATAATACTCACATAACAAAGTGCGTTTTAAACACTATTACGATCGCAATCAAGCGTTATAATATAATAATAATATCTATAAGAAATGTACCTAAATAAAATAATCATTTTTCATTTATATTGTTGCATTGCACGCCTCTGCCTGGAGCCAGTCCAGTTTTACGTTTTTATGGCTATTTATACTCACTTCGTATAGACAATTTAGTCAAGCGAACATCTTCTTAGGAGTACATTCAACACGATGGAGTTATGGAGGCCTTGGGATAACAATGGTAATAATAATATTAATAATAATAATAATATTAATAATAATAACAATAATAATAATATTTTAGAATTTGATAACGACCGTAATATTTTAGAATGTGAAACCGACGCCGAGTTTGTGATGTGCAATGACAAAGGTGAAAATTTTGAGTGTAGAAGTGACGGTGGTAGTTTTGAATGTGATTGTGGTAGTGATTTAGATGAAGAGCTCCCAGTCAAGAAAAAACGAAGTCATTTGAATTATCAAGCACAGAAAATATGTTTCAACGTGTACATAAATCTGCACGAGAAGTTTGGTTTCGACACAAAAATACTATTACAAGCAACATCTGATTTAACTGGAATACCTTGTTCAACCATATCAAAATTAGTAAAAAATGGACCTTATGAACGCAAGAAGCGATGTGATATCGGATTAACTAAGCATTTAAATACATCTTTGGTAAAAATATTGAAAACAACTATATACGACAGTTACAAGAACAATGAGATACCTACAATTGAAATAATAAGAAAAAAATTGGAAAACACGGGATATAACTTGGGCTGCTGTGACAGAACTCTTCAGAACTGGTTGAAGAAAATGGGATTTAAATTTAAAACAATAAATAAACGGCAAGCAGTTATGGAAAGCAAGAGAATAATCGATATTCGTAATGGATACTTAGAACAAATAACGAAATATAGACAAGAAAATAGACAAATTTACTATTTGGATGAAACATGGTATGACACGCACGACACAGTTAAGAAGGGATGGACAGATGGATCAAGGAAGTGTATGCCCGAAATGCCAGCAAATAAAGGATCACGGCTGGTTATTTTACATTGCGGAGGAAGCGAAGGTTGGGTTCACAATTCATTGAAGTTATGTGGTAAAAAAATGGAAGACTGCAATGTTGATTATCATAAAAACATGGACGCCGACATCTTTGAAGAGTGGTTTGAAAAAACATTAATTCCAAACTTGAAGCCAAGAAGTGTAATAGTTCTTGACAACGCTTCCTACCATTCACGACAGCTTACTAAGATTCCAAATAAGAACTCTACGAAAACGGATATACAAAATTTTCTAATAGACAATGATTTGTATTTTCAAGACAGCTATAAGAAAGAAGAACTTCTTAAAGTTTTACGGACGAAACAATTTAAAAAAGTATACGCCATAGATAGTATTGCTGAATATCATGGACATACTGTATTGAGACTTCCCCCTTATTTTTGTATTTTTAATCCCATCGAGCTAATTTGGGCGCAGCTGAAGCAAAACGTTAGACGTAAAAATACATTTCTAAAATATTCTCGTAGGGTGACTTTTTCACGATTACAAAACTTCCCTTTTATCGAGGAAAGTACAAATAAAATAAGTATACTCAATCTCTTGAATGCTCCTCTACTATTTTTTATTGCGATGTATCAGGGGTATCAGTTTCCTTAGTTTTTTTTTTGTATGTTGTCGGCTGGCTTCAAAGGTTTAAAGTCACACTATATCTTTTTCTCAAACTATATACGATAGGAGCAGTGAATATGGGACATTTTGTTTACTCTAGAAAAAAATACGTGCTGATAAGTAGGTTTCAAGGAAACTACAATGTAGTTATATCAAGGACAAGCGAAGGAAAATCCATAGTATCTATACCAAGTTTGTAATTTAAAATGACTGTATTCTGGAAATTAAAGAAAAAAACATATTTTTATTTAACTTTGTTGACCTTTGGCAGCCAAACGAAGCAAATTTGGTTAATTCATTTTTTTTTAGCCCACAAATCTGTGGTAGATCCATCTACACGCAATTTTCGGACGTAACATTTATAGAATTATGTACTTAATTATTAAAAATACCAATTTTAGGGGAACAGGGTTATTTTCAAAATAAACCAATCAACCAAGACAGTTTCATTTGGCCCTGTAAAACAATTATTTTGTGGTAAACTTCAAATGGAAACTATTGCAACTACCAGTATTTTACATCGATCTCGACCAGTGAAAGTTATAAAAATAAAATTTAGCGCTGTAAACGTGCCTTGAAGGTCTAGAATAATTTGTTTATTTACTTTGCACCTAACTTAAGCGAAACGATGTGATGTAAACATTTTGGTTCTGAATATATCTTTCGGTTACTAACATAGATTTATAGATAATTGCCCACGTAAAATTTTACCAGGATAGAAATATTATTTCTTTTTAACTAGTTTTGGTTTTGGTGCGTATGTATGCAACTTTATTTTCTATTATAGATTAAAAAATATATATTTTTAATTTTAATAATCGTAAAGTGGTATTTTTTTGTAATCGCTGCAAGAGTCAAAATAATCCAGTTACATAAAGTTTTACATTATTAACTAGTTACGAAAAGTTCATTATGTCACAAGTTGCTAAAAGAAAGTTTAGGAAGGTTGGATATATAAAAATATATTTTGTTAGTGAATTAGTACTAATTCTTATAGAACGATATTTGTAATTTAAAAATATCTATTATAAATTTGGGCGGTAATATTTAGTTATTTATTCTGTCAGGAAAAACTAGAAATTAATTCAATAAACGATTTAATAACTTTAAATTGAAATATAAAAAAAAGAACAAAATGAAATTATTTAGAAATAAGTATTAAATAAAAAAAAAATAAAATGCAAATAAAATAATAGTAAAATAAAATAGATAAAATACTTAATGCACGTATGAGATGGCGTACCTGAAATAAAAGAAAACAAGTATGAGTAATCAAGTTTACCAAAAACAGCTTTACATTAAAGAAAGTCATGAAAAGGTGATATCCATAAATAAAATACTTATTATCCTTTTAATTAACAAGAAAATTATACATGATAAATATGTCAAAATATTGATTATAAAAAAAATATAATTGACACAACTTGAAATTTTCCATAATTGACAAAAAGTTATATTCTCAATTCTGTAGGCACTGACCGCAATGCCCAAACATCGATCGATATATAAAAAGCCATTACTAGAACACTGACCGCAATGCCACTAGCCCGCATCAACCATGGTGCGACGACTCCGGGAATAATCCCTAAATAAACGCAAACACTGACCGCAACGTACTACGCCAGAACAGACAATCTAACTCACTTTACTTTTGATTACACCTCGTAGAGGAAAACAAAATATAAGTAAATAGTCAAATTCAAATAAGTTTTAATTATTTAATATAACCCCGTTAATTTAGGATATAAGGTTTTCTGGATACTTGACAAAATATCTTTACGTCAGAATTGACAAATTAACTATAAAAGGTTAATGGATAAAAATTGGGTAATATAATTTGCAAAATAACTTGATTACAGATTAAAACAAAACTAATTGATAAAACATAATTACTCAGTGAGAAAAACTCACCCTGTTCAGCAAACAGCCACTCACAAAAATTATTATTCACTAGTTTTTTTTTATTATTATTATTGGAACGAACTTTAATTTTGTTCCGTAAAGTAACTAACTTAAATTCAGAATGATCTGTATTTTATGCCTGTTTCGATATTTTACCCTTAGTTCCCATATTCGTAATCCGATATATCCGTATCTTAATTGCGTTAATGTAAACATTGTAGCTGTTTTGGAAGACAAATATTTCGTGCGTTTAAAAAGAACCGGGTGTTTCGTAAAATAAAACTTAATAATATTGTATAGAAAATAAAATCATTCTTACATTCTGTTTCGGCAAATTTTTTGCAGTCCGAATATTCGACTTCATTTATAATTGTTATTTAAAATATAAAATATCTACATTAATGAGACTTTAAAAATATTATAAATGATATATTTATTAATAATATTTCATGAAAAAACTTACATTGTGACCTCAAAACCGATAAATACAAAAATATATTTCCTTACCGTCTATATTAATGTTGGTATCGTCTAGTTCAAATGGTACAATAAAATAAAGAATATTACAAATTAAACTATTTTAGTTACAAAACAAATTAAACTATTTTACACAAAAAAAGGTCTCTATATGTCTATAGGTACTTATATACAGGGTGAATCCCAATTTGATACTTTTCAAATAACTTTGTTAAATTAAATAAAAAACTTACATTAACTTATTCCAAAATGTATTTAATACAGTACTGTCTAACTTAAGGTAGTTCACCCGCAACAGTCGTACATAAAAATATCGCATAATGGTGCATAACAAAAGTTCGAGATTCTCAATGCTAATCAATTTTATTTTTGTATAACAGACTGTACAAAACACATGTATATAAACACATGTGGGTATGTTATAATTATAATAAAATCCATCCGACAACCTAGTAAATATATGAGCTATAGAAATTTGTGACTTCTTTATACTAATTTTACGGGTTTGTTTTGGTTCAAACAGAATCGCTGATTCCAGTTCTCCAACACAGTGGACGAATTATTTTTTTAAGAACAAGTCGCGAGGTTACAACAGCCTCTTAGCTGATCGAGTATTATTTTGTTACGTGAAGTGAATACAATGTTGCCAAGTTGTAATAATTTTACGCAACTACTCATCAACTGCTTTAAAAATATTTTTATTTTAAAAATCTTTTCACTAACGCCCGTATGCACCGTACACGTTTAATCCAAATCAAGGGTTTAATCGCGTTTAGTACCATATTTAGCTATGGTACTAAACAGGGGCGGTTTCTCCATTGGTTCATTTGTGCAGTGAACACCCAGTTAAATTTCATAAAAACACATTATTTTAAAATTACATAAATAACATAAAAATATAAATTTAATATTTTTATTTTCATACGTGTTAATCTATATTTTTTGGTACATCATTGCCCTCTGGCTGATCGCGTCTCTGTGGCATAGAATACCTAAGTATACTGTGTCTGTGGCGCATTATGATGAGTGAGCCTAACATGAGTGAGACGATTTGATGAATGCATAAAGTTAAAAAGAGAAAACAACACGCCAAAATATCCTTCAAACGTCAAAAGAACTCATTAATTGGCGCGCCGCTCACAAACTAGGTTGCCAAACCAGTGTTGCCAGTCTAGTACAATTCACAATTGTACTAGATGTAGTACATTTTGCTTGAGGCAGTGTTCACGTGTAAAATATATATATAAATATATTGTGTTCCTTGTTTGGGTTCGTTATCTATAAAAACCCTCTTTTTTCCTCTTCAATAAATTAGATGTCACTGCAAATAGAATTCGAAAAATCTGGTACATAACAAAAACATATTCTGGCAACATTGTACCAAATCAAACAAACTGTCATTCCGTCTACCTGTGGATCGTTTATATCGTGCGAATTTAGAGATGAGTAGTAATCCGTAAATGTACCTACTTAACACTTACAGATTTGCTAATATCCTTCTCTAAATTCCAGTGTGACACCGGCACCACTTGGAACTTTAGAGACGTTGTAACCGAACTTTGATTTTAGTTCAAGGACGACTTACCCAACTCCGACTCAGCTGAGTTCTGTTTATAAATATGAACCTGACTATATTTGTATCCTTGTTTACCGATATATAAAAGAAGAAAGTGAGAATACACTCAGTGAGACACGAGATCCCTTTACAAATTATACTTTTTATGGATTTTTGTGTTTCGTGAACCGAATTTTCGTTGTTTTGAGGTTGGCTGTACTGGTCTTAGGTTCTGTGTGAATTTACTAGTGCTTATGTACGATGGAATCGTATTTGGTAAAATTTATAAAAACAAATAGACATAATTTCGAAAATCGAGTGCTTACAAAAAAGAATGGCCCACCTCAATCGGAGATAAACATTGTTCAAGAATGTGCCATAAGAAATAGAAAGTTTAAATATCCTTTTAAGATTGAACAATATAAAAAAACTTCGTGGTTATGCGGGTGTGATAAACAACATGCTTTGTTTTGTTTTCCTTTAGTTTTTGCAAACAATGAAAATACTAAATCAGAAAGGACAAAAACGGGTGTTAGGGAATTATCTCATATTAGGTAAGCATGATTTTGCATTATTTCTATAATTTAAACTTGATGTTTCTTTCTTACACTGTATTAATCGAGGAATTAATATTTTAAATTATAACGAGCCACCACTACCTTTAATTAAAAAAATCTAATTAAATATGGGGGATTTAAGGGGGGTTGAAATTAAAATTAAAAACAAAAAATCAAAAATGAAAAGCGATATCAACATTTTTAGTAAAAATCAAGCCCTATAAGGAGATGAGGTATTGATTGTGAAAACAATCTGGTAGAAAATGGGTAGTTAAGGGAGTCTGTTTAACTGCGAAAAGTATCATTTAGAATGCCTGGCATTATATATCTTTATTCTAGTTTGTATTTGTGTAATAGTATGTATTGTGATGGGACTGATCTCATAAAATAAACATTTAAAACATTTTAGTTTTTATTTTATTTAAAAGTTATTATTTTAAAAGGTATTTAAAAAATATATTTTTTATTTGACATGTGTGACAAAATGTGAAAATGATTAAATTTACAATAAAAACTGAAAAATGGTAGGTAAAGTTTCATATAATATTTTTTACACAAAAATCAATGTCAAGCTTTCTACATAACCTTATATATATATATATTTAAAAATAATCTCAAATTATGAAGAAAAGTCAGTTAACTAATAATGTTTATAGGTGGTTTTCAATGAATTAAAAACAAAACAAATATCACACTAACTAAAATTTTCATTTATTAATAGTTATAGTGCTTGAAAATAGTATGATGTTGATAATAACTACATTTAATACAAACTCAAATAATAATAAAAACAGCGATATTGGCTCTTTTACAAAGTTTTGGGCCGAACTTACAAAAATGATCAAATTATTGGAAAAAGTGAACACCCAATTCAAATCACCACGAGCCGCCACTGGTACTAAATGCGATTAGTTTACTTCTGCTTGCTCTTTATGATCACCCTCAAATGGCGCCAGTTGGTTTTTGTGCATTACCTTCGGTTTACCGTTCGGGATCTTACTTATGCGGTAAATGATATTATTAATTTTTTTTGAAGAGGTACGGACCTTCCCTAGATAGACTTTGTCGCTTTCCTTAAAACATCCTTCTGTGGCTTGGGTATCGTATCGTTTCTTCATTCTGTTGCTGGCGATTTGAAGATGTGTGCGAACTCATGCATGTAGTCAATTTTTTTTCGTAGCTGCATCACATATTCTTCACCGGCTATGTCATTTCCAGGTCGACATTAAAACTGAAGGTAGTCTCATCTCATACCTGAACAACACCTTTGCTGGTGTTTGGCCTGTAGATTCATTGACAGTGGATTTATATGTCATTGCGAAGAGCGAAAGACACTGATCCCAATCTCGCTGATGGTTTTAAACTACTTTTGACAGGCACTTGCCAAGTGTTTTATTCATTCGCTCTACCATTCCATCTGACTGTGAATGCAATGCCGTAGTTCCGGTTTTTTTCATGCCTAGTCAGTCACAGATTCCTTGGAAAAGCTGGCTTTTAAAATTTCTGCCTTGATCACTGTGAATCTTCAAAGGCATTCCAAAACTACTGATAAATTCTATCATTAACACGTCTGCAACAGTTGCGGCTTCTTGATTTGAAATGGTGAAGACTTCCATCCACTTCGTAAAATAATCCAAAACCACCAATCATGTATTTATTACCATTCTCGGTCATGAGGAATGGTGCAGCAATATCTAAGGCAATCCTTTCAAAAGGGCTGCCGACGCTGTACTGCTTTATGAGGGCCTTTCTTTTCGTTGGGGTATATTACTTACAGCACAGGTGGTATATTTCTTATACCATTCCTTTACTTCATCGGAACTGTTCATCCAATAAAACCTCTCACGAACTCCTGATAGACTATCATGTAATTGACGAAGTACTTCGGCTACTCTAGTCTATGGAGTGACCTATTGTATTCTGTTTTCGGAACCATCATGATTCTCTAGTACTTTAATAAACATTTTCCCAGGATAAAAATGTCCTAATGAGCCAAATATAACTTAACTAATGGAGAGAGATTTTATACTTCTTGCCAAGTAGTTCGACGATTTTTCTGTTTACATTGTCGCATCTTCTTTAAAACGGGATCGTTCGCTTGTTCTTTCCTAAGTTTGACAGGAACCCACTCATCGTTGACAATAGTTATTCTTAGTAGTTCACTTTCTTTAGATTCTGCTCTGTTGTGGTGAGAGCACTCTGCTGGGCACGGTCTTCTAGAAAGAGAACTGACATTTCTCTGGATTATTCCTGTTCCATGATCAATCTTAAAGTCGAACTCTTATAGTCGTTCAATCCATCTGGCGCGTTGGCCCTTCAGATTCTTGAACAGCATCAGCCACTTAAGAGCTGCATGATCGGTGCGGATTAAAAAGTTCCTTTCATATGGGTATTGGTATAAGTGTTCCACATATTTCACAACCGCCAGGAGTTCTCTTCTCGTGACAGTAATTTCCCTCAGGTTTCGAGAGCACTTTCCCAAAAATAATCCAGTACTCTTTCTTTCCTTCCTGAATCTGTAAAAGCACTCCTCCAAATGTATAATTTATTTAACACATTTACTTTATCGATTTTCTCACTCCTATGACTCAACTTCGACTAACTGACTGTCTATAACTGCAAACATACATTTATATAAGGCTTTCCCGAAAGATCCATCAAATGTTTTGTCTTCAATAATTGTAGATAGTCGGGCTAAGTGATCTAAGTGCCAAAATATCAATATGATCTATGTACCAGTGTCAATATCCCACTAAAAGATCTAAGTTCATCGTAGTGGTTGAAAACGATGTTCAAAGTGGAGGCTGCCTGTATGTTCGGCATGATAATCTCTGCAGTTTTCTTTGATTTCTGGCAGTTTTTAACTCTACAATTATATATAACAATTATACATAATTTACATGTATATAATTATCCATTATTGGTTATTAGTTATGTGGCCGATGATAGACCTTCCTAAATACCATCATTGTTATATGACAAATGAGGCTTTTACGTGTACAAAACGGACTTTATTTGCGAGCGCTCATTCGTGACCAATCGATTTTGGTAATGTTGATGTTGCAATTACTGCGAAACAATAAGGAAAATACGTCGATGCTGAGTTCAGCTTTACAATGATGGAATGGCTATGCAAATTTTGGCAATTACAAAGTTTTTGATTAGTGAAAATGCAATAAAGCCAATCTCTATTCATGTTATCGAATGTCTCAAATGATAACAAAAATTCAGTTTTGCTATGGACGTTTATTATTGTAATCTTAAATATTGTGGCGGTTTAATTAAAAATATTGTGAATTTATTTAAATCGTAAATCAAAAATCGAAATCCGAAAAGTCAGAGAAATATCTGAAAAAAGTGGCTGAAAATTCGGAAACAAATCTAAAAATTCCCATACGAATTATTAAGACTATCCTCGAACCCCAAATGTAAAAAAAAATATTTGGATATGTGAAAAAAGTCTGTCGCAGGCGGGAAACGAACCTTGACATCCTTGTATGCTAGAAAAGTGCCTTTTCTTCTAGACCATCACAACAGTCAATTTGGCAACCTTTATAAATAGAAGGACTAAAATTTGATATTCGCCTCCTTCTTTCTAGTCCTCATAGCTTTTAAAATATCGTAATACGCTAGTTCGGTATGATGTCATTTTGGTTCCACTGACATTTAATTCTAACCAAATTTTTAAGAAAAACATCAATAAATTTGACATATACGTTTTTACTGTTTTTAGTTTATTTCTCAATATTGTTTACAGGTCATAAAAAATAGTTTAAAGGAATGTAATTGGTAACTAAATGATTGTATATTTGATGCATGTTTAGGAATATATTTATAAAAGTGTCACTTTAATTGTCAGTGGAACCATAATTACATCTAGGGTTGCCAACTTTGTTTTTTAAATTTTCTGGACGAGAGTAATCAAAATTCAGGACATACAGTATAAATTCTGGACATTTTTATTATTGCAAAAAAATATAACATCACCTTAAACAATTCGACAAAAAGAAGGAAGTGATAAAAATGAGGATTATTTGGGGAAATAGGAACTAATGATTAAACATTTCATTTAAAAAGAACATAAAAAAGATAAAAAAAAGTTACAGTTACTTAAAGGTGCGTATAGATATAAGGGGTACATGCAGGTTTGTCAGATTTGTACGGTGTCGTATATCCAATAAATACTTCGATCCTATTTGGTCCGGCCCGTGCTAGGCCCGTTGCTTTTTATCGCGTGGTAGGATATACGACATCGTACAAATGTAACTAACCTGGGCCCGTTGTTGGCCCTGCCCCGACCCTTCAGATCTATACGCTCCTACAATGTTACTGCGTTTAACATATACTCGTACATATGTCTTTTCACTTTTTGCAGCTACTATTACTTTCTTGTTACTTTTTACAAAATTATCAAATTCTTTCTCAGTATAAGAATAATTAATCTTTATTTGAAGTTCGGCCTTTATATGTGTTCAATGGACAATACATTACGCGTGTCAGTCCACGAAGCTGAACATATTGAAGATATTATTTGAAACACTGAAATTAAGTACAATAAGTGTCCTGCAATGGGTTGTTGCAGCACACAGGACAATGCACCCCAAATGGTGGACGTCCACCGAAATGCAGGACGGTTGGCAACCCTAATTACATCATCAATAAACTAGCGTTTTCATAGGCGCCAAATCCCCAGAGTAGTTTTAAACTGGGTGCGGAGCACCCATAGCACAACACAACGTGGACAAAAAGGGCCAATAAGTGAAATGAAGAAGCTGTCGTGGCCTAAGTTGGTATAGCGACAGGATGCCTCGATAAAATATTGTCGTTCGGAGCTGTATTTTTCGTGATAAAAAAGTCGCCGTGACTTGTCATAGACGCGTTGAATTTGGACCTAAGGGTTTATTATTCTTGGTGAATAAAACCCTATGACGTCAAAAAAGAACGACTAATAACGGTCTACAATTATTAAGGCAAACGCTTTGTACATATCCTATTGATCAAAAAATGCGTGAGGGGAGAAGGGAGAACATTTGAAAGTTGCTCCCGATCAAGCACCGTTAGAAAAAAAAAACGTTAATTTAGAGTCAGAAACAGCTCTCTAGTAATGTTGGCGAGAAACCAGGTAATCTACTAAAAACGCTCGGACCCGTAAATTTTTGATTTTAGAGGGAAACATTTTTTGCCAGTGTCACCCCCTATCGGGGGTGAGAAAGATGGATCGAATTTTAAAGGTATTTTTACCTAAATAATAACCCCAAAGTTTTACATCTTTACTATCTATGTAGCCCATACAGTGGCTCACCAAAAGTACAAAACCGATTTAACATAATTTTTACATTATATAAAAAAAAAGAAATTCTTTGTAACAATTCTAGTTTTATTCCTGTGGCTTTCAATTATTGTTATCAGATGACATTCTTTGATCGCCGTAACGGTTTAGTTTATTTCGTTGTAGAGTCGGTATAAAAGTATCATATCAGTAATAATGATTTACTCAATTGCTGAGAGAGTGCAAATAATTTCACTTTTTTCTACGAACAATAAATGTGCTAATAGAACTGCCCAACTGTTTAACAATCAACATCAAAATCGACAAGTCCATCGAAAGTATATTTTGGACTTAGTCCAAAAATTTTGGGAAATGAGGTCGGTAGCTAACAAATAACGTGAAATGGAAAATGCTGTAGTAAATGAAGCTAAAGAGGTGGCGATTTTAGGGCATGTTGTTCAAAAACCCACATCAAGTACAAGACAGTTGGCGATAACATCTGATATTAAGAGAAGTAGCATTCAGAAGATATTGAAAAAACAAGTTTCATCCTTACAAAATATATCTGGTAAAAGAACTTAAGGAAGACGATTTTGATAGGGGATTACAATTTTGTGAAATTATGACTGAATGGGCAATAAATGATCAGCAATTTCTTTTCAACATGTGTTTTTTAGACTAATGCACTTTTTTCCCAAATGGTACGGTTAATCGTCACAACTGTCGTTATTGGTATGATTCAAATCCCAGAATATTTCATGAAGTGCATACGGAACATCCGGTAAAACTGAATATTTGGGCTGGCATTTTTGGTAACCGTATAATTGGCACCTTCTTTTACCTGAAACTTTAACCGAGGAAATGTATCTGGAATTATTAGAAAACGCCATTCATCCAGCATTACTAGAGTTGATTGAGAATGACGAGCAGTACATAGCAAACAACTTAATATTCCAGCAAGACGGTGCGCCACTGTTTGTCAGTATTTAGATCAAACGTTTCCAGGTCAATGGATCGGAAGAAGAGGGAAGTATTGAGTGACCCACATGGTCTCCGGATCTAAGCCCGTTAGATTTTTTTATGGGACCACTTAAAAACTAAAATTTATGCTACCCAGCCAACATCACTGAAAATCTGCGACAACGAATAATTGATGAATGTCATCAAATCACCCCACAGATGCTTCAAAATGTCCGAGAGCGTTTTGAACAAAACCTCTATTATTGCATGGAGGCTTAGTGTCAGCATTTCCAGCATTTACTCGAGGAGCTGGTAAGCTTTTACAGAAAATAAATATCTTTAAAAGATCATGGCTAGGAAGACAGTAGCAGTTTAAAACTTGGGGGGTTATAATCTATGTAAAAATATTTAAAATAAGCTATCTTTAAGATTTTAGAAGTAAGTTCACCCCCGCTAGAGGATTTCCGTTCAGGGGGTGAAACTAGCAAAGAAATGTTTCCCTTAAAATCAAAAACTGACGGGTCCAACAGTTTTGTCGTAAATGACCTGGGGTGCCCAAAATTGGCTGTTTTATTTTCAAATACAATACTCCAATATACAGTGCGTCCATAAAGTAACGCATAAATTCATTATTGGCTAAATGAACAATAAAATTAGGAATTCCCAAAACAGGTCGATTTTTGATTTCAATTTACTATTGTTTCAAATCATAATCTAATATACAGGGTGAACCACTTTCGTGTAATGACGTCATCACCATTTTTTCAAATGGAACCCCCCCCCTTTTTTTTCAATTTCCAAATTGCCTTTGCTGAGCTGATTCCAAAAATGTATAATATGTTGCTTCAAATTGGTACAGGGTGGGCAAAAATGCAAAAAAAAATATGAAAATTGTTTATGGAAAGTAATATGTTACTGAATGTAATAAACAAATTAAATGGAATTATGTAGTTATGCAATTAATGTGATACACTTCCAAAAACAAACAAACGAACGAGAATTTACAATAAATGTTCAAATTGTTCTCCATTGACCGTTAGACAATGACTGAACCGGGCATTACTTTCGTCTCTAATATTCTGTAGCATAGCGGGTGTTATGCTCTGTATTTCTTGTCTGATTCGGTCTTGTAGTTGAGGGATATTTCCAGGTCTGTTGAAGTAGACTTTAGATTTTAAATAACCCCATAAAAAGAAGTCTAATGGGTTCAGATCAGGTGATCTAGCAGGCCATTCCACTGGTCCCCTTCTTCTTATCCACCTTTGTGGAAAAGTTGTGTTTAAAAAATTGCGCACAGCTACTGCGTAATGTGGCGGTGCGCCATCCTGTTGAAACCAGATTCTGCGGTCTACATTAGTGGGTATTTGAATATCAGGAAAAAGCTGGATCAGATCAGGAATTAATGTATTTTGTAGGAAATCCAGATATAATGCTCCTGTTAAGTTTTCATCGAAAAAATATGGACCAATAATTGTATTTCTCACAATACCAGCCCATACGTTAGTTTTTTGTGGTCTTTGCGTATGGTACTCTTGCATCCAGTGTGGATTTTCATCAGACCAATAACGGGTGTTTTGCCGGTTAACATGACCGTTCAAATAAAACGTTGCCTCGTCCGAAAATAAAACGTTATCAATGAAATTGTTATTTTGGTTCATCATATACTCGCAGAATTCAGTTCTTCGGTCAAAGTCGTTTTCAGCCAACTCATGGATGAGACGTACTTTATAAGGATGGTATTTTACCTTTTTGAAAATGTTTGATACTGAAGACTTTCCAATACCAAAATCCCTAGATAATCCTCGCACTGTACAGTGTGGATTTTCTACAGCCGACAAAATTATGTCTTGTTGAATATTTTCATCAATTTTTGGTCTACCTTGCCTTGCTGCATCCCTCACATGTCCTAATTCTCTGTATTTTCGCTCTATTCTACTTACCGTAGATTGTGAAATAGGTTCACGATCTGGGTGCATTTCATGGAATAATCGGCATACCTCTTGTTGAGTCCGCATCTTATCGCCAATACCAATCATCATTAATATTTCAATCCTGTCACTTTCGGTTAAAGGCATTTTGTAAAAAAAGTTCACGAACGTACCTTCTCTACAGCGTTAACAATACGAAACTGTGCTTCAATGTTTTTGACAGTGTTGTCAAATAAAAAAAACTGGTATGTCAAATAAAAAAAACTGGTAAAAGATAATGCCAAATAAAAAGATTTTTATAGTGCAGGGGCTTGGATCACTATTAAAAGCTGTAAGATACAATTATTAAGAATAATGCTGTATGTTCTTGATAGTTTATCAAAGTAGTTGTAATAACAATACGTAATTTCATTTAATGTGTTTATTACGTTTATTCGTTATTTTCATTACTTTGTAAGTAAATTTTTGCATTTTTGCCCACCCTGTACCAATTTGAAGCAACATATTATACATTTTTGGAATCAGCTCAGCAAAGGCAATTTGGAAATTGAAAAAAAGGGGGGTTCCATTTGAAAAAAATGGTGATGACGTCATTACACGAAAGTGGTTCACCCTGTATATTAGATTATGATTTGAAACAATAGCAAATTGAAATCAAAAATCGACCTGTTTTGGGAATTCCTAATTTTATTGTTCATTTAGCCAATAATGAATTTATGCGTTACTTTATGGACGCACTGTATATGTATTAATAAATAACCAAAAATCTCCTTTTAAATTCATGATAGTTAATAAATGTTTTATATTGTGTTTCTACTTATTTCATTGGTACTCTAGCACCGCAGCACCACTGAATACCAGTGGTAGCTGCATCGAGCATATAGGGTTTCCACATGCCACCAGATTTCCCGATTTAGGTGAAAGCATCCAGCCTATCCAGCAATTGGACATTAGACAATAACTTTTTTTTTTCAAGAATATTATCATAAAATCAACGCTTTAAAATAGCTTTGTAAGTGCTTTTAAAAAACCGGTGGTGCCCTTAAGTGTTGTGTGGTGTGGAGGGTGGGGGTGAAGGGGTGATATACACCATTTCCCGCAATTTTTGAGTTCCGGCGTCTATGAGCGTATTCTATGATGCGTGATAAAGACGTGTCAAACATTAGATTGTCATCAGTATAATCAATAGTTTTATTGCTAACCGTCAATTATTTACAGTCACTCAGAATAAATTTATAATAGGAAAAACTTGTATTTTGTCACTTTGTTTCTTGTAATTTTCAATTTGTTCAAACAATTGTATATATACTATTTTAACTTTTGACTTAAAAGTCTAATTCAGATTTTATAATATATTTTTTAAAATCTTTTTAAATTGTAAGTTTACATCCACAATTTTTGTAGATGAGCACTGATAATGGCAAATAAGCCGAAAGCGCTTTGCATTGATTAATAAAAAAGTTTTGCACGAAATACAAGTTTTTCCTTTTGAATCTAAACTACGTGCACACAGCTGTCAACCTTTTTTGGTTATTTTAAATTTATAATACTTTTCCTAGAATTTACCTTTTTTACACGCGTGAAAACAGAACTAGTATATCGGGATGGCTGTTGTAATTATAATTTGCAGCGGCGCGGACGCTCCAGATGATTGATGGTCTCATTTAACTTACAGGTAAACACCAGGCACCATTTCTAATCACTGCTAATACGCTACTCATCAAATGGTACATTAACAATATAAATTAAGGTCTGATATGAAAGCCTAACCACTTATTTTTCATACGTATCTCAAGAAACACCAGCAGTTTTTAAATCATGCCGTACATTACAATAATTATCATTAAAGCAAAGTTTCTTAATCCTATTTACTTTATGAAAAAGCGTATTAAACTCAATTTGACAAAATTAGTTGTTACGACCTTCTTCTATAGGACATCAGATTACACCCCCTGAGTGACTAATTATTTTCCTCAAGCGAGCAATCGAATTACGCGCCTGGAAAGTTCATCCAGTAATTTGTTCGGAAAGCATCATCCACTTTCGATTTAAAATAGGATTTATACCAAGCACCTCAATTTCTCTTACATCTGATTCAATAGTTATCACACCACATGTATTTTTACCCGATTTTTCGCTCCTTTTCATGTCTTTGATATGGAAAAGAATCCATATGAAATTTGCAATCCATGTATTCACTTGATTCTAGCGCGTTCCATTTTTATTAGTTTTACAATAGAGTGCTTTGCGGAATACATATTAGTTGGAATGACTTTTGGAGTCTGAAAGTTTTAGGATTATTTTTTCCGTCGTAACCCAGTTTTTTGTTCTATCGCTGGCATTATCACGTTTTCTAACTCCACAGGAAACTTTTTAGAGGAATAAATATCTTTTCTGTGACTCAGGGACTAAAACATGCATTTTACTCTCTTATTTTAGGGACTAAAGGCCAGTTTTACTAAAATATTTTAGTCTTAAGGGATTAAAAAATTTTAGTCCCGCAAATAACAAAACCAATAGAAACCATAGCAAACTACTTTATTCGGGAGATAATATAACAAGACCTCCAATAAATTGTTAGAACATTTACGAAGTTTACGTAATGTTTCAGAGAAAATATAGTACCTAATTTAATTTTAATTTCTATGCATTGTAAACTGAAAAATAATTTATTTTTAAAAATCTCAAAGTGTAGGGAAGCGGTGCTTCTCCCGCTTCCATGGACCGCACGCCCCTGGTATAACACATGTTTAATGTTAAAGATGGAGTTACATTTTCAACATATTCTTCACTAGTTATGGATGTGGATGCGGTACAAAAAATGTGAATGTACCAAGAGACTAAAGTGCGGACAACAATCTTTACTCTCGGGATTAAAAGTGGCACTTTAGTCCCTTGGAACATAATATATTATCGAGCGCCTTTTTTTAAAATAGAAATAATTTTTATCCCTCCTGTTAGACATAAAACATATAGAACCAGGTTTCATAGTTTATAATCATAATTTAAAATCACTTTATCACGTTAAGGATAAACGTTCTAATACCAGTCAGGTTTCTTAGTTTAAAATCATAATTTTAAATCACTTTAACACGTTAAGGACGAAGGTTCTAATTGCTTCTAAGTATTGTATTCCGGGTATACAGAATCGACTGTTTTCCAGCATGCCTTACCATAGATGCATGTGAAATCTACAGAGAGTTAGCATTAGTGTGACCAAGAATCAACTAATATCAGCGTTGCCAGATTATTAGGAAAATATGGATGTTTAATATAAAGGATGTTTGTTATAACTTAAAAATATATAGAACTTTAATTTCATGTATTTTTACTTTACGCGTTATTTTTTTGTATAATTTGTGTCTTTGAGGTTTTTGGCATGAATCCTGCAGGAAATATGCAAGATAGACTAAAATTACAGTTTATATACGCACATACAAACAAAAAGTGTAAACTTGTACATTTTGTAAAAGAAGACTACTGTTAAAAAAGCCTCTATAACTTGATGATTTAAACCCCAAAAACGTAAAAAATAAACAGTTGACTAAATAATAAATGTTAGATTAACCTAAGGAACAATTTTTTCCATTTCCTTTTGCGATTACTTTGGTCCTTTAAAGCCGTATTAAGTCCTTTGATGCGAAAGGACATTCTGGATCTGAAAAATAGCCACTTTGCTTTTATAGGGCAGTCAATACTGCCACTTTTCAGTAAAACGTCATGGATAAAATTTAGTTTTTCATTACCATTAACTTCAAAAAACACATTGTTAAGTTCCCCAATTTGAGATATTTTATATAAGACAAATTTTGCGTAGGAATCGCATCACCTTTTGATCCATCATAATTTTTATGGGTGTAAACCAAAAAAATATGTTTTAAATTCCCCTTCTAATCACTTTCAGTTCCGTTAAGAACAATAGAACAGCTGTCCAACTTATAGCAAGCAGCATGATATAATATCCTACCTATTGCTCGGAGAACAGGAAATAACAATCCTAAAGAAGTAAGGGTCATAATCTTGGCAAAAAGAAAATTAGAAAGGAAATGGCATCCGACCAGAACTCCTTCAGAAAAAACCAACTTAACAACGCCACCCAGCAGTTAAAAAGAGAGACAAAACGAATCAAAAATTACTGTATTAGTGAGTATTTTAATTAGTTGACAAACGATTCTCTAAGGAAAGCCACAGCAATTAAAAAGGCTCATTGCGCAGACTCCGGAATACATATGGCAGCTGGGCTAGTAATAACATACAGAAGGTTAAAAGATTCGCAGAGCATCTACAAAATGTCTTCCAACAAAATGAAGGAGAAGAATTACTGAACTGGGATCTTTCAGATAGAGATGACTCAAGATGACTTAATCATCAGACTAACCTCTCCAAAGAAAACTGCAAAAACAAATATTGATCTAAGGAAGCTCATGGATTTGATCAGGCTCATAGGATCTAAAAAACGATTGAAAAAGCATTAGAAAGTCTATTCAGCTATCTTCCTAGATGTTGCGCAGGCTTTCCATAAAGTATGGCATGATAGCTTAAAATGTGCTACTTCTATAGCCATTCTCAGAGCTACTGGATTTATACATTCTAAATAGATTATTTAGAGTAAAACAAGATAAAGCATACTCTGAATTGAAAGATAAGTAGATAAGTAGAAGTACCACAGGGAAGCGTCCTGGGACCCACATTGTATCTGTTATATACTTGTGACATACCATATACCCCAACTAGAACAAGGCACAAAAGCTACATTTGCAAATGATAATGTCATCTTAACGATAGACAAATATCATGAAGATGTTGTAAATAAGCAACAAACATTAGTTAATTAAATAAATAACTGGACATGAGGCTAATGGCCGTAGTAGTCGACGCCGATGACACCAAATTAAAAACAAAAAAAAAAAAAATAACTGGACCAAAAGATGGCGTAATAAATTAAACGAAACCAAATCTGTTTATATTAATTTTTACTAACCAAAATGGCCAACAAATACCAATTAACATAATTAATGCCCAGATCCCTAATGCTAACTCTTTAAAATATCTAGGAATTACGTTAGATGCAAGTCTTCGCTTGAAGGTCCATGTTGATAAAAAGGAAAGACACGAGACAAAACCTTACGTCTTTGCTTGAAGTTAGATTAATTATATTTCCACAATCACCAACTGCTTTTTAATCACTTCGATAACTAAATAGAGTCTATAAACTATATGGAATTAATTAAAAATATCAAAAAACACACCGTTAGCATCGTTCATATTTTATGTACGATGCCGTTAGCACAGAACGTAAACAACTCTGTGAATGACGTTACACTTTGAAATAACATGCAACATCCTATTTTTAGGTGGGTATATCGTACTCTCCTAGATGCTTCTTTTAATAATATACATAGTTCATACTATGAACGTGTAATAAAGGATATTCTTTTGGAGAATATCCTGCAGTATATGCGTTTTGCATCCGATTTCGTACTACGTTTGACGTACATGCATTGAACTTTCTTTAGAAGTAAAACAAAGGGTTAGTAATATTTGTATTAGTTTATATGTCCTAGGACGTAAATATCACGTGCTACCATAGGTTTATGGAATTCATCATTTAATTCAGTTTGTTAGAGGAAAGCATGCATATAGAGATTTAGTTACCAGGCCTGTATATGCATTTAACGGAATATGCTTATCAGGTGAAATGCACGTGTATATCAGGTGAAATACTGATCATTAATGACTATAAAAGAAGGTTCATTGGAGATGCTTTTGTATGTGCAATTTTGAATTTTTTAAAGCCTATGCTTAGTATTTAAATAAGATATGCTTCAGTACATGCATAGGAGATGAGTAGCACGTGACGAGCTTCGTCATCTGCATCTCCTTAGCATATGCATAGGTAATTTCGTATAATATAAATTTAATAAACAGCAGGTGAATAGTATGTGATTTTTTTTAAAAAGAATGCGCATTTTTTCAATAATATATTGTGTGTTTCGGATTTTTTGTTACCTTTCTCATACTTATCTTTTTATTTGAATATCGATTTAAGATTTCGTTTCTATCTGAATCTATATTTCGATGGAACTAAACCGTTAAGGCGGTCTTTTAGCATGATAGACATTAGATAGTTTTCAAATGTAATCTTTTCAAAAGCCAATGAATAGCGATATATTTCTGCAGTTGTTACAAAAATTGTAAATGTACAAAGAATTTTAAGACATTTATAAAATAATCGCAGTCGCAGTTTTTGAGACGACCAATGGCGTAAAATCCATTTAGACAAAATGGCATTTCTCCTTTATTTTGAAAAGATCTAAAAGGGCTTCCTCCCTAAATCACTCAGTGGATGAGATGACTAAAGAATAGCCTGTGGTAGATATTTACGATGGTTTTTTATTTCTACAAATGTCATAGTAAGATTTAATTTTTTGCTTAGTAAATCTATGTAAAGTGTCTATTTTAGATTACTTTCGATAATAAAATCTGGGAATCTAATACAATCCAAATCGTTTTACTATTTGTCTTCATATTTTAATTTAAGAGGATTGTTGTTCAATCTGTTATTCATTTTAAAATAGAGGAATTAGGATTTATTAACAATAACCATTAGACCAATTTATAAAATTTTGTATATTAAAATTACAAAGTTACATAAGCTGCTCAGAAGTATGTGCTGAGATCGCCAGTGACGTATAGTTAGTAAGTAAGATGACCGTATTTGCAACTAGATATTGAGCTAAGTCTTTTATACAAAGTACAAAGTTTCGTTAGTACTCAAACTAGAACGCAATTCAGGGAAAACTTTCCTAAATTCCAGATTACTCGGTTTGTTTTCAATAAATTTAAAAGGAAAACAATCAAAAGCACTTGAAAGATCGAAGAACAAACCAGCAACGTGAAAACCATCATCAAGATTATCTTTTTAATGTTATTTGTGTGTTACAACTCACTATGATAAACGAGAACCCACTTGTCCTTTTTTGAACAGGGCAGTCAGTCATTTTTTGAACCAAAATGTCCTTGCGATTTTTTAAAGCAGCAAATGTCCTCTTTTACGATATTATGATAAATGTCTTTTTTGACCGAGAGCATATATTTTTGAAAGGGACATGCTTTATAGAGAAATATACGCTGAGGAACTTTATGTTTAGAAGCTCACTAGATGATGATGAATGAGGAATTTCTTGCTTTTTATATACCGGAGTCCCTGTCTGCATCGTAGTCTTTATTTTTTACTTTTCAAAAAAGTGTCAACCCTAATACCATTCTAATATAAATTATTGAGAAAAATTGAGCCTAGGCTTATTATAATCGATTACAGCATGTTAGTCATTTTTGTGTACGAAAAATATTTTTCCAAGTCACTTCACAATATATTTGTACCAGAATTCCTTTTTTTTCTAAAATTATATCTGTTTGGATTCATCGGATACCATTTAATATTCTAAAAAATTGGTTATAATTTTATCACAAGTAAAATATAATTGTGTAAATGTGTTTGTTCTGCTTAAATGACATAAACTTCAAATTACTCACAATCTAAACATCTGTCAATCAGCCTCGAATATTACTTAACATTCTTGCAACTCATTGACATTAGTTTAATTCATTGTTTAACCTATTATTAAATATTTTTGTAAAGATAGACAGGAAAAAATACATTAAATTTTGTTAAAAATGTGTTACTATTAATTGGTCAAAGATGGCCAAAGAAGTTTAAGAACAATTGAAGTAGGTATACCCAGTTATGCAGGACTGACTTGAAAAAATATAGTCGATAACCTTTCAGCATTCAAATTGGGTTGCTGTATTTTTCTTTTATTTATTATTATTTACTCAGGGATCATATTTATTTGAGATATTAAAATTTTCAATCTCCAAGTGAAATTTTATTATTGCTAAACTTATTGATATTAGTCAAGACTTCGACTGAAACAATACAAGTTTCACCAAAAGTGTTTGGGGTTGTACAGTTATTGAAAACGTGACCGTGTTCGGAGAGGTTTTGAAACTTTCCTTGAGTTCGAATCTCGCCCCATTTATTCCGAAATTCACCGACAACTTTATTTAATATTCCATGCTATTCCTTTAGTTGTTTTTAATGGCGTTCGTTTTTAATATTTTATTGGAGTGGCAAAATTAGAAACCAGGAAAGAAACCAAAAAGTGGCATCTCATTTAATCAGAAATTCAGCGACAACTTTTTGACCGTTTTGGTAAAAATATATATATTTTTAAAATAAAAATATTTTTAAAGAAGTCGACGCGATGCGTAATGAGTTTACAATGATTTCAACTTGGCAACATTGTAATCGCTACATTTAACGAGCGGTAACTCAAATGTCTGTTAGCTTACTTTAGACTTGTTTTGGTTCGATCAGCTAAGAGATTGTTTTAACCTCGCGAAGTGTTTTGAATAATTAAATCGTCCACTGTATTTGAGAACTAAGTTCGACGGTTCTGTTTGAACCAAAACTAACCCTTAAAATTTGTAAGAGGAAGTCACAAATTACTATAGGTATACTCACTCATTTGCCAGCCCACCATTCATATATTTGCGACGTTGCCGAATGGATTTTACTTGAAATAATAACTGTATCCATATATACAAGATTACATGCGTTGTGTACAGACTCTTACAAAAATAATTTTTTTTAGCATTGATAATCTCGCACTTTTGATATTCACCATTAGGAGATATTTTTGTGTACGACTGTCTCGAGAAGTGACAAAATAATGTTTCTTAAGTCTTCTTTTTTAAACGTCAATTTGAATTTTATTCGGAGGCGTGTACACTTATGTCTGTCAGTTATGGCCTATTTTAGAAATATTTTTTGAGTATCACTCTCCATATTGATTCGATATCTATTGTTATGCTAAACTCTTTAAAACAGATAGTCCTTCTTATAACATTTTTGTTCTCTCTGCTACATTATATGTATTACTATTTATTTTTTGGTCGCTACATATACAGACATTTGTTTATAAATCTATTTTTATCTTCACAATTAGTTCAGAATCGCTCTGGGAGAACACATCTACACATGTAAGAAGGGAATGTCCCTTCTTTAGGATGTACGAGCTACAGTGGTAACTCGCAGAATACTGACGGACATTTTGGAAATAGCAGATACTATTGAGGTTTCTATAGAGTTTGAATTAAAGATTTTAATTTCCAAAACTGATAACATAAAACATCCATGATTTTTCAGAACAAGCAAAATTATAATACAATATGTTTACCAATATATAAAAACCTTAGTATAGATGATTCATGCAAGTTAACACTGAATAGTTTTTTGTAAATTGTATTGCTTTGCTAAGGATGATGCCAGTTTTGTTGTATCGTGGCGTCTCTTCTTATGCCTTTTACATGGCATGAAGTATAGACAGGATATTAGTTGTTTTAGTTACCAAGATAAACAAATTGGTTTTGTACAACGATGAACAACTACTAAACTAAATTTGTTTATTACAGAAATCGAATTGCAAACATTCACTCTGCTATCCACGTAGTTATCAAATTATTATGAGACAGTGTGGGAGAGTTTTGTTACAAGGATTGTTAATCGTTATAATTCAGTATTGACTTAACATAAAGCACAGAAGGCTTTCAAATCTGCATTAGGGAAGTATATTTGTATTCTCAATGCCAGTTATTTTTACTTTAACGTATTTTATCGTTGCAACTATCATAGTTGAGGGGGTATTTCAGTAATGTACGCAATCAATTTTGAAGTGTGACACCAATGTAAAGCAAGGGTCGTAGATGTAAATACTAATTCATTGATCTCGCTAATCAGATAAACAAACTGGCACATACAATTCGCACTTAAATTAGGTGCCGTATCCTTCTCTTTCTAATGCGACAGCTCTTACTGCGTAATATAAAACACAATCAGAATGATTGAAATAAATAAGAACATAATTATGAATGAATGGATTAGTCTATATTCTAGAGATGAAAAGAGTGCAGTAATTTAATTATCAGAACGTAGTACAGGTGCAAGAGGTAGACATTTAATGTATACCTCATCCTTCAATGCTTATTTGAAGTAAAAATTAAAATTTTAATACATCTGATCTTCCAAATAGAAGTCTTCGTTTAGATTTAATCATGTTTCCATGGTTTTTACTGTATTAAACATTTTCTTTTGACAGATAAGTTAGACTTTATTTATTCATTGTATGTATTTTAATTGATTCGGAATTTTGTATTAGTATAGATTATAATTTTATTGTTATATAAGAATGGCGAATGCATTAGAAAATATTGCAAACACAAGTACGCGTAAATGACCTAGTGGACATAAAGCATTATCTTTAGAAGAAAAAATATCGTATATAATAATCTTCGAAAAGACTCTGTTTCACTTTCTGTGGATCAACCATATATTTCTCTGCCTTTTGTTTTAGTCATGATTGTTTTTTATACAAAACAGCAGTGTCATCGGCGAAACTAATTGTACTTCCTCTTGTTTTCATTTTTAATAAGCTGTTAATATATAAGGTAAACAGGACGGGACCTAAAACTGTTTCTTGAGGAACACAATATACATTTTTTGTTTGCTGACAACATTGTCTATTGAAACGGTTTGAGTTCTATCAGTTAAGTAACTTTTTATTAGACTATAATTATTTCCTCTTACACCATACGAATAAAGCTTCTGTACCGGTTGGTTATGTGAAACAGTATCAAATGATTTAGAGATGTCTATAAATATGCAAAGGACAGGTGTTCTTTTGTCAAGTGCATTATATATTTTTGAAGTTAATTTTAAAATTGCATCTTCTGTTGACTTACCTTCTCTAAAGCCATACTGTTTGTCACTGATTATGTCCTTGGCTTTCAAAAAACTTGTTATTCGGAATTGTAAAATTTTTTCTATAATTTTCGAAATATTAGAAATTAATGATACAGGTCTGTAATTTAATATTTCACTTATATCCCCACCTTTATATAATGGTTTGATCATTCCTGTCTTAAGTACTTGAGGAAAAATTCTTGTTTCGAATATTTTATTAATAATATAGGTAAGTGGCTCCTTTATTTCATGTGATATTTTTTAAGCGTTTCGGCTCTTAGATTATCAGCCCCAGGCGATTTTTTATTTTTTAATATATGAATGATATTAAATACTTCAGTGACATTAGTTGGAAATAAGTACATTGTATTTTTTGTAAGTTCAATGTCTTTAGAAAAATTAAGAGGTAATTCAATGCTGTTTGCTAAAACTTCTCCATTGTCACTAACCTAGGTATTAAAAGCATTTGATATGTCTAGTTTATTCGTTATTATTTTATTCTTAAGTACAATTTTCTATTTCTGTTTTATTTTGTTTTTTATTGCAAATTTTATTTACGCAATCCCAAACGTTCCGTGAATTATTTGAATTTTCTATGACTTTTTTGCATATTCTTTTTTACTTTTTATAATTGACTTTATTAATTTATTTTTAAAGATTATATATGTTTTAAATCTGTATCATTAAGTATAATTCATTTTTTTTGTTTATCGAGTTAAGGAGACCTCTAGTTATCCATGGCTTTTTGTTGGTATTTTTATTGTTTTGTTTTATTCTTGTCGTACTTTTTGCGATATATAAAATTTTATTTTATGAATAAAGTTTTCGAGCATCATATCAATATTTTTTTCATAGTACATTTCATACCATATTTCAGGTAGAAGACTATTTTTTAATTTTTGGTAATTTATAAGTTCTTTATACTCTATTTTATTATTTTTATTTGTATTAGTGTTAACTGTATCATGAGATGTTAACAAGAGAGTGATCTGTCAGATCATATCTAAAGATAAATGACTTAATTAAAGGTGTTGGTAATATATGATTTTTTACGAAAAAATGGTCTAAGCAAGTACTACTCTCTGGTCGAGTAAATTCATACGATACATAATCCTGTAAATTTAAAATATTTTTATATTCTTCTACATCTAAGTTATTTTCATCCAATAAATTAATATTAATGTCACCAGTTAAGATTTGTAAATGTTTGTTATTATTGTTATTTTGCAAGTATTCATTCAGATGATTAACAAAGTGTTTTGGGCAAGTGCTAGGTGATCTGTATAATGCTGTTAATGTACATTGTATCTTCGTAGAAAAATCTAACAATACTTTAATTGCTTTTGTGTCTCCTATATTAATTATCTTATGATTAAAGGATAAATCTGTTTTTAAATAAATCAAAATATCGTAATTTTTGTTCATATCGCCAAAATTATATATCACCTCAAAACCATTAAGAGAATACGGTGTAACATCTGAAATATAGAATGTTTCTGAAAGTACAATTATTTCAAAATTGGTATTTAAAGTAGATTTAATTTATCGAAATGCTAATGTATACTTCTTATACGTGGAGATATGATTATTTAAGAAAAATAGCGGACGCAAGGAATCATCATAACAGGTATTATATTTAGATGAAACATGGGTTAATGATGGACATACAGTAACAGAAAATTGAAAAGATACTTTCATCAAAACTAAAAAACAATCCTTTATGAAAGGAGTCTCTTGTGGAATAAAAAATCCAACAGGAAAAGGAAATCGTTTAATAATATCTTTGCCATATGGTATATTAAGGTTCGAGTCAAAGAAAACAAAAGACTACTATAAAGAAATTGATGGCACTATGTTTGAAAATTGGTTTCAGAACAATATAAAAAAGTCCAGCCAACTCCGTTATTGTTTTGGATAATGCATCCTATCACAGTTGATTAAAAAGAAGATATTGCAAAATGGCTTTATTCGAAAAATATTATCAGTCCTACTAAATTTTTAAAAGCAGAATTACTCGTACACATAAAAATAAATTTATAAAATAAATTATAGACGAGATGGCCCGAGAAAAAGGAATTAAAATTTTCAAATTGCCTCCTTACCACGCAAAGATAAATCCCATTGAACTAATCTGATCACAATTAATAGGATATGCTTCCCGAAACAATACAACATTTAAATTACCTGATGTGTGAACTTTGAAGGCATTTTCAGATGTAAATGGAACACATTGGAGAAAACACTTTGATCATGTTAAACAGGTAGAAAATTCCTTCTTGGAAAGTGGATATAGCAATGGAAAACTTAATAGACCATATAATAATAAACCTCAAAAAAGAGAATGATAATAATACCAGTAGTTATAGTGAAGAGAGTAACTTTTAAAGATAGTTCTTGAACTTTTTATATTTTTAATTATTGATTTTAGCTACTCAAGTGTTAATTTTAATGCCAAGAGAATAAAAAAGTTAAAAATAATAACAAATCAAATAAAATATAAATTATAATGTTCACAAAATTTCAATGTTTATTTCATAGTTTAGATTTCATGTGAACACAAATTTTTATAAAAACTTTATTTATAAAATCTGAAAAACTGGGACCCAGTGTTCATTTGATCAAATATTCTTTTCATCTTTTTTTCTATGAAGCCATTGTACAACACGTTAACATACAGTAATTATGATTTGTATTTCTATTTAATTTTTGTAAATGCAACGAAACAACCAATTTTTTTTTTAATTTATTAACATAGCTTTCAAAAACTTTTTATTTATCTCGCTAGACCATGTTTTACAGTGTTGTGTATTAAAAATATAGCTTAATTGAATTAAAAACAAACGAGCTGTGAGAGCAAAGAGCGTGTAAACTAACATGAACATACCTCTATTTCAAGAAGAGTACATTTTAAGCAACAGGCTAAAATCAGGACGTGGAATGCAAGATGAGACAAAGTAGCCAGGTATTATTGATCCGCTATCACCTGGCTTCGTTCGAGCTAGAAACAGAGCCGTCCACAAGTTGTAAAAGCGGATTCTGCGAGTTTAGATATTTTGAGGGTTCTTAAATATTATCGGATGTTTATGATTAAAGTATTATTTTTATTCGTTAGTCGTTAGAAATGCTTTTATACAGGTTGCTTCCGAATAAAGTACCGTAAACAGAGATAATTGTAGATCTTAACTAATTATTAAGAAAAGCTAAATTTAAGTTTCCTGTAGACGACCCAGTTTTCATTCTACAGGGTGGTAAAGTGAATTTCATAAATACAAAATTTTCCAAATATGTTCCCTTACTGTAAAAATACCTTAAAAATATGTTTATGTTAGTTTTTTTTAATTAGTTAAATGGCTGTGGTATGGTATGGTATGTTAGTTAGTCACTTTTATTAATTATCATACTCTACTTCGATAAATAACGATAACTCACTGGCGTAGAATCAGGGGCTAAGAAAACAATTTTAATCCTATACTTCATAATAATTAAGATTAATAATTACTCCTCACGCAATTTGTCACCAGCCTCGAGGAGCAGGATTTCTTATAGGCATTGTTTATTGTGCTTTGGACATGCTTTGGTATAAGTTACGTCTTTTTTAGGTATTACCATGTAAGGGATTTTCTCGCCACAGAGAAACCGGTTCTTTATGAATGGCGCTGGTTACGGGCGGTTCTTGAGCGCCAGATTTTTGGTTATGGTTTACCTACTTCATAAACTCTTGAAACGGCGTCGAAAGTACTCGGGTAGCTACAGATGGAGATAAAAAATTCCAGGGGTCAAAGGTCACTTAGACACAGGTAATAGTAGGTCACAAGTAACGGGCTTTAATCGTTGCTTGGGCTGGTACAGAATTTATCACTAGCTGAAATATAAGTGGGAAATAAAGTATGAAATTAGTAACCAGTAATACGGCAAGTTAACATTGACACATATATTGTGAATAACTATTTACACATTAAAAATAGTAAAAATTATATATTTCAACGCCCACCCTAGTTGCGATAATAGTCAATATAACCCTGAACACAAAAAATAAACAAACAAAACGGACGGTATTGAATCCCGACTAGTCTTAATCAGAATTAAAATAAAATATGTGTTTCGGTCGCAGAAGAAATTATTAACTTGACTATTTAGTCGGTAATTAAACTAAAACATTATTTTCCATTTCGGTAAGAAAAAAATCTAAGAGCGGTCGTAGAAAAAATTAACTATTTAACTGTCGTATCGGGAATTAAACTAAAATGTAGGTACTTTACTATTTCGGTAGGAAAGAATGATCAAAACGGTTGCAGAGAGTGCGAGGAGACAGGATCGCGAAAGAACCACTTATAGTAAATATACGGAAAGGGAAAAAAAAATGTATACCCGGTGTAGCCTATTACCCCAGAATGAGCTGATCCTTATCACGAACCCGCTCAGACAGGGTAATGAAGCTATTAAAGATTTTTGTAATTTGAAATTTGCACGAAAAAATAAAGAATACAAAGGGAAAAAAAAACTAACGCGGATAGCACCTAATCCAAGAATGAACTGATTGTCATTACGAGCCCGCTCAGACAGGGACAGGATACTATTTAAAGTTATTTAAATTGACGGTGAAAGAAAAAACAAAACTATTATCGGAGGGAAGAAAACTACTAACGCGGATAGTACCTACTCCACGAATGAGCTGATCGTCATCATAAGCCCGCTCAGACAGGGACAGGATACTATTTAAGATTATTTAAATTTGCGGTTTGCACATTAACTAAAAACAATAACGCGGATAGCACCTAATCCAAGAATGAACTGATCGTCATCACGAGCCCGTTCAGATGGACAGGACACTATTTAAGATTATTTAAATTTGCGGTAAAAGAATAAACAAACTATTCAAAGAAGGAAAACGTCTCCTCGAAAACTCCGTTTCTAAATATTCCCAACTTAGTTATAACGCGGCACTTACTTAACAAAAGTATTTATCAATGAAATCAAATTTAATTCCCGATTTAACCTACTAAAAAGAAAAATTTAATTTCTTAGTACAGACTAGTGCGCAGCTGTTTCGAAATAAAATATGTGTATAAATATACCGCAAATCGGTTGCCCAAGCAAATATGGTCAAGACTGTTTATAAACGACACCCTGTACCCTAATAGGATGATCAAACTTCGAATTGGAAGTGATTGTTCATGTAGCCTTACTTACAAAGTATACTCGTACACATCAATTTGGTTGCCTGTGTTATGTTACGTTATGTTATGTTGAGAATGGGATATTAATACACTGCGACCTAAAAGATCTATTGTGCCCCCTTCTGTCGCCAATGCACTAAGGAAATGTCTCAATGCCTATAACGACCCTTATAATCCTATTTTCTCAAGGAAGTGTAGGATTTGAAGTTGCTTAAGTTAGGTAAATCTCCCTCTTCTATTTGATATCCTCCTAGATATAGTGCCCTTGGATTCTGGAGTGCTATTCATTCAGTTAGGATGTGAATGGAGGTTTCGTCCTCCTTCTCACAGAATCTGCACTCACTATCCTCTACTACTCTCAGTTTACTTAAGTGTCCTTTTATTCGGCAATGCCCGGTAAGGATCCAATACGTAGCCTGTTATTGCTAAGGCAGATGCAGGCTTCCAATCTTTTCTGGTTATATTCACCCAGAAGTCTCAGCCCCAAGAGATTGTTCCAATTATCGGTTCTTCTACTGCCCAATTCTTTTTTAATCTCCCCTAATAATATGTTGCTGCTGATACCGCAGAACAGCTCAGGTCCTACAAAGAGTGTTTGAGTCCCTTTCCTTGCAAGACAATCTGCAATCTCGTTACCCTGTACCCCGTTATGCTCCGGGACCCAAGTGAGAGTAACTCTAATTTTCTCGCCTAACTCATTCAATTGTTCTAGGCATCTCCAGACCATTTTTGAGCTGATTACGTAAGAGCTCAGCGCTTTGATGGCTGCTTGACTATCGAACATGATGATAATCTCTTGTCTATGATAGTTTCTCTCGATGTTAAACTGGATACACTTCTCAATGGCATGCATTTCCGCCTGGAAGATGCTTGGGTATTTTCCCAAGCTTTCGGAGTGCTTGGTTCTCGGCCTATACACTCCTATTCTAGTTCCTTCTATGGTTTTGGAACCGTCCATATACCACTGAATAAGCACGTCTTTCGGTTGCAAGCGCGATGAATTCTTGGCTTCATTCTTTCTTGCAGTCCAGCTCTGTGGTTTTGAAGTTTTTCACAAAACTGTACTTCTTTAGCATTTCATCCTGGGGCATGTCCCAGGTACCTTTAGTCCTGAAGCAAGTAGAATTTCGTATGATTACTCCGTTCCTGATCATTCTATATCGTGTCCTTTTTGCCACATTCTCTAGCATCAAATGTAGAGGGATGAGGTTTAAAATCACCTCCATTGCGGCCGTAGAACAGGTTCTCATTGCACTAGTAATGCAAACACAGGCTAGCTAAACTAGTTCTGTTACTTCAGGCTATAGCCCCGTAAGTGAGGATTGGTCTCACTATTGCAGTATACATCCATCGCAGTATGTTTGGGTTACATCAATATCGTTTACCTGCAATGCTTCTGCATACCATTAGGGCTTTTGTGGCATTATTTACTACTTCCTTCTCATGTGTGTTCCAGAGAAGTTTGTTGGCCAGGGTTAGGCCTAGATATTTCACTTCATTTTTCCATTCTATATCTATCCCGTCTAATTTAACGGTTTTGAGATTAAGTTTTCTTTTCCTTGAAAAGGCTACTAGTATTGTTTATGTAGGGTTTATACTAAGGCCCACTTCACGGCACCATCTTTTGGATTATATCACACAGGATATTACTAAACTTGCTACAGCAAATATGACTATGTTGTCGGCATAACCTTGATAGGGTATGCCGAGGTCAGTCATTCTGTATAGAAGTTCGTCTACGATTAGGCTCCACATTAGTGGGGATAGAATTCCTCCTTGTGGACATCCTCTGGTTGTGCAGATCGAGATAACAGCTGAGCCATCCATCTGGATGTGATGTTATCTTCTCCTCTGTATACAAGTGCTCTTTTTACAGATTCGTGTAGCGTATTGTCAGAAGCTCCTTCTATGTCTAGGAAGGCACACATGACCGGTTATTTGTTTGTCAGTGCATCCTGGATTACGTCAGTCAACTGTACCAGGTCAGATTCTGTAGATCTTCCTGCTCGGTACGCGTGTTGGCTGTTGTGAAGTGGCGCCCTCTCCAGGACTTTCGTTCTGATATAATTATCAACAGCGTTCTCTATTGTTTTTAATACAAAGGATGTGAGGTTGATTGGTCGGAAGGATTTAGGATGTGTGGTATCTTTTTTCCCTATTTTTGGAATAAAGGTGACTCTGGCTCTTTTCCATGCTTCTGGTATATATCCCAGCTCCAGACTGCTCCGGCATAGCCGGATTATGTGTGGTAGTAATTCCTCCTGTGCCTGCTGGAACAGGGCAGGAAATAATTCCATCTACACCTGGAGACTTAAACAATTTAAAAGTCTTTACGGCCCACTTTAACCGATTTCTGCTGCATATGTGTTTGGCCACTACAGCGGCCTCTCTTGGGGGCCTGCTTACCTTAGTTGTGTCCCTTAGAAAATGTGTGCTTCCAGGAAAGTGAGTTTCGAGTAAGAGGCGAGCTCTTTCCTCCTCACTCTCCGTGAAGCTTCCATTTGGTTTCTTTAATGCCATAAATGATAAATGTATCAACTCTCCCTTTTGCCAGGGCCCTGTGCAGTCTCGCTGCCGTAGGTGTAGAATTAATATCCTCGCAAAATTTTCTAAAGCTCTCACGTTTAGCTTTCCTGATTTCTTTGTTGTAGGTAGTAAGCGCCTCGGTGTAGCTCTGCCAATCTCTGCTGTGCTTGGCCCTATTATAGAGCTTCCGCACTTCGGATCGTAAGTTTGACAGATGACGGTTCCACCAAGGAGCATCCCTACTAGTCCTATTTCTTTGAATGGGGCAACTTGATTCATATGCCTCAAGTATTGCCCCATTTAGTTCTTCGAGATCGCTTTCCAGAGCAAATTGGTGCCCGGGCTCCTTTTTTGTCTGGATACGTGCTAAATTTTGTTTTAGAATGGTGTTATATTTGTGGCCTATTATCACGTTTAGTTTATTTAAAAGTTTATAGAAAAGAAGTTATTTATTACTTTTAAACTTGCAGACTTCGTAAGTGAGGTAAGAAACTATTTTAAATGTCAACTGTCAAAATTAATAAACTGTCAATACTGTTATTGGCTCTGACTGTACGGTAGGCGCGTTCGATTAATACTCCGCGAACAAATCAAATATGAGGTCTATTCCTTTTCATCGAAAATATTGTTCCATCCATACAATTTGTATAAATGGCAAAAACCGACCACTATATCTATAATCATTTAGAATATAGGGTTGTCTCTGGCTACGCATTGGATGAAACATGAAATCCTCCATGGATGGGGACAACTACATATCCCATCTTCTTCTTACAAATCAGAAATTCTTCATTAAGTGTTGGCCTTTTACAGTATAACCCGTTTAGTAACCTTTTGTGTAATATGTATACGATGCTTCAGAAACATTTTCAGTGAAATATTTAACTAAAATATTTCAGAAATATTTCAGATACTTGTGCTTGAAATGTAATATGTTTGAAACGTTTGAAATATTTATGAAACACTTCTGAAATAATGTGTGTTGTATGGGATATTCCGTATAGTTTTTGTTTTATTCGTGGACTGATCAATTTGACTGCCATAATAGTTTCTTTTTTATCGTAAAAAAAAGATTTGAGTAATATGTTTTATAAACCTTTTTTGGAATTTGACCTCGAATATTCGTTTCAATAAGTAAATATATCTCACATCTCTTCTTGATTAGGATATAACAAGGTTCATTTTCTTTAAATTGTTATGGACGCTTCTATATTTGTGTTTTTCTTTTTAAACCTTTTATCTACAGTATAAAAATAGTTGCTTATATGTAAAGTAATATACTCAAAAAATGAGGCCCTCCCTCCCTTGCACATATTACCGCGTACGTCCATGCTTATATGTCTTAATCGATTTAACAAAAATCAATAAATTAATATTCAAATTGTCACAACACCTCTTTACCCTGTCGCATTTTATTTATCTTTATCCTTTAATGTAATTGTGAAATTTAAAATTTACTCGATATATATAAAAATGTAAATTTTCACGTCATTTAAAATTCACGATTATTATGACTCTCCTTTTAAGGGCGTAGAAATAGATTTTTTACGGATAAACATGCACAAAGGACACGTAGTTGCACTTTTTCCGCTTTCCATGCATAAAGCTGATCTTTTTGGAAACGGTAGAAAAAAATTGAAAAGCGTAAGAACCCCTCGAAACGTGTCATATTTCTATTCTGAAGAGTCACTGGAAACGTCTGTTCTTTACAAAAGCTCTGTTGAATTCAGCCTTCATCTTGTTTACACAAATCTACCATTAACTATACACATTTTACAGAATTTCTATTATTCTAAAGATAATAACTCGTCTAACAATAAACTATGGAACATGAAGATTATAAAAATGAAATATGCACATAGGCACTGGAGCAGGTAATTGAAAAGTCAAATGAGGCGACACTAAAGTCGTTCCCAGGAGCGCTATTAAAAAGAATACAGCATATTTGTAGAATAAACTAAAGACTTTAAGAGCTAAAACTGCGACTAAGCTTTCCTAAGTAATACCTACATTATTTTAGCAATAAATTCTCGATTTTCAGCTTCACTGAAAATGGTTCTGGTATTTAATTAAAAGCCATTGTTGCCAACAAAAATTTCTCGTTTTTTGCGGAAAAACAAACAAAAAGTTAACTGAAATATTTTACGCTTTCGTAAAGTGTTTTGTACAAGGTGACAATTTAAAAATGTATAATCGTCACAATGAAAACGTATTAAAAATTGCTCTAGAGCGTTTCGGTAGTAGGTATGAAGGGTGACAAAAATGATGTTGTTGCCTAACCAAACTTCTGCCTGCCTGGTAAACCCAAAAAAGAGAAATTAATTAAAAAGTGATATCGAGGGTTAAACCTCGTGAGTTGCTTTATCCCAATTATACAGGAGCAACAAAAACCACCAGTAATAGTGTTTAAAATACGGGATTTTGCATCTTAAGGCCGGGCGCGGACAATGTATTTAACATAGGCATGACGTACACAACGTTCTTTTAGAGACTTTTAAGCCGAAACTATAACAAGGAAACAACTGCCGATAATAGAGATATACTACTGTTCAATAAAGTAGTCCAATTAAATAACGAAAAAAAGCCCCTTCGAGCTTACATTAATTTGTAATTGGATGAAACAAAAAGGACCTTGTGTATTTTGATGTGATCTTTCCGAAAAAAAAGAAAAAAAAGATGTAGCAGTTTTTCAATTTTTTTTAAATTAGGAAAAACCAGGTTTTCCGGAATTTTCCATTGTAAAAATGCTAATTATCTGGGCAAGTATCATTCCGATAGTGAAAATAAATGCACCATTCGAAAGAGGAGGCAAAAATAGTTCGGAAATTCATTGCACAGGTAGTTTTAATGGCGAATTTCTCGCCGCCAGAAGTACTTTTACCAAAAAGTCGTTTTTTCGTTTTTTTGATCAGAACCATGGACATGAAATTTGCGATGAATTTGTGGAGAAATTATAAATGTTAGACATATGTGCCCATGAGAGAAGTTGCGTATTTTTTTGTTGGCTCTCAAATAAAATAAGTCCCGCGGCGAAATCTGACATAATTTTTCGGGAATTCGCAGGAAACCAGAGGCGTAGTTTTTTTTTAATTTTTTTCCCATGTGATTTTTTCCGGGTTTTCCGAAAACATCTAACAAAATAAATATATTTGAAAAAACTAACTTCGCCATCGAAAAGAGCACAAAAAAATACACAAAAAGGTATACTTTAAAAAATTAATCCTAAGCCTGAGTGTAAGTTCCAACTTGGTGATAAGCTTGCTTTTTGTTCGCTAATATCTGGTAATTCTATATTTTGCACAAAACTCAAGAAACGTCTTATAACAAGTCAGTAAAATACAATTTAATAAATTTTAAGCCTAATAAATTTAGATATGCAAGAAATTTAAAAATGGAAATCGCAAAAAAATCAAATTACAGTAATGTAGTGTATACACGAGTTTTGGATCCCGCGGAGCGCGTGTAATGGGACTTTTTTCGGGAGAATTCTACAACTTAGAAGAAACATACACACTTTAAACTTTGTTTACACATTTAGAAGACATGAAATTTGGGTTTGTTTAATTTTCAGACAAAAAAACTGAAAATTGTCAATTTTAGGCAACTTTTCTCAAAAACCGTGTTTTTTGGTCGTCACTCAATGAACAGTTGTCAAAAAAATAGATAAAATATATTTGCAGAATTTTCCGTAATGTAATCGTATTCTAGACACAATAGAGTACTCAAAAAAAAAAGTTTTGAGCCATTGGGTGCATTTTTGGCATTTTTGTGCCACTTCAAACTTTCGAAAAAAAAATTATTATTATTTTTTTTTTTTTTAAATATTTAATTGTTTGATATCTTAGCCAATTATGGTCCGATGTCGGTGAAATTCACACACACATAAGATTTCACATTTAAGAGTAAGCTTTGTAAGTGGCATTAAAAAAATTCAAATAGTTTGGCCGTTATAGGCAAACAATGAAATTAGGACCTTCCGCCATATGCCCAATTTTGGGATTTCTCTTGCCTCCTTCTGGGAATCACTAGCCACATCCCTTAAGTTCAAAATCTATTTTTGTTTTTTCAAATATCTTAATTTTTACCAATGTTATAAAGAATTTAGTGTTTGAACATTTAACAAATTCAATTTTTCGACCTTCGTCGCCTCTAAATAATAAACAAATTTCAATCGTCCATACCGCGAGAACGGTGCATCGGATCAAAATTTCTCAAGAGACATAAAAATTAGCATTTTTCCTAAGCTTTCAAATGTCGTAAACTGCGTTTTAAAAATATTGATTTATTTCCGACATGCGCCTGCGCAAAATTGAAAAATTGACAAAATCCAAAATTTCGGTACTTTCGAAAAACTGCTACATTTTGTTTTGCCTTTTTTCGAAAAGATCACCTCAAAATACATAGAATCCATTTGGTTTCATCTAATTACAATTTAATGTAAGCTCAAAACCCGTAATTTAATTCGATTAAAGGTTTTTGGTGTCCCCAACTATGAGGGATCGTTTAAAAATAATTCCCAAAAAATGGTAATTTTTACGATAAAATAAAGATAATATTATAACAGTAATAATTACCCGATGATGAAAATAATTCTTATTTGAATAGGTTATATATTAAAGCAACTAATGCCACTCGAAAGATCTAAATAAATTGCGTCAATTTCCTTAAAATTTTGGAAGAAATTACAAACAGCCATTCGTCTTGCATATACAAGCAAATTTCCTAAGAATGCATAATGGTAGCCACAGATAAATTGGGAGCTTCGTTAATAGATGGCGCCAAATTAGTACCGAAGAGAAATTCAAATACGCAGGTCCGTAATTAGGAGTTTACTAATATTTCAGTTATTAAGTTGCTTTCTTTTCGGATTTTTTAATTTTTTATACATATACAAAATATGCGTAAATATTAATGGATCAAACCACTTACCTGAAGGAAGTTCGATCCTAATTATGCGAACATCCTCGTTAGTGGAAATAAAGATAACCATGTAGTATACCTATGTTACGTGACCCACATATTTAGATTTAAAATTTTACTTCACTCTCTATCGCTGCCTGTCTACATTACGTATTACCTGTTGTGGAGCCTAGGATTTTGGGGTTAAAAATAATATAAATATGGTGGAGGTGGGACTTTATTTCCACTAACAAGGGTGTTCGCATAATTAGGATCGAACTTACTTCAGGTATGTCGTTTGATCCATTAATTATGCTTCACATCCTTGTTAGTGAAAATAAAGATAACCATGTAGTTATTTAGAGGATGTTCTATTCAAAATAAAACTAGATTTTTGCTTTCTACGTAAATGTAAAAGATAGAATATGCAAAAAAATATTACTATAAATTTCCCACAAAACTAACAATAATAATTAATAATATTACTAATGAATTAATCATTAACCAACGTAACAAAAAATAATATTGAATTCTGACGACGCCTATGACTAGCAGATATTGAACCATGAAAGGAAACTTTCAACGCTATGAATTTGGGACAATTCGAACGAAGGACTTTTGTTTAACAAAGCCGCTTCGGCTAAGGACTACAAATGCCGGATTCGAATATCAGACGGGAGAAACAAATTTTTGCTACACATTTTTATTTAAACTAAACTAATTAACACAGTCGTAACCTTAACAATCCTTTGAACATGAAAACTTCTTCGCATTATAAATTTCCAAATGGATAAATTATTTTCTTTTTCAAGCCGTAAAAGTTTAATATGAGTTTTTTACTAGAAAATACTTAGTAATAATCACTTTACTATTTCCTTACAGTGGATACTACTTAATTAAAATTTTTCATAACCTACACGAATATTTACTAGCATGCATATGCGTAGGCACATTAGGAAAAACAGAAAAATATAATTGTAAATATTTTAATAATTTTAGAGTTATTTCAATTATATTATTGGCTTATATATTATTTATTAAGCCCCGTACTCACTAGGTATTACTGTCCACACTGGCGAATATCTAACTACATAATTAGTGTATTTTCAAAATTGTCATATTTACTTTCCTAATTAAATTAACAATGTCATTCGATAATAAAGATATAATTACAATCGTTATCACTAATGAAGGAAAAGACGATGGTGGACATCCTTTTTTTATTAGTCATAATGTTTTTAGGAAGACTGATACTAATAATATATAATATTAAACGTCTTTTATATTTAAATATAACAAAAAAACAAGAAACAAAATTGCATGACCAAAATTATTTGCGACTTAAAATTTTCTTTCATTTATCCCAAAATGATGATGGCTTTGTGAAGCCGAAGGCGCTCAACTTAATTTTATTAAACTTTCAGCTTTCCTTTGAATCTGTTCCTTTTGAGATTTATTTTAAAAACCATCTGTGTTAGTCGTGTATTCTTTTGTATCAGTTAAAACTCCTCGTATTAACTTTTTTAAACTTTATTTACTTCTATTGGGCCACATCTTCATTTTTTTGTGTCTACCTCAATGTAATAGAGACTACATAAAAACGGAAAACAGGGGAAAACAGCAATAACAACGCCAGAATAATGGCACGTTATATCGAAGTTAAAGACTAATAATGTAAGTGATTTTGTCAAATGGGCAATTAAAAACATTTTATGATTATGAAAGCAAGAGTACAGCCAGAATAATCAAAATAAAAAATATTGAAAAACAAACATATATAGAATAAAATATTGTAAGAAGAGGTAATTGTAGATATTAACTAACTATTAAGAGAAGCTAAATATAATTTTTATGTAACCACCATTCTACAGGATGATAAAGTAAATTTCATAAATACATAATTTTTTAAATATCTTCCCTTGCGGTAAAAATTTTAACTTAAAAATTTGTACATGTTAAGGTACCATTTCTGTAGCCGTGTCAGGAGACAGGAGACCACTGAGGAGATCAGTAAGACGACAGATGCATAAATGTTACGCTCCGTACATTTCGGAAGCTTGAGAAGTGTCGCGCGACACTTACAGGATAACCATTCGAGGGAACGATCAGCGTTGCCAGACCTACTGTTTTTACGTAGATCCACTGTTTTTGTCTCTAGCAAATTTTGTTCTTAATTTATTAAGTTAAGATATTCATGCCGTGTATGCTTGCGGCAGGCCGGTTCCTCACTCTAATCTTGGCGGTTGAGAGTCAAGGATGTTCGGATTTCATTCCCCATTTATGAAAAACAATTATGCCTATTATTTAGAATGTACTTAGGGTACAACACACTCTGCACGCTACAATAGTAATAACCGAGAGGTACTTAGACAATACTCATTTTACTTCATGACATGCATAGCAATTACTATATATACAAGATACCTACACTCATTACATTTCAATGTGTATGGATTAATGAGAGGTACCTTCAATAATAATTACACATATATATATAGGGTAATTGAAAAGTACTTACTATGTAATTACACTCACTACGTGGCTTACATAGTAATTGGGAGGTACTTGCTAATTGCGCTAAGGGTGGGGTTGGGTAGTTAGGGTAATTACTAATAACATCAATTGCCTCCGACCTTGCCTCTGACCTTGGACCAGAACTGGCTAATCATAACTACTAGCGTTTTATAAAACAATGAATATTAATACAATACATTATTTTTTAAGACAGTGTATGAAACATTTCTTATGATGATGACGAATACTTTTAAAATAGGTATTGCTGGAAGGACCATCGCTGATCGACAAGGATAATGCGCAGAATCCAGCTGGGTTCCATGAAAGCATTATCAACGTTCCGCGAAGAATTACTTTATTTAACACTATAAGACATCCAATGACAGTCATATTATATTCCAACACACAACCAAAACAAGCTGCTGCAGTGTTTTCACTCAATCCTGATTGGATTATAAAAACAAATTCATTACCAAAGTAAGTAAATTATACGAAACGTCGATGTGAAGTTTGTCAAAAAGGTGACGAAAATGGAAATTAATTTTAAATCCAGAACGGATACAAAGCCAATGTTGTTTATAAAAGTTCTGTTTATATTGTTAAATAATCTTTCCAAACATCACGCGAGGTTAGAATTATTTTTAAGAACATTCTGTTCTTTCCTTGCAAATTATGTAAATTTCATTCTTTAAAATCCTCCCGAAATACCACTTGACTGACGTCTCATGTAAGGAGGAATTTGTTTCATGAAATTTAGATAGAAAATTCCACACCTGTAATTTTGAACCAATCAAAACACGTGTTTTTGACAGATCACCATGGCAACGGAGGTATTTTAGTGGAAATTTTTTTCTCGTGGGGTCCCCAACAGCGAATTATACTGGAAATTTTTTGACGTTTACAATAACAGACCATTTTTGACAGACTGGTTTTTATTTGTTCACATAATAGGTTTAGTTTTGATACATTTTAGTTACAATGCTAAGGTGTTTTCTATATTCTTCGGCCACTTCTTTTCTTCTTAATGGCGAAAATGCAGGACTTTGGATGCTTTGAATTATGTGTCTATGTCTAATAAAATATATATAATATTTAGACACTAATTTATTCGCTTTTTCCCATTCAGCACTTTGAATTTTGCGTAGTTTAGGTGCAAATATTCGTGGACAATTCGGAACAAATTTTCGTTTTTCAAGTTGGAGCCACAATCCTCTATTAATCCGAGTAAGTAAGTCATGGTGCAATGATTGATCATTACATCAGACAATTTCACGCATATTTTGCATAGCGTATGATTTTCAAATCGATTCATTTTTAAACAAATAGGTAATTTTGTTGGTTTTACTTGCTGTGCAATATTCTTTATCGCAACAAAACGCGAGTTATTTAATGTTTTGAACTGTCAAAATACAATGATCACAGCCTCCTACGATTGATGCTTGCTGACGCTGGTTATGAATTTCATACCAATTTAAAGCGCTCATAACGCATGTTAATAAAAACGCAGAAAAACAATTTTCTACCACTTGTAGTTATTCAAAACTTACGTAAAATTAAAGAATATACTATTTTCTATTTTCAAATGGTATTCCCATGCAACTACAATGAGTAGAAATAAGCAATTTGAAGGCCTAAATAATTGCAGCGAAACATTTTTTTACGTCGGGCCGCTTGACAACTTCAAAACTGAAATTATATTCGAGGTTAGGGTCTCACTTAGTTACCATGACAACTCAACAATCAAGGCGACAACACCTTTTATGTTTCACTGGTGACTTGGAGAAAATAATTTGCATTGTTGAGAAACGAAAAATAAATTTTAAAAATATTTAATTTTCAACCATAATTTGGCGTGGAATTTTCTTACCGAATACCACGCGAAGTCAAATTAATATCAGGAAATTTTTTCTCGCTCATGAATATTTTTAGAAAATATTCATGAGCTCGAAAAAATTTCCGGAAATAATTTGACCTCTAGTGGTATTACTAGTGATAATTTCCAAAGAAACAACAAAATATTCTCAAAAAATTCTCACCTCTTGTGATATTACCCTTGAACAAAGCACACTTATTAAAACACCATAAAACAAAGATTTAAAGGGTTTCTGCTAAATATAAGTAAATTCCTAAAGGTTCCGTGGTCATAGAAGTTTGAGAACTAGTGGTCTATACAAAAATAGTTGCTAAATTACTATTATGTATATACTTTTTTTTACAATTTTGACCATTAATGTTTATCCATTATAGTATAAAGAGCTATCTAGAAAAATAATAATTTGAGTTCTTCTTCTTCTTTTCTTTTTTTGGGCTATGTTACTGCGAACAATTTACCCAGATATAGTTGATTTGCTTCTACTAGATAATGATTTTAAAGAAATTTAGAAATTTAGACAGGGTGGTTATTCTTCTATCATCCAAATGAGACAAGATGTATCGAATATCAAATGGGGCTGATAAACCAGCCTTCGTTAGTTCCAAATATACATCAAAAAAGGGGAGATTTATTAATGGGACACTCTAAGATGATGTGATTTAACGATCCAACTTCTCCACACTCGCAAAATGGGTCATCTTTAATACCAATTCGAAATAAGTGATATGGGGTTAGACAATGGCCAGTTCTCATCCGTATGATTGTAGAAAGGTACCTTCTTTCATAGAATTGTTTACTATTGAACCACGGAGTTTTGGGTGTTTTAGGAACCACTTGGAAGTAAAAAGATGTTTTGTTTTCTTTTAGTGAATTCCATTGTTGATGCCATTTGTTCCAAATTTCTTGTTTAATGAAGGGTAAAAAGTTAGACTTATTGAGTTTAATATTTAAAGGAATTTGAAGGATTCTGTCTATATTTGCTAATTGATCGGCTTTATGGTTGCCAATAATGCCGGAGTGACCAGGAATCCATGCCAAAGTGATGTGGATGTTATTCATATTAGCAAGTAAGATACGTTGTTTTGTTAGAAAGGAGCAATGATCAGTTTCTGTAGAGAATTTCATATTTCCAATTTTTTGTAAAGCAGATTTGGAGTCCGAGAAGATAACTGAGTTCAATATATTTTTTTCTAAAATGATTTGCAAGGCATGGTTAATTGCAATAATTTCTGCAGTACATATTTGTGTATGTTGAGGTAGTCTGATTGAAAACACGTAATTGAGGTTTGGAGAAAATACACCGAAGCCTGAATCATTAGAAGGTCCCACAGATCCGTCGGTGAAGAATTTTGTGTAACCGGGTAGCTCGTTTATTGTGTCAGTAAAAATGGATAATCCATAAGTGTCATCCCTAATTGATCTAAGATTTAAAACTGGAATTGAAGAGAATTGGATGTCCAATTCAAATTCATGGCATGGCAGCAATTCATTAGAATACATATTCGGAAGGAACTCATCCATTTGGTTCATTAAACTTAATACTGGAGTGTCAATTACCTTTTTGTAAACATTTCTTTCTTTATTTAGTGTTTCCAAATGTTTTAACGAATTGATGACAGGGTTATTTTCCAATGCAAGATTTTTTAAAAGAAATTTATAACAAAGCCAGTCTCTCCTTAAGTTTAAGGGGATATCCCCGCTCTCTGCTTGCAAAGCATAAATTGGGGTTGATTTCATACAACCAGTGATGACACGTAAGCTCTGATATTGTAGCCTGTCCAACTTCTTCTGAAGGTACTTCGGAAATGGAGAAATTACCTGGCATCCATAATCTATATGACTTAAGATGATAGCGTTGTGTATTATGCGAAGGATTTTTGGATCACAGCCCCACCACGTACCACAAAGAGCTCGCATGACATTTAAACCTCTGTTAATTTTTTGCTCAATGTAATTTATATGTGCATTCCATTTTAAGTGTTTATGAATGTAAATGCCTAAATATTTGAATAAATCTGACCATTAAATTTAATTTTTGGAAGGATTAATTTAATAGGACGTTTTGAAAAAAGGATAGCCGATGATTTAGTTATAGACAAGTTGAAATTGTGCTTATCGAGCCAGTCTTTAAAAGCAATCAATAAAGAGTTTATTTCTATAGTAATATTGAAGACATTCTCTCCACTAACCAAAATTAAAATGTCATCCGCGTATTGTATTAATTTAAAGGTTTTTGGTATAATATTGAATAAAGATAACATATAGAGATTAAACAAAATCGGGCTAAGGGGAGATCCCTGAGGAAGTCCTTGATTTGAGGTTCGTGGTCCATGACTTTGACCACAGTTATCTGAGACTGAAATGGATCTGTTATTTAGAAATGCATAGATAAGGTTGCATAGCTCTATTGAAATGCCAATATTGGCTAATTTGGAGTATAGAAGATATATATTTACACTATTATAAGCTGCCGAAATATCAAGGAATAAACCAACAGTATAATTATTTGATGCCAAGCCTATTTGGACTTGGGTGATTAAGTAAGATATTGATTCTGTGCAGCCTTTTCCTAATTTGAGTTAGTTGAAAAATTTAGATGCTTCGGGTTATTACTTAAATCCACTTCCACAGAATGACATTTATTGACATTTTAAGTGTAAACAAAGTTTATTACCTCTTAATAATACTGTAACACAAGTTATAAAAGTAATAAATTATAGACAAATATTAAAAGTAATTTTAAAAAACCGACTTCAAAATCGTGCAGATGCCATCACCACATCTTGACCAAATTTATAGGGGACTACCCCTGAGGTACTCCCTTACTAACAAAAATCGGACACCGTGGTAAAGAATAATCGCTGAACATATATAAAAAAAATATTACGACGAATTGAGAACCTCATCCTTTTTGAAGTCGGTTAAAAAAAAACCGAAAAATACATCATTTAATATCGAAAAATAATGAAAATTTACATAAAACCACAGAAGATGTTAAAAAAGTTGTCAATTTACGTATAAATACCAACCAACTATCCGGAATATTGCAAAATCGTTGTGATATAAGAAATTATATATTTACTAAAGGCAAGACAACTGAGCAGTGAGCATGGACTCTCTATTACAGAATCGTGGATAAGTTTTCAGGTAATGAACACTTTTCAGGAATATTAGTAGAGAAGAGAACCAGTAAAATCTTTTTAGTTTAAAATGAATATCTAAAATATTTGCTGTAAATCACAAAGACTGACTGAGTATAAAGATTTGAAATATGTAACTTTCTATAAAAAACTAAGTAAAGAGAATCTAATGTAACCAGATTAAATTAGTAAGAAAAATAAGTGTTTTAATTTAGGTTACCCAACAAACAATTTGTTTTTGCAAGTTAACGGCATTTGAACGTATATGTTATGTACGTTACTTCAAGTAGTGGCGTTTCGGTTGGGGTCTGCAATTGGTAATTTAACTTTTTGCCACAACGGGCGGCAGAAGGTCGTCGTCACTTTATCAGCAATAAGTGGTGGAAGCCCTGCACATCGCCAGCAGTTGCCCACAATATTAATGTTAACTTCCTATCCAAGGGTTTCCATACGACTCTTAAAAAAATGATGCCGAGTTTTTAATGTACCACGTATGTCTTCTACAGAAACTATATTGATAAAATATTCTAAACTAACAACATGTTAAAGTGAAAAATTACAATGAATACTGAACATTTAACACCAGCAACACGAGACGGGCCGCATAGTATGTAGCAAGGGATCATCCGTGTATCCATCTATGAATGCGGGACAGAGCTTTCCTGGACTGTTGGGGTTGGGTCTGCGGCAGTAAAAAGCCTTTTGCCTTTTACTATACTTTTACAGTTTAATGTGGGAAACAGTTAAAAGTCCGTCAACGGTCCATCAAATAATTAATTGCAAATTTAAAACGAGCCATAATGATTTCATAGTTGTATGTGGGAAACTGTTAAAAAGCCGTCAACGGTCAATCCAATAATTAAAGTTAACAGGCAGTTAATTATAAATTTCAAAAGGTCCATAACGAGTTACTTTGCCATCACATTTGCTAAAGGGCCAACAACTTGCCACAATTTCTATGTTTCTTGGGTTAACATATAATCAAATAAATATTCGATTAAACTAAATTAAATATTATGAAACGAAGGAAAATCGTATTGAAGAAAAAACAATAAAGTCTTTTAATTTAGGTTAACATATAATCCTCCTAACGTTGCCGTCCCAGGCAAGTTCCCGTCTTAGCCGCCCCTAGCGCCGGCCCTGAAAATGAAATTGAATACTGCTACTCGCTATTTTTGAGAAATTTTACACAAAAGTTCAGTTTCAATTTCAAGGTTAAAATGGCATTCTATGGAAATGGCTAATGTACAAACGCAAAACATTTAAATTTCACAGCCAATTGCAATTGTGATTTTTCCCGATGGCTCGTTATATAGAACTCACTAAATACTAATCCACTTCGTGTATGTAGAAAGGAACATTACAAAAAGCACACAACAAGATCGTTTCGGCAATTTGTTATGGTAAATATATTATGAACTAACGAGCACTAACAGTTCTAGCGCGACTCGGCGCAACGTCTCAAACCCATTTGTAGTCCATCTATCAATTTCAACTAAAACTGAGGCAGCTGAAAATGAATTAGTTAAGGGACTACAAGAGTATAATTTCCTATTATAATATTGCTAAAACATGATTTTAGAAATCGAAATACAAAGAGATACAGGTGGGGAAGAAAACAGCGAATTTGAAAAGCACGGGAATCGTGCTGTGTCATTAGAATAAGACGAGAAATCAAAGATAATAAAATAGTATATTATGCAACGATCATGTAATGATGGTTATTAATACACGAGCATTAACCGGGATACGAAACGAGCCAAAGGCGAGTTTCGTATGGTTTATGCGAGTGTTTTAATAACCATTACATGAGAGTTGCATACGCTATTTTTTCTACACCCGATAAATAATCTAGACCTATAAATATTCTATTTATATTGGCATTGAACACAATAACAGTAATTACTCGTATTTCTATAAAAAATTCTACAAAATTGTAATTAATGGTATTACCTTGGGTATTGGTATTACCACAGATTTTTGGGGCAAAATATTTTGTACTGCATTTTCTCCTTTCTCCGATATGTGTGGAGGAGTCTTCTATATCGCTGATATCAGACATTTTAATATTATAATTATCGAAGTTTAGCTATCTACGAAAATTTAATACGTTTTGACAACTAAAACAATTACATAGGAATTTAGGACAAACGTCAAACATCATGCTTGATTGAAAAATTGTAGGTTTCTATTGATTAAAAATCTGTATCATAATGAAAAATCTGTATCATAATGGGTATCATTATGAAACGGATTATGGGCATATAAGTGCATTATTATAATACGGGTGTAGAAAAAGAAATTATTTTAATTATAGATGGGACTTGTTTTCTTATTTGTAGTTTAACGAAAAGCCCATATAGTGGCGCGGCGCTGCGAACGCTAAATAGAAAGTCGAATTAAGGCTAAAACTTAGACATAATAGTGATTATAAATCAACAATTACCAACTACTAGACAGAGCTTTGAAAAATAAAATAACAAATATATATACTGTTTATACAAAAACCAGTATTACCAAAGCTGTATCCGAGTTTATTACTTCAGTATCACAAACAATAGAGCGAATGTACAGTTACTAAAAAAAATCTAGAACAAAAATGAAACCTACTCCATGGATTACTGATGGCTTGCTCAATTCTGTAAATTAAAAAAAATATTCATAAATATATCTGCCCAAGAATCCCAATAATCTCAAATTAAAGCACGAATATAACAATAACAAAAATAAATTAACATCTCTAATGCAAATGCTTAATTTGCTTATTATAAGAACAAAATAGACAATAACTCTACTAATTCCAATTATTATTTCTTTATTTTAATGGTAATAGTAATTGTAGTTGAAAATGATACACAGATTGTCTGTCTGAAAAACGTCTATTTCTTTTTTTTTTAATAGTTACATAAATCATAATTAAAACCATAGTAACATACATTAATGAACTTAATCTTAATCTTTAACATTTCTCCCCCCAAGTAATTGTTCTCCAGTTTCAATTACTTCCTAACATCAAGGACAATGAGTTTAGATACTGGTCTCTTATACACTGTTCCTGCTTGATTTCGTACATCAACTATTCTCGTTCTACCGTCTTTAGCAGTATACAGTTTGATGACTAACCCCTTTTGCCAGGAGTTTCTCGGTCCACTGGGATCCACCATAATAACTACATCACCAAGTTGAATTGGTTTACCCTCTTGGAACCATTTTGTTCTTCTTATTAAGGTGGGTAAGTATTCATTTGTCCAACGAAACCAAAACATATCGGACAATCTTTGAGCTGCGCGCCAACTGGACAACAGATTTACGTCTCTGTCATTTGTTTCTGTGCAAGGAAGAGCAACTGAAGAAGGCCCAATAAGGAAATGATTGGGTGTTAAAGCTTCTAGGTCAGCTGGATCAAGCGATACATGAACTAAGGGCCTGGAGTTTAAAATATTCTCACATTCTGTCAAGAATGTTCGTAAAACATGTTCATGAGGGTACTTCTCAACTAAAATTTGTCTTAGAATTTTTTTTACGGATTGAATGAGTCTTTCCCAGCAACCTCCCATTTGTGCAGCTAGTGGTGCATTACAGAACCACTTACATCTTTTAAGTGCACACATTTTCATGATTTCTGACTGGTCTAACTTTTGAAATTCTAAAGAGAGTTCTCTTTCGGCACCTTTGAAGTTAGTACCGTTGTCGCTATAGATTTCGTCAGGAAAACCACGTCGACATCCAAATTGCCTCAAAATATTAATGAATGCATTAGAAGTTAAATCATAAGCTAGTTCGAAATGAACAGCCCGAGTCACCATACACGTAAAAATCACCCCGTATCTCTTTTCGTGACTTCTTTTCACTGTTACTTCAATGGGTCCAAAATAGTCAATACCGGTTTTTATAAAAGGCCTTATTGTAGGTTCAATCCTACATTCCGGTAGTTGACCCATTAAAGGCACAGCTGGCATTGCCTTATTGTTTTTACAGTATTGACAATTCTTTAAAATAGATTTTACAGTTTGCCTGAGTCTAAGAATCCAAAATTTCTGTCTTAAGTTATTAACAACTGTCTCTTGTCCTTGGTGGTGTAATTCCTCGTGAAAGTATTGAATAATGAGTTTGGTAATTTGGTGTGTAGGGTCTAAAATAATCGGTTGTTTTGTGTCAGGACTGAGATGTCGAGATTTGTCTAGTCGTCCGTTTAGTTTAATAAGTCCCTTGTCGTAGCAACAATTAAATGTATACAGTTTACTAGTTGAGGGTATTGACTTACTGTTTTCCAAAAGATTAATCTCGTTTTGGAAGGAATCTATTTGAATTCGTTTAAAAAGCAAGTTTTCAGCTGATTGAATTTCATCTACAGTTAATTCTCCCTTAGTTAAAGACCTGAATTTTATAAAAGAGACAAAGCGCAAAAGATATGCTGTAGAACGTATTAACTTTGTCCACTTTGATAAATAATTTGGATTGGGTACGGCAATATATCTTTTATCTGTGTTCACACATACAAATTCTGTTTGTTTTATTTCTAATAAATTAGGATCAAAATTAACTGACTGTACTGTCTCTTGTGGCCAATTATCCGGGCTAGACAACAAAAATTCTGGACCTGTGATCCATCTACTCTTACTACTAAAATAGGAGTCATAAAGTTTTTTAGTAGCTTCATCTGCTACATTGTTTTTTGAATTGACATATCTCCAGTCTCTTACATTTGATAGTTCTTGGATCTCCCCTACACGGTGAGCAATAAAGATCTTAAATCTTTTTGCTTCAGAACGTATCCAATGTAAAACACACTTTGAGTCACACCAATAAAAAACTTTTGAAATTTTTAAATTTAAATTTTCCTTTAAATAACTACCTAATTTCACTCCCATTGTAGATGCCATCAATTCTAGTCTCGGAATCGATAATACTGGGCTTAATGGGGGTACTTTTGTTTTAGCAGTTAAAAAGGAACACTGAACTAAATTTTTGTAAGAAATTCTTAAATATGCTACAGAAGCGTAATATTTCTCTGAGGTATCAGAGAACACATGTAACTGAATATCGCTTAATTGTCGATCTAAAGTAAAATATTGTCTGGGAATTTCGACTTTATAAATGTCTTTTAAATCTTTAAGCCAAATCTGCCATTTTTCGTTTATGAAATCTGGAATTTGGTCATCCCATCCAATTTGACTCCTCCAGAGGTCTTGTAAAAGTACTTTACCTTGAATCAGAAAATTCGCTATGAGTCCCAGAGGATCAAATATGGACATAACGACCTTTAAGATCTCCCTTTTTGTCGGTCTTCTTTTGTTTTCTAAAATATCGGAGCTAATTTTATGAAATTTAGTTTTAAAGCTAAATACATCTCTTTTTGGATCCCAAAACACCCCTAAAACTCTCTCTACATAAGATGTTTCTAAAGAAAATTTGAAATTTTTTATACCTTCTGCAATTAAAGCCATGTCAATGTCTTGGAGAACTTCTTGGTGGTTTGTAATCCAGTTACAAATAACAAATCCACCTTGATTGTGTACATAGATCACATCTCGGACGAGCTTTTGAGCTTCTTCAAGAGTGTCTGCTCCCCCCAAGTAGTCATCCATGTAATGTTGCTCCACAATGGCTTTAGTTGCTTCGGGATATGTCATATTGAATTCAAGAGCATTTATATTTTTTGCACTTTGAGCTAAACAAGGTCCACTTGTCGAGCCAAAGAAAACTACTCCAATTTCGTACACGTCAGGCTCAACGTCTCGATTCATTCCCCTCCACAAAATACGCTGAGCGTAACAGTCTTGTGGCCTTACCCTGACTTGTAAAAACATTTCTTTAATATCTGCTGTGAAAGCGTATTTTTTAATCCTAAAATTCATCAAAATTTTATATAGAGAGTTATAAAGATCTGGGCCAGTTAATAGGCAGTCATTTAAAGAAATTCCGTTATTTTTTGCGGATGCATCAAAAACAATACGTAATTTATTTGGTTTATTTGGATTTGTTATTCCAAAATGTGGCAAATACCAAATTTTATCAGATACAATATTAATTTCGCTTTCCGAAAGTTTTCTAATGTAACCTTTAGTCTCTAAATCTAAAAATTTTTCACAATATGTCTTACCAAATGAAGGAATTTTATCCATTTTTTTCTCTGTACATTTTAGCCTCCTTAAGGCATTTGTTCTACTTTCAGGAAGGACTAAATTATCATATTTCCACAGGAGACCTGTTTCAATTTTTTTACCTACTCTTTTCATAGTTTGGTCTAAAATATGTTGCGCCCTCTTATCCTCCACAGACAAAACCTTTTGATTTTGCGGAATTGAATCAATTTTCCAAAATTCCTTTACCATGTCGTGAAGAATGTCTAAATCATCCTTTTCTTTACTAACCTCATGACTATTGATGTGAAAAACAAAATTATGGTTTAAATTATTATCAATATTACCATGCAGAACCCAACCCAAAAGAGTCTTACTTAATGCTGGTCCTCTCCATGGTCCACTTATACATTTTCTATTGACTAGAAGAGGCCAGTTGTCTTGTCCAATGATAATTTTAGGTTGAGCATTTATCATTGAAGCAATTTGATTGCCAATAAAGGGATATTTATTTCTTAGTTCTTCCACATCAATAGTTTGAGTCGGAAGAGATAACTTAGTAGTTCGAACATGACGTAATTGAAAACTACGAGTCTTTGCCAGATTATATATTGTAAAACTAACTACAAGTGAATCATTTTGTCTGTGGATGACGTCGTCATTTGTCCATTGAAGACAAAGGGGTTTAACAGGTCCTGAGAGGCCTATAGAGTCAGCAAGATCCTGATCAATTAAAGAAATTGTTGATGCATCGTCTAAAAGTGCGTACGATTTTACACTTTGAGTACCACAAGAGATCATTACTGGTAAAATTTTTAAAAACACGCTTTTGTCAGTTGAAACGTGACAATTGGTTTCTGACTGATTATTTTCCGTGGAATCGTTTAGATTTGTGCTTTGGGCTGAACTTTCAATTTGGTTATGTAGCAGCTCATGATGAGCTCGCTTGCATCCGTTGATATTACAAGTTTTCTTTTTTCTACAAGATTTTAAATTATGAAATGGCGTAAGACATGAGAAGCATATCTTATTAGAGGTAATGAACTTCCAACGTTCTTCAACTGAAAAGGCCTTAAATTTTAAGCACAAATCTAAATGATGTCTTTCACCGTTACAACAAATGCAGTTTTTGGTACCTGCTTTTGTAGTCAAGGTAGTGTCTTTTTTGAAACTTCTAGTTTTTTTGTCATTGTCAAAATTATGAAATTCTAATTTTGGTGTCTGAATTAAAGAAATTATATTTGCTTTTTTATTTAGCCAATTTGAGAACTCTACTAATTTAAATTTAGGTTTGTCTATGGTCGAAAGGTGTTCGGTCCAAGAAATTTTGTGAGATGTAGGTAATTTAGATAAAATATCATTTAAAAGGAGAGAATTTTGTAAATGTTCATTTTCATTTAATGATTGAATTGTTGCGACAAAATTACTTACCTCATCACAAAACTCTATAAAGAGGTCTAGTTTCTCTTCTTTTATTACAGGAAATCGTTTCAAATTACTTAGTAACGTATAAATGATATGTTCTGAACGCCCAAAACGAAACTCAAGTAAGTCAATAACCTTTTGTACATTTGTCGGCATAATCAAAAGAGATTGAGTAATTTTTTTTGCATTCCCTTTGAGACATTTTTGAAGTCGACATTGATTTTCCTCATTAGAGAAGCCACAAATAGCATTTGAATTATGAAATTGATAGATAAAGTTAGGCCAGTCTAACGGGTTTCCATCAAAATATGGAAGATCCTTCGGAACTGACTGTCTGGACAAAATTTTTGTTATTTGAGGAATTGTCACCTGATCATGATTGCTTTGAGTAATGTCGGGGTAGAGATTTATCTTGCTTGTACATGCAACCTCATTGTCTGACCTGTCCCATGGAGTTTTACCATTGATCCATTCTTCCACGTTAGGTCTTGTTTCATGTACCGCCTCCAGTGCCTCATCACTTTCGCTGTTCTCCTCGTCTATCTTTGCCAGATTTAGTGCCAGCTCCAAGTCCATAAGTTCTTGCTCTAGCTTCTTCTTCCTTATCTGACATTCAATTTCTGCAACCCTTCTTCTTGACGTCTTGCTATTTTTAGTATGTGTCGAATCACTTTTTCTATCTCCCATATGGCTTGTTTCCTGCGGTGCCACTACAACTGATGGAACTAAACCTTCTGAGCGGACGTCTAATGCAGCCCTTTTTTTCTCAAGGAGTCTGTTACTGCATCTAATTGGCTCTGTCCTTGGTTTCACCATATTGTGTATTCTATTTCGGCTCGAGGACCAACTATTATTTCTTTATTTTAATGGTAATAGTAATTGTAGTTGAAAATGATACACAGATTGTCTGTCTGAAAAACGTCTATTTTTTTTTTTAATAGTTACATAAATCATAATTAAAACCATAGTAACATACATTAATGAACTTAATCTTAATCTTTAACACCAATCAACTATGGAAAAAAGTTAATAAGTTATAACAAAAATAAAATCCATAGAGATAAAATAAAGAGATGCTATGGCAATATTAAAAGTGTCCGCAACTTTGCATTACGGCTTTACGTTATATGTCGAACTCGAGCTAGTGGAACTACTCAGTTTTGGTGAGAATAAATGCCATTTAATTTAAATTTAATTTAATTAAAATGGTATTTGTAGTATGATAGTGTAGTGTACACTAAGTGCTACGGAACGCACCCAATACTGGGTTGGCAGCAATGCCTAGAATGACAGGCATTGACATTGACATTGACAACAGTTGACAAGGCGGATTTGAACAATTAACAAGCTCACGGACAATCAAAATGAAACACGTAGTGTTCAAGCTAATTAATATGATTGTAAAAATAAGTAAAGTAAATAATTGTAAATAAAGTGTACATACTAACGCAGTGTCTATAAATAACATTATAGTATTAAAACATTTTCTTTCCGTCAATCTTCTAATATAAAATTATCAACTTCAAATAAATGAAAGTACAACACTAATCGCCATTTTGAACAAGTTTCCATCACTCGAAGTGCTGTCCGTCTGCCATATCGTTAAATAGTGTCCATGTCATCTCTACTTCATTCTATCTTGATGATATTACTAACGAATTTAAGGCTGCGCTATCACGACGAGATATCATTTAATGTATGACAAATTACAGAAAGAGTTTAACTGGATAATAACTTAACAAAATAAAATTGACACTAATAACATAAGAAATCGGGTCACATAAATAGGCTGTTTTTTAGTTTACTTTTTCGTTTTTCTTATATACTTTTATGCCATTTACATACCATGTTGTACCCGTAGGGTAAAAAGGTCTTTTTAGTCTAGGGTATATTATATCTAAAGGTAGAAAAAATTTGTCAGTGTCAGCTGTCAATTATGTTGTTGGTAGAACACAGGCGTAACCATAGATGGGCATAACGTAACTAGTATTGTATATAGTTGTATAGTGTATGGAACTTGTATTTGTAGCAGCAGCATTTTTGCATTTGACATAAATATATAAAACCAAATGAAAAACATGTTTAAAGAAACCGGGAAAAACACAAATATACTATTAACAATAAAAAAATTAATCGCAATGCTACGCTTATATTTTGACATTATCGACAGCTGATATTGATAAATGTCTTCAACCTTTAAATATAAAATACCCTAAAATAAAAATTCTTTTTTACGTTACGGGTACAACATGGTATGTAAAGGGCACAAAAGTAGATAAGAAAAACCAAAAATCGAACAAAAAAACAGCCTCTTTATGTGACCCGATTTCTTATGTCATTAGTGTCAATTTTATTTTGTCAAGTTGGTTGCACTTCCCTTGTATAGAAGTCCTCTATTGTACTGAACTAAAATCTAGTGACAAAATGGCTATTTTCCAATATTTTCAAGGTGCAGGTCTACGAGTTTATTACGTATTTATTTACAACAATGATAGAGTGTAATATACAAAAATTTTGGAGAATTCATTGATATACAAGAATTTTTATATTACCTCTTCAATTTTGAATTACATTTAAATACATTACCGGATCTGCATGCCAGTAAGTATATGTAAATAAAATTTTTATTTAACTTGTTACGTAAATCTTTTTAGCAATATAAATGGTATAATCATAAAGTTAGTACCATACAGAATCATAAAACATTTTGAAAACTTGGATAAAGCACATATTTTTTAAATTTACTTGCATTAACTTACATGTCTTATTTTGTCGCCATTTGTCGGGAAACAATATATAAACGTTGAATTGGTGTTAACAAATAGTGGATAAAATGGCTAAAAAACTGCGATTTAAAAGTAATGGCGTTGCGTCGGGAACCAAAAGAACGTGAACTGGAGACGACAGAAAAGAAAGCAGAGCTGGCAGAGCGGCTTAAAGAATTAAATAAGGCCTCCATTTACGTCACTTCAAATGAAATGAATTTGTTTCCACGTCATCCACGGTTACTACAAATGAATGCGTGAATTTTTTTTGTTAGTTTGCATTGTACCTAGCTATATTTCAGCCAACCAGCAATTTGTCTTGTAACGGGATATCTAGTTACTCTACTGAGCTCAATTTATAGGGCGTGGGTTAGGTTTTTAAATAACTCATATAACTTTGAAAAATAAGTTGGGCACCACTATATTTAAAGCTTACTACACTTGACTCTTGATTATTGATAAAAATATAAAAAAATCACTAACCACTAACAAATAATACTTAAATCATGCTTTAGATAAGGTAGTTATCAAATTCTAATTCACATAAGTTATACTAAATTTAAATTTTAAACGATTTATTGAGTATGCACTTATCTTTTGGTAAGTTAGGTTATATACGGAATGTAAATCTAGGTTATCTCATAGATTAAATAGTAATAAGTAATATAAAAAATAAGATAGCAAAAACTTCTTTCCAGTAGACGTTGATGTCTCTGCTTCGTTAGCAGCATACGAATCAATCAGCTGGTCACAAGATGTGCCCGTCACAAGAATACTGGCCCGTACCAAGAAGTGTTGGCTTTCACAATAGTTGATAGCCCGTCACAAGAAGTATCAGCCCGTCACAAGAAGTGTGTGCCCGTCACAAGAATACTGGCCCGTCACAAAAACCCTCTGTTACAGCTAAAAAAAGAGGGACAAAACGGTGCACCAGATCAATTGAACGGCAAATTCGTGAATGGCTTATTCAGAAAGACTACATATATATGTGGGCACAATGAGATTCAACACGTGGTTAAATATATCCTCCTAAGAGCTCCTACAACATGTGTTCACAAAAAAAAATACTACCAAATCCACACTGTTGTAACTTAAAACAAAAAGGTTGCTTTGCAATATCCCAAATAGATTGAAACGACTTTCAATAAATTTCGAAACAGTACCTTTAAAACAAAATCCACGTGTGTCGAATATTAATCTCGAAATACCCAACAGGACGGAACAACGTCACTTAAAATTCCAAAAAAAAAAACAGTAATACCAACATGCCTCAGTGACAGATAGGTGTCCCATCAGCGCCCTCTATTACGAAATAAATCCTTGACAGAAAGGGCTAAAATAAGCAAACAAAGCCTTTAAAATGAAATAAATAGCCTAACTAAACTCAAATAGAGGTCCTATCTACCCCAAACTGATCATATACCCACAATTAATGTCAGAGCGGAAACGCTAGACCGACATCTTGAATACAGGGCAGCCACATGCTTACCCAGAGTGTGGCAGAGAGTCCTCTCTGTTCGAATATCGACCCCAAAAGCACAGTGGTTATAATGCGGGTATAGAAGGACCCATTAAATAATTACTGAACATGGATAAAAACTAGCTTATTCCTATTTTTATGAAAAACAGCTATAAGGCCAAATTTAAACGTTACAAAACTTTTGACACAAGGCATAAACGACAAATGACGTTTGAGTAAGAGGTGATTGTGTCGAAATAACGGTTCCAACCGTTACAGTCTTTATTATAAGCCTAAGTAAACTTAAGCGGCTTAAAACTAAGATGGTATCTTCTCCTTTCTGTTCTTATAAACTATACACTGCACACGCGCGCTGTGCTCTGCTTTAACACACTTTCACATCACTAATTCAAATGGTTTGGTCCTTCTTAGCCTTCTCATTATCTATCGGTTATCCAGGAACTGTAGAACTTCAATTACTCATGAACGGATACAAAGAAAAACACCAAATTTTAAACTTAAGCTTTATTCCGGCCTTCAGTGAACTGATTAGATTTGAGGCATAGCCCGAACATCTGGGGGGTACTTTATAGGTGGTTATTTTTATATTTTATAGAATTCATCTGTTATTTACGTTTGGAGAAGAAAATTCTTTGAATAAAAGTTACAATATTATTATCTATAATTTTTGTTGTATACAAAATTTTCCTAAATTAGTCCGTATTCGAGAAATTTGATAAAATGTAAAAAAAAATAAGTTTTTATAAAAATTTTTCAAATAAAAGTTGTTTATAATATAATTCTCTATAATTTTTATTTTATACATAATTTCTCTAAAATGGACCGTATTCGAGATATTTGAGAAAATGTGTAAATTTTGAATTTTGAAGAAAACTCAAAAACGGATAAAGGAAAAACCATTAAATTTTAAACTTAAGTTTTATTTCGGCCTGAGGTGAAATTAATAGATTTTGGACAAAATCGGAATATCTGGGGGTACTTTTTGGGAGGCCGTTTTTATATTTTATGGAATATATCTTTAAGTTTGAAGAAGAAAATTCTTCAAATCTATAATTATTGTTTTATACAAAATTTTGCGTTATCGATCTCTATAATTTTTGTTTTTTAAATGATTTTTCTAAAATGGACCGTAATGGAAAAATTGGAAGAAGTAAATTTAAATTTCTCAGTATTTCCATTTTCAATGACTATCTATAGAAAAATGTTTCTAGTTAGATGTATGTGGAAAATGTATATATTTAATTTATCCTCTAAACATTTACAGAGGTGCTACAATAGGTTGTACAAGATAACCGGAAAAAACCTGTAATAACTAGATAGGAAAGTCATGTGTTGGACACATCAGATTTTTTCATGTTTTTTATTTTCATGTTTTTTGCGATGGGTTTCCTCTCTTCTTCTACTGTAGGCTTTCTCTTTAAGAATTAAATAAGACCCCCATTTACATCACTTCAAATGGAATGAATCCATTTCGACGGCATCCAAATGGATTTTACGTTTAGAAACTGTTCGATCACGCTCACTCCAAATAGATGCGTGAATAATATAGTTTTTTGCATTGTGGGGTTTATAGCCAATCCAGGGTTTCCCATTTATATAACGTCCATGCTACAGGCTGCTACCAGAGTTCGTTGGATGTGTGAAACATCTGGATAAACTACCACACCACGACTATACATTCAATTTTCAACATTCACGGATGTATCAAAAAAACAGAATGTTGAAACTGATAAACTTGTGGCCAAGAGATATAGAGAAATTGAGAATGTTAGTAAATACAGACAACACCAAAATATTGTAAACGAAATAAAAATATGATATAAATGTAAAGATATAATCCTAGAAACATCAACAATATAAATGTCTACGAAGTATTTAGACCAGAGCATACTGGCATCGTGGCGCGTAGGAAGCATATTGTTATAACGTAAAAAAAACATAACAACAAACAAAATTTTGAACATTTATTTAGGTTATTTTGTTTATTATAGTTTGAATATTCGGTAAAAAATTTAAAATTATAGCATTTTAAATGTTAAGGTATATTATTTAATTCAAGAAAATTAGAATTTTCGTCAATTTTGGATTTAAAAAAATTCATAACAATTAAAGGGTTGAAGATACGATAATGGACGTAGAGACTTTTTTTATTTGAAACATCCTAAAGAATATAAAAAAAAATTAATTCATTGCAAAAAATGCATTTTTTGTGCCTTAATTAATTTTTCGTTGTTTAAACAATAACATCAACAAATATCGAGTGTCATCTTACACTTTTATAATTAGGCAAGCCTTCCGGACATTTAAAAAAAAAATTACGAATTAAAACAATTTTGCAAACGAATGCGCCACTATGCCCTGCACTAATTGTCGTATTAATATATTAAGGAGGAATTGATAAAAAAATAATATTAGATCATAAAAATATTGATACAAACGCAGAAATGAAAATTCACAACCTATTCTAGCGAAAATTGAGTACTACCAAAAAAAATCATTAAACAAAAATAAATGCAATGGAAAATAAACTTTTGAGAAACATGGTGTGGAAAACTAAATGGGACAAAACAATAATTAAACTGATATGTATCACCAAGTAAGAATAAATCCAGTAAAAATCATAAATGGAAATAAAAAATCAAGAAAAAGGCAACGAGGAAGGCCCAGGATCAAATGGGCTGACCAGACTGGAGAGATCGGAATTGATAAGCGAAAATTTAATAGAGATAGAATCCAGGAATAAAAAAGAAGAGAAGAAATTGGTCTTTTTTTATTAGACTTTTTAGCTTCGACAGTTACTCCCGTATGTGATTGCATGTTTGTAGTTTTTCTTCGCCTAGTATTAAAAATCTCAATATAACCAGGACTTCAGATAGAACGATTTACAGAATCTACACAATGAGACTTGTTCGGCTGGATTGATGAGACTTATTTGCGATAGTCTCTTCTTTAATAAAGTTGGTACATCGGTTATCTGTTTGGTGACTTAAGCTGGCTGTCGCAATGATTTGCAAAGTGTAATTTTTCTTGTGCTTAATAGGAATTGCCGCAATCTTACCTGCCCCTTGCCAATTGTACAGCGACTTTAACAAATTCTGGTTATATGGAATTGAATAAAAAAAGGGGTAGATAGATATACATGAATTTGCTTGTTTCCGATTAAATAAACGGGTATCGAAGAAAAAAATGCCTAGGTACGTTAAACATATTGACTTGCATTAAGCTCCTTAATTATAAACGATTTTTGCTAATAAAATCTAAACTACTTTCTGATTTCCTTAAAATTTGGATATGAAACGGAATATCTACCGTTCTTTCGTTAACGGCTCAAATTTTTTTATTAATTAAAACATTATACCTTAATGTAAAAAGTTTGGACGAAATAAAAAAGTTCATAAATCTGTTGACAAAGACTTAATTGGAAAGGTCAGGTCTAAAAGCATTTCGTTATTTTTATGGAAACAATAAAACTTCGTTTTATCACTTTATGTTTTCGTAAAAGAACCATTTAAATGATCACCTCAGGAAAATAATATTAAATGAATAATGTTGGTATTTCCCACCACGGGATTTTCTTTTCATGATAATAGCAAGAGAGATTTATCTGAGTTACAAGCCAAATGTTATTTTTTAAACAAAGGCTCACGTCCATTTCAAATTAATTTCAGTTTTTTTGTACGAAAAATACAGATGGGATTTCGTGTTTCACGGAGAGGGCGACATACAAATAAATTAAAAACATGTTCTGGGTGCCCAGTAAATTGTAAAGAACAATGTAAAAATGTTTTACATTTAGAGGCATAAATTATTTAATACTTTCATTCTCCTTTGTTATATAATAGCGAATGCAAGGGTAAATCAGTAGCGTTGACACAGTGAAAATGTAAAAAATAATTCAATAAAAAGTATATAATATGTTCACAGAAGCATTCAAATAGAGGTCTTGTAATAATTGATCATATAAGGGGGTTCGAAATAAATAAACTAGCAAAACGATGGCTTAATTCTAACACAGCGTAACCCACAAAGAGTAAATTTTATAGTAGAGGCAAGAAACTCTCTTCTGAGATATGTATCGTGCAGGCTAAGAATTATTTGACTAATTTGCGACAAAAGGTTTTGGTGACCGATAGTGTCCATCTTTTTCTATTAAGTAAACATGAATTTTCCTTTGCTTATCCTTGATATAATTATTACATTGTAGTTTTTGCTAGAGTAAACAAAATGCCACCATATTCACTTCTTCTCCTATTTTAAACCTCTGTATGTCATTCCATTTTTCGTGCTCACCAGCAACGGATTAAAGTGAATAGTGATTTAAAAATTAAAAATGCTAAAACGGACGAATTTTTTCCAGTATGGAATAAAAATAGTTCAAAAGTTGATAAAACAGTTACATGAAATGCAAGAACAAATAAAAAAAGTTTAGCTCTAATGAAGAATCAACAAGTAGGTTGTTTTTATATTTCACATACAGGGGAAAATGTACGTTATCCCTTCTGAATAATTACCGTAAGAATATCGAAAATAAACTACTTTAATTTATGAAACAATGCAATTATATTTAAAAAGTAAAGATCGTATTATAATAATTCGTTTTTGGTTCGTTTACCAATCAATACTATACTGAATGCATATATTCGTTAACATAACATCAACAACTTATCTTAATATCCCATAAATAAAGTCTTCAGTTTATTTGGGTATCGTATTTACACAACATTGCTGTCATCGTCCTCATATTTCTTACATTGAAAAAATCGTTCATTATTCTTGAATACATATAGATCATTAGGAAGTCGAGCAATTCTTGAAGATTTTTCTATTTTTCTGGATTTATACAAGAAAATCGTGTGATTTTTTCAATAATTCTATATAAAAATAATGTCTTTGTTAGCATTTGTACCAAGGCGAAGGACAATATGTGCAAGATGTTAAGTAGATTATTACATAACCCGTAAAATATTCATTGCTGTTTTTCATTCAACTCATAAAGAAAACAAAAATTAAAAATACTTAAGAAACATTCACTTAAGTGTTTAAGTTAATAAATTAGCTGTATTCACATGAAATCTTTAAAACAATAATAAAAAGGCTGCTTGCAAAAAATCCCCTTAACGCGCAATGCATCATCTGAAATCCACAAACTACAATTAACAACGAACATCCTCCCTCCTCCCTTCCTGTACAACGAATAGCATCTCTGGATCAGAACCTAATGTGAAGTTACCATTATGTTATATTCGGAACAAGATCTGATTGACAAATGTATGTGTCAAACATTCCGTAAACTGACTTTTACGTCAGCTCACGGATTGTTAAAATTCACCAAAACAAAACAATCGATATGTACATTTTATCTTATATTTAGGTTTTCTGTATCTGTATTTTTAATGTGTGGAGGGTGGGTTTTCCCCCACGGCACTTAGGCCTTACAGGCCCATTGTGCATCCTTCTAAGATGATAGACACCTCCTAGCTCGTGAGCCAGCCTACAGATTTATTGTAGTTGTTGACAACATCGCCAAAAGGTGCTTCTCTTATATCGGCCGGTGTTAGCCGATACTCGTAGAAAACACAAATCTTCCAATAAATGAGAGCGTCAAACAATCGTAAACGATATGTTCGATAGTCTCATCTTCTTGTTCGCACCCTGTGCAGAGTGCGGATTCTGACAGCCCCATGATATGGAGATGCTTCCGTACTTGGCAATGACCAGTAAGAATGCCTGTGACTAGGCGCAGATTCTGTCTAGTCATAGTCAAGTAATTGTTTGCTGCAGTATTGTCAGAATAACTTAAGAGCTCCCTGGTAACTCTACAGTTTCTTGTTTTATCCTATCTTTCCTTGAATTTTACAAGGGAATGTTCTTTAATTAGGTCTGTCACTACCGATTTTGTCAGGTCAATAGAAGGGCCAGGTCCAAAAAGTATTTGGTTAGCTGCTTTCTTGGCTAGTGAATCAGCAAAACGGTTACCTTTCGATGTGGCGTGACCTTTGATCCATCTTAAGGTGACCAGATTGTTGATGGATACTTCGGGCAAAGCTTCGTGACATTCTAGTACTAACCCTGAGTGAATGTGTGGTCTGTTCAGGGTGAGTAGGGGAATACCTAAAAAATACCTCGAAGTTCTATCAAATATGACCTCTGAAAGGCCAATCTTCAAAGTCTTCAAAATCTATTGAAAAGTCAAATCAAGTGGTAAAATGATGGTCAGTTCGACAGAGGATGTCAATACCGCTAGTTTTCAATAAATAATAAACCCAAAATCTTTAAACATCACTAAAGAATATTTTATCCTTCTCCGTTCATTTAGACAATGTAAGTCCAATTTAAAATGGAGTATGTCGAACCTTAAAATGTGCACGTTACAGGTGTAAAACTTTTGAACTGGAGAAATACTCCAGGGCTAACTTATTTGAAGGCGTTTATACTCAACCCACCCATGAAAGTCTTTTCTCAGATGTTGGAATGGAGAAGGAAGGATATACGCATTCTCACGGGACTGGTGACAGGACATTGTAATCTAGATAACTAAATGAGAAGGGTAAATCTGCAGCAAACATCAAACTGTCAATGCTGCAGCGTGGAAGACAAATCCGCAGAGCACATTCTATGTGCCTGCTCCCCTTTGCAAATAACTAGGGATCTTCTTTTTCAACAGTATCCTACCGAATTTAAACATGGCCTTCATAAAAAGTGTGGCTTGTACGGTAAACTATATAAGTTAGACATTAGCCATGATAGATCCATCTGGGTCAGACGATGAGATTATTCTACTCATTTTCAACCTACCCTAACCTTACCCTAACCTAACCCTAAAATATTGTCACTGACGCATTTAATATAAATGACACTTAAATTAATATAAAAGCCACTAAGGACCCGTCGAAAACGTCTAGCGAAAAAGAAAACCGACCAATATGACCAGTCATGACTAATCAGCTGATCAGTCGGGATCAGTCATAATGGTCGAGAAATTTTGTCTGACTCTGGTAGTCAAAACTGTCTAGT